>MQTX01000043.1:1601791-1806144 GCA_009735665.1 Angiostrongylus cantonensis | reverse complement strand
GCGGTAAGGAACGAAAGCACCATTGTCCTTTCCGGTGAGTAACGCATTCACCACCACACCATGCGGGTCCTCCGCCTCGCCTGTTTCTGTTATTTCTATCGGCCACTTGTCATCAGCAATTACCCGCCAATGGGATTGATTCCACGCTACTCCTTGAAGGATAAAGAATAAAGCTCTCGGCGTTAATCAGTTCCTGAGGGATGCGCCATACATTCGACTTCATTAAGTATCGTTGGAGGTGACTGAATGCATATCTGGCCTTTACAATGACTCGCGGTGGCCTGCCGATGTATCGAGTCAGTGTTGCTATCCTTCCAGGCAAGTCTGGTACCAATTCATCGACCCCGGAGGGATAGAGGGCTTGGTGAGCCATGGGCGCATTTCACGTGCACGTTGCAGTGGCCGTTGCAGTGCAATTGTGTGCATATCTGGCCATTACAATGACTCGCGATGATGGCCTACCAATGTATTAAGTCAGTGCTGCTATCCTCTCAGAAAAGTCTGATACCAATTTGCCGACTCCAGAGGAGTTGGAAGGCTTGGTTGCGCGGGTATCGATTCCACGTGTGTGTTGCAGGGCGCCTCCGACCACCGCGCCACTAGCGCCCTGTAATCGTAGTATATAATAGGGTACTATAATCTTGTATCTCATATGTGGCTGCAAACATGTCTTTGGTTGATTGAAGACCTATGCTTTTTTTTAGTTTTTTTTTTTTGCAACGTAAAATCTCTGTTGTATAGTAGCGTTTGTGGAGTATAAGATACTTCTAAAGATCGATTTTTTTTGGATATTGCACTTTTATCGGAGCTTTATTAATAAGATGGATAAGGCATAAAGCTCTCGGCGTTGCCCGACCGACCACTGCGCTACACACACCTCCATAAGAACTTCATTAGGCAATGAATGTATCTCATATCATAAAAGACCGATTTTACCCATAAACCTTGGCATAGATAGTTGATATATTTATTTATATGGTCGTATAAACTGATCTTCTTTAGCTGGTACGAGGTTTGTACAGGGCTTTGTTGTCGTTGTCGTTGTTGTTGGTTTTGTTGGTCGATGGCTGACGCTTCGGCGGTTTCGCCTTCCTATGGACCTGAGTCTCAGCGAAGGACCCGCATGGTGTGGTGGTGAGCGCGTTACTCCCCGGAAAGGACAATAACGCGTTCGTTCCCCACCGCAAACATCTGCGGTCCGGTGTTTTGCAAAAATCTCTGCTTCATTAAAGTTATATTTCGCAATATACCGTGCCATCAAAAGAGTAGGCAGTAAACAAAAACGGTTAAGATAGTCAAAAGTATCTTCATAACGAATGTGGACCCCAAGTGTTAGCAAGTGCTTGCTTACTGTTTGTTGTTATTGTGACCTGATTACACTCAGTCTTCACATACTGAATAAACAAGTGTGTATGTAATTGGCTAGAGGTACCCGCGATGTGGTCTTGTACGCGGGAGTAGAACTACATTTGACCGTAGCATCCTAACCCACCATCTATTTAAAAGTTTGATCTTCATTAATGCTTTAGCCTTTTTTCCACCGAACAATTAAAGTATTCTAATATAAAATACGTCCAGGCTCTGAGGAAAGCGAAATCGCCGGAACGTCAGCCATCGACTAACAACACCAACAACAATGGCAACGACAACGAAGATGTATACCAACCTCACATCAGCTGAAGAAAACCAATTTACAAGATCATATAAATAAATGTATGCTATTCTCAACCAAATAAGTCTTCCAGCTATAGAAAATTTGCCGCTTATTGTCCCAGAAACCAGCATTTGGCGTGTTTAAATCGAGGACGATTTCATACTTTTTGGTTCGGCGAAATCAACGATGGCTGTGCATGTATTAATGTAAAGACGAAAATTCAGCGACAAACCTTTCTATCATTTCTTTTTATTCCAATCTATTTTTGAGGAAAAGAACGATACGCTGACGGGTGGTAACAGCAGTCACCCTCCAACGGGAATGATCTGCGAAACACAAATCGGCATTGAACTAGGTTAAGCGAAGGCTGTAGTTTGAAATCTGAGCCCCGGAAAAGGAATCTCGGTTTTGAATCTGCCAAGCGCTCTACGTTATTTGCAAATATCTCAGCGTTATTGTGGCAGTATTTCACACAATACCCTGCCGTGGGAAAATAATGGACAGCAAATAGAAAGTTGAGTAGAGGGACGGCAGTTTCCATTTTGCAGTATAGTCAAGTTAACACCACTGATACTGAGATATGTGGAAAATTTTAGACCGTAGGTGTATGCGGTGGGGAACGAACGCTCCTCACTGCTTTCTATGAGTCTTCCACTTAACATTTCACGTGAAGACTCGTAGAAATCAACGAGTGTGTGAAGAAGCTATTTTGTTTTTAATGAGATTGAAATCTGTGTTTCGTTGTTTTCCTGTCGATGCTATGAAGTTATACGCCCAATTAAATCGCAGTCAACTTCACCTTTCCGATCTCTGAAGATGGCGAAATACGCAGAAACTTCCGCCAGCACTGTATTGAATAAATGTTGTTGACAAACTCGTGTTTGCTTAAGAAGAAAACATTGGTTGTGCTTAAATCCTGTCTATCCGCTTGATCTTCCACAATGAGCACTGTAGTGTGCAACAACACTTCTTCCTTTCACCGTCGATCTCATTAAGCTTTCCAGAAAAATTCACAAGCGATCAAGTACAATCCAAAAGCAACGTCTAACAAATTTACGATTTTCCCGGCTTAGTCGTAGGATTCTCACATCGTACTGCTACACTACTCCTATACTCTGATAAAAATGGCTATAGCAAACACTGTTAACTTTTTTTTTTATTCTCCTTCCAGCAATAGCATCTGGAGTGGAAATCTGTTCTCATAAAAGGATAAAGCTCTCGGCGTTGATCAATCCCTGAGGGATGCGCCATGCATTCGACTTCATTAAGTATCGTTGGAGGTGAATGAATGCATATCTGGCCTTTACAATGACTCGCGGTAGCCTGCCGATGTATCGAACCAATGCTGCTATCCTCCCAGACATGTCTGGTACCAATTCGCCGACTCCGCAGTGATGGAGGGCTTGGTGGGCCATGGGCGCATTCTACGTGCGCGTCGCAATGGCGCCCCCAGCCACTGCGCCACACGCGCCCGTAGGGGTTTGTTTGTTACACGAGGTTGTTACCAAGTAATTATTTGACTAACATTTCGACGTTTTCCTCTTCTCTTCATCGAACAATCACATCAACTGTCATCACCCTGTATAGAAAAGCATAGCCGGGTGAAGTTGGCTCATTCGAGCACTGCTCCACTGAAGAAGATCCGACTCGGTACGACGTACAAGACCACTTCGAGAAGTCATCGGCTCTGACTAAGGCGAACTCATTGAAACGCTGGTTGAATAAACATTTGGTAACAGTTTGGTGTTAGATCATCAATGAAACAACGCACATTGGTCATTTAAACCGACGTTTAATAAATGTCGGTTTGCAATGGTTTTATTTCTGGTGTTACGGACCCATAGTACATGTCTGGTGCAAGCTTCTCAAAAACAAGTCTGGATACACGACAGCGCTTGTAGCTCAATAATTAGGTGTTCTCCAATAAACACTGGATCGCTCGTTAGTTCAACCATGCATCTCAGCTGAGTTAATCCTCCATAGTTGTGGAGCTGGACAAAATCTGTAGGAAAATTATTAGAGAGAATACCAGCACTAATTAAATATAACTCTAAGCTCCGAAAGTCATTGTATGAGTCATTGTATGAGTTATTTAACCATCGCCATATTTTTATAGGCTATTCATCATCACATACGCGTTCTCTCATGGACACGATGCCAAGAATCGAGTCAAATGCATAGCACACCTAAGGTATCCCAGAGGGTTTATTCTTTGGACTTAAAGTTATTTCATTCTTAAGGACGGCAATTTTTTGAGGAGTCAGATGCTGTATTTGCAATAGGAGCAAGTGGAATTTAGAAATGATGAATAGCCTATAAAAATATGGCGATGGTTAAATAACAGTAAATTTGCACGGGTGGAAAATTCCACACTATATTTAAATCAACATCTGTCACCTCCCTTTTCAGTAATTTTCAATTTCCCAACTTGCCTATTCTTAAGTGCTGCTCGAGTTGACCCTACCTCAAGTCCTGCAATGGCCGTGCTACTGGTGGAAACATTGCAGTTGTACGTGAAATTATGAAGAACGCCCATTCCAGTAAGTACTAGCCTTCGAACAATTATTTGTTGGTTGTAACTTACACGTGAGCCACGAAAACAGTAGTCGCGTATTCGATTCAGGCCTAGGGTGTAACTTTTGCAAACATCTCAGCATCAGTGTTTTACTTTCTATTTTTTGCCTACAACAATTTTCTTTTACGGCAGGGTAAAGGATAAAGCTAAAGGATAAAGCTCTCGGCATTGATCAATCCCTGAGGGACGCGCCATGCATTCGACTTCATTAAGTATCGTTGGAGGTGATTGAATGCATATCTGGCCTTTACAATGACTCGCGGTGGCCTGCCGATGTATCGAGCCAGTGCTGCTATCTTGCCAGACAAGTCTGATACCAATTTGTCGACCCCAGAGGAATGGAAGGCTTGGTGGGCCATGGGCGCAGGGATCGACTCCACGTGCGCGCCGCAGTGGCGCCTCCAGCCACTGCGCCACACGCGCCCTACAGCACGGTATTAAGCGAAATACAACACCAACGTTGATGAGCTATCTGCAAAACTCCGGACCGGGGTGTTTGCGATGGGGAACGAACGCGCTATTACCGTTTCTAGGGGTGGGCTACGCATTCACCACCACACCGTGCGGATCTTCCGTTTCTCTTGTCTCTCAGCTAGTCTTATCTATCAGTGCCATCAGCAATCACCCGTCAACGGAATTAATCTGGAGAGCTCACTTCGGCATTGAATCCACTTAAGCTGAGGCTGTAGTTGAAATCACAATATTTCACTTTCTATTTTCTGCCTACTAAAATATTTTACGGTAGGGCATTAAGCGGAATACAACCTCACAAAAATACAACCTATCTTAGCATCCTCTCGATTGTTGCGGTGGATAACAGGTGAGCACCCAGAAACAGTAGTGGCGGATTCGAAGTGCTGATGTTCTTACCTTTGCTCATATCTCAACGTGATTGAGATTATACCTTACTTCATACTCAGTAAATAAAAGTTGAATACGAATGTTCTCTAATGATCTATACCATACTTACTATGAATACACTAATTTCTGTCTGTTTAAGATCAAGGGTTAAATGTGCAGCCACAGTGCCATCGACATCACAGATTTTATTCATACGCAACGCCCACAACAAATTTCGATCAGTCATAAGTGGAGCACTTAAAAATGTTCAAACGCAATAGTCAGCTAAATAGGAGACAACTCCCACGTCATAGATGTTTTGTGGTATGGGGTAACCTTCCGTAAAACGTAACCACACTATGGTAAATCCTACAGTAGTGGCGGATTCGAAGTGCTGATGTTCTTACCTTTGCTCATATCTCAACGTGATTGAGATTATACCTTACTTCATACTCAGTAAATAAAAGTTGAATACGAATGTTCTCTAATGATCTATACCATACTTACTATGAATACACTAATTTCTGTCTGTTTAAGATCAAGGGTTAAATGTGCAGCCACAGTGCCATCGACATCACAGATTTTATTCATACGCAACGCCCACAACAAATTTCGATCAGTCATAAGTGGAGCACTTAAAAATGTTCAAACGCAATAGTCAGCTAAATAGGAGACAACTCCCACGTCATAGATGTTTTGTGGTATGGGGTAACCTTCCGTAAAACGTAACCACTATGGTAAATCCTAGTACAAAGCAGTGAACTTATAAACGAAGACACCACCATATCGTGTGAACGCAACAACAAATTGCCATACTGACGGCACAATACACAATACACTGAATACACTGTTTTGATGAACCGGGAGAATTTCTCCTCTTCAATGGTCGCTATTTTAAAATAATGCACTAATATTTCCACTGAGAAAATTCACACGAAATCAAAATGAGTAGCCATGAGATCGTCACAAGAAAGAAGCACTTTTTAAGAGCTTTTCTTCTTAGAATATCAGTTCTAAAAAATCTAAAGGAGTAGAATAAAGTACGAAACTTCCAGAGAACAAGCTTAGCATCCGTACCGGAGCGCACAGCAGTTTTATAAACCAAAGCATTTCCTAGATGAAATTTCCATTCAAAGTCTCTTTCGTTACTATAAAGAAGAAAGTGCTACTTAAAATACAACGTATCAGTAAATCGTAGATGAACACGAGCCAACATGTGCGAGAAAAAAAGCAAACAAGATTCATCTTGCTCACTTACACAAACTCTTTTCAGGTATAATAGTAATGTCACACATAATACGGAACATCACAGTACCGCTACCGTCTATGATCAAATAAATCCTGTGTCCTCAACGAATACGAGTAATCGAAAACGTAGTAGTGAGACGTCTTAAGCATTCATTCGACGATCTTGTAATTTCGTATACCAAAATGCAAGCCTTCCTGTCATGGCCTCAAAATCGATCGGGTAGTTAGCATACTTTCCTCGTTCTTTTTTCAGGATGAAATTATGTCGAACGCTGAAAAAGTTCCAAGGAATTTAAAAAAAAATACGTCAAGCTTCCCACCTACATTCTTGAGTCTGATCAAAGCGCAATTATAAACTGAAGAAATGAGCTAAATCATAAATAAAGAAAGTATTTTTTAAATCTTCCATCTTTTTTTTTGTTCCCCACACAACATCAGAATATTGCCGAACGGCTCAGCGAAAAAAAAAAAGAAAAGAAACATAGCGAAAAAGCGCAATTATAAACTGAAGAAATGAGCTAAATCATAAATAAAGAATTTTTTAAATCTTCCATCTTTTTTTTTTGTTCCCCACACAACATCAGAATATTGCCGAACGGCTCAGCGAAAAAAAAAAAGAAAAGAAACTTAGCGAAAAATACTTGTAATACCCTAAAATTCATTTCATGCATTAGCAAAAAACTGAAGCAGATCTACGTTCTCACGAACAAATCGACGTGAAACTATGTTCTTTCCCACAAAACTTGAAAGAAGGTCAAACTTGCGATTCAGTAGACATAATACCACTATTTCGAATCAAATGTTACATTAAAAAGTGGCAATGCTCCTTTTTAGAAACATTAATGACACCGGGGAAATGCGAAAGGAATACATCCAAAATGGAAAAATTTCGGCTGTACCTATATGCATTCCACAAATTTTTCCCTCGTTTTGCCCACTCATCAGCTTGGTAAACAGGCTCAGGTAGTGAAATAGGAAGTTCAGCAACCTGAAAGTCCTTCAGTCTAACTAATCAAGCCAAAGCTCTACGAAACCACAGCAGCAATGATCAAAAGAGAGAATAACGACAAAGATTTTAGAACAATTGGTTCTAACTATGTGCTAAAATAAGCAAAAGAAAATTAGTCTTGCAAACCTGGTGATGAAACGCCAACGCTAATAATAGCGCTTGTGTTTCATCCATCGACATCTCATTTTCGTCGACGATTACTTGGTAAGCTGTGGGTTTCGCAGTGCCCTAAACAAATTTATTGTATTGTTTATTAATTATTACAAAAACATAAGGAAAAAAAGAAAGCTGAGGCCATGTCGATAAAAATGTCCGTACAAGTATCAACCATCACGACTATCGTACACTCGCTGAGCCATGAAACATAGAGCTTACCTTATTTCCTACAACTATACCACAATTCAGTGTTTTACAATAAATAATGTGTATAAGTAATCTCCACGACCGACTTCCTATTCATCTAGAAACTGATCGAATAGTTCTCCGGATAGACTTCCCCCCTCAACCTCGGCACTGGATTACAAATGTGTCGTTTTCCTTCTCAGCAATCGCGGGGTTGTCATACAACATGAGTTGAATTCCTTACACGAACACTTGCAACAAACGGAAGTTGACGTTTCGGCAGTATCGTCTTCTTCAGAGCATGGAGAGGTACACTGATACGCAATTTACTAGATCAAACGCTTCAACAGCACAAGCAGAAAGATGAAAATCTACATGGCAATCATATGACCAACAACTTCTCGAAAAATCCACCGTTTTTTACTTGTCTTTCACTGGGGAAGAAACGCTAATTAGAGTAGAATAAGTAGGGAGGAATGCCCACAGGTCACACGAGAACTAGTCCTGTATCTTCACATCGATGACGAGTCGTCAACCATATGCGACTCTGAGCGGCTGTTTTTCCTCAGTGGAAGACAGGTGAAAAAAGCGGCTTTGAAGAGCGCGATTCTACCGAAACGTCAGCTACGATTGTGTTGTATGTGTGTTATTGTATAGAAGTAAACGTTTGCTGTTTAACAACCTCGCGATTGCTAAGAGAGAAAATGACGAATGTGTATAAGATTCTAAGTGTTTCAGAAATGGGGAAACATCCACTAGAGCATCCAATACATAATTCAAGGACATTACAGAAGTGAACAGGAAATTTATTACGATCTGACCGACCGAAATGGTACTAAAAGAACCATGTGTTACAGGTAGAAAGATCACAAGAAGAAGTAAAAAGCAACTCACTTTTATCGGTTTGTGACTCTGCATGTAAAATTCGGTAAGATCCTTCCGCACCACCTCTGTATCAACTATGGTTGCAGGTCTCGGATTTTCTAGGCCTTTAAATAAATTTTTTCAGCAACATCTCACTCAAGTTTCATTGCACAGTAATCCTAAAGAGAATACTTTACAAATAAAAGCTATACACTTACGCTCGCCGTCCACAACGAAACGGGCATTATGTCGTTTTGTTGTCACTATTACGGTGAACTTTGGTTCCCACGACTCTTTACCATGAAGTGCTCCAAACTCACAACATGCTTCTTTTATTGCACTAAGTTCATCTTCAATTACCTAAAATTGGTTCGATACTTAATTCAACACAAACGGCTGCAAATCTGAGAACACCTAAAATTCACCATTCTATATTGACCTTCAGAGACGCCGTCACGTGTAATGATTACACTTTCCGGCCACACTCTACGATTCTTTGTGAACACATCTAAGATCCATTTGAAACGTGCATTAAGTAGCCTGCCGTCAACCTAGATAATAACCGTTTTCAAAAAGAAAGCAATAGGGTTAGGTGTAACGCAGTGGTCAGTGATGCAGGTCATCAGAAAGCAATGTGTTGATTCTACACCATCCCCAATGCCCTACCGAATCTATATGGGAACGCCTTAGCCCCGCTCTCCTCAAGATTGCAACGAAAATCGACTAAACCAGTATTCTAGGGCATTCTTTATAAAGACGGAGTTCCTAAGCAGCATCCGAAACAATAGGCTAAATGTTTGAAGACATTTGTGGACGATGAATGTAAGGAAAATGAATTGAACGCATGAGGTAATGCGATCCGCAAAATAGGAGGTGACGATGGTTCATGTAAAATGAAAACTGAAAAAAAGTAAGAAGCAATACGAATATAGAAGAGCATGAACCTTCTCTTGGAGTGGTGTCTGGAAATGGTAATCACCTATAAAGCCTTCGGGATGCACAGCACCATTGAACGATATCTGGAAAAAAGTGGAGAAATACTGAAGAGACACTCAACCTGGAACAACGATTCAACAAGCTATACTCTTCTGACTGGAAGAATTACGTTAAATTTAAAAAAAACACAATTTCTAAACATATAAAACTTACTCCAACCACACTTGGTTTCTGTGGAGGCATTTTGTTCATAACCTCATCTCTGGTTGGTTTCCCTGGATGGGCAACATCATAACCAACAATAAGTGTCCTACCACATGAAATCCATCGATCTTTCCTAGAAATGGAAAGGCCTGAGACATCTACAGACATGTTTAACTAACATATGACTAGTAACCACGGATCTCCCTCATATGAAGGATCTCGAGCCGGCTAGTCGCGAGGCAACGTGGCACGCCCCCAGGTGGCGGATAGGGGGTTAATCGCAGACCAAAAGCGACCTTTGCTTCCCTGAGACGCAGGTGGATCCAGGGGATGGACTCCCTGTTTCTGCTGCGCCGATTTGGCACATACTTTCTGTATTTGCTAGGCGTATTGATTCATGCGTGTGTGTGTGCGTTTTCGCTTTATGCAGATTGTATTCTACGAGTCAATTCGGCCAAAAGCTTGCAATCAAGTGACAGGTAAGTATACGGGAGGCTGTTAGGAGTCGCCTCCAACAAATAAGCTCCATGCCCACTCTGGGAGAGAATGGCAAGCTACCCATGAGTATAACCAGCCCCCAAGCGATTAAAAAGATGTGGATCAACAGCGGTTTTGACAATCTTCGTCGTTTACGAGCCAACACCAACCATGACGAAGGAGAAGTCGAAGCGTTCTACATGGAATTGGAGAGGTTCTACAGAGAAGACCATACATTCTTTAAGCTAATCATGGGAGATTTCAATGCTAAGATCGGACCAGGAAGATCGTTTGAGGAACGTCACATTGGGACCCACGGATTAGAATGGAACGAACAGGGTGAGCGGCTCTCTGAGTTCATCACGGCGAACAAGACCATACATGGTAACTCGCAATTCCAGAAGCCTCACCGTCAACGATGGACGTGGGAATCCCCCAGAGAGTACCATAACGAAATAGACCACATCATAGTAAATAGGAAGTTTTACCTAACCAATGTCGCTGTTGTACCAAAATTTTACACGGGTTCAGGCCACCGTCTCCTCCGTGTAAGATTTTATTTCTCGCGGAAAGGAGAAAAAGCCGCTAAATTCAGAAACCGAAGTCCTGTAACCACCACAAACTGGGACTTATTGAACTCATTAGTCGGCTATTGGGAAGATTCTGTTGTCGACAACATCGATGAGGAATATGATCGGATCATTCAACATCTTCACGTTAGCGCTATGAAAGCTGAGAGTTCGAAGGTCACCAAGAGACGTCTGTCTCCAGAAACTCTCGAGCTAATACGCCAGCGTGGAATCACACGAGCTGCAGGCAACCGCGAACTAACGTCCGAACTTGCGAAACAATGCAGACAAGCGATAAAAGAAGACCTTAAATAGAGAAGAGCAGCAGTAATGGTCGAAGCTGTAGAGGCTGGGAAAAGCATTCGCAAAGCCAGCCGAAGCTTCACCAATGACAAGACCAAAATGATTGCACTCCGACGCCCAGACGGAACAATAACAGCGTCCAGAAAGGCAATGGAGAAAATCATCCACGATTACTACTCAGATCTCTTCGATAGCCACGTCCATCTCGCGTCTTATGAAATAAAAGAGGATGGACATGCTGTTCCACCGGTTCTCCCTTCCGAAATCCCACATGCCATTTCGTCGGTGAAAAACCGAACAGCAAAAGGTCCGGACAGGATATGATCAGAACATCTGAAGAACACTTCGCCAGTCCTCGCAAGCACACTGGCTCGGCTCTTCACACGTTACCTGCCTGAATGCAAGGTCCCTACTCAACCTACACGATATATGCAACTATCGCCCAATCTGCTTGCTGTCTGTCGTCTACAAACTTTTCACACGAGTCATCCTAAACAGGACTGACAGAACACTGGATGAAGGACAGCCATATCAGCAAGCAGGGTTTCGAAAAAGATTTAGTACGATGGACCACATTCACACGCTAACAAGGCTCATTGAAGTATCGCGAGAGTAAAAAAGAGCGCTCTGTCTCACTTTCATCGACTTAGAGAAGACCTTTGATTCAATTGCAGTCATGGAAGCCTTTGGTAGTCAAAGAGTCCCTACTCAGTATCGACGATCAACGGGACTACAGGGGATACAGGTGATGACTAGTAAAGTCTCACGCACAATAACTCTTCACTAAACTTCGTTTATAGTTTTTTCTTCCCAGTAACTTGACCGTAGTACTTTGGTGAAATACGATGCTATGCTCATATAAAACGACGACAAAGAAAAGCATATGATTACGGATACACTCTTTAGCACTTGAGCATCTGATTCGTCTATTTCCATAATGAATCAGCTAATACAATGACCACTTCACATTAACGTTTCTGTTTGGGAAGACTATTTGCTCTCCAGGTGAGGAGGAAAGAAAGCCGCCTTTCTGAATTGCCGACAGCTTTTCTGACTCAACACGTATAAATAGTACACTTAGACCATCCATTTCTCACAGCAACTACTCGGCCTCCCATATCAATGCGTTTAAGTCCTATCTTCTTTCTAAAGATTCCTTTGACCATCTTATATATATATACCACGACGACGTATTAAACTCTCCTATACAATCTTAAAGAATGTAAGAATGTCAATACACAATTATAATTCTACAAGAAATTTGTGAAGTTCTCAATTCCTTAGCTGCTCAAGTTATAGGGTAATAACCGTCAGACTAGACATATTCATTATAAAGCAGTTTGGCAGAAGCCTCGCTCCCGAATAAGTTTCCTACTGCTCAGGTGTCCAACACTCAGTATAAATATTTTCTGGGAGGACAAAAACTTAACACATCGGTAAACTACCTCAAATCGTTGTACAAGCCAGCTTACATTCAATTCCTTACATCACAGTAGTTTAGTTTCTTCAACGTATTTTTTGGCTACGTTTTTCTTAAAATCCTTATGTAACCTTATGTAGGGGCGCGTGTGGCGCAGTGGCTGGGGGCGCCACTGCGACACGCACGTGGAATCGATCCCTGCGCCCATGGCCCACCAAGCCTTCCATCCCTCCGGTGTCGGCAAATTGGTACCAGACTTGTCTTGAAGGACAGCAGTACTGGCTCGATGCCACCGCGAGTCATTGTAAAGGCCAGATATGCATTCAATCACCTTTAACGATAGTTAGTGAAGTCGAATGCATGGCGCATCCCTCAGGGATGATCAACGCCGAGTGCTTTATCCTTTTATCCGTTATGCAACCCTCATTCATTTGGAAAAATTCCATCTGTGTGGTTCAAAAAAAATTTTCCATTTATGTGGTGGGCTTTCGATATTTTCGTATTCACTTTGATTATTGCTATCGAAATGAAAGTCGGTTTTCAACGGTATTATAAACTTGATATCCAAGAAACCAATTTCTCCTTAACCTTGCCACAATTAGTTTTTTTTCAGTGACAAAGTTAACATGAAGGTGTTACAGTATGTTTTACACGGCTATTTCGGTGCCTTTCAAATGGATATGAATGAAAGTGATTAGAACGACAGAGTGCTGATATAAACATCGACAAAATATTATTGCAAATCCTAAGTAGGAATAAAGAAAAGTTTTTGACAGGTTTACAAAACATGAAATAAAATTAGCTGGTATATGAAGGATATATTTAAACTCACCGAGGTAATCTCTCAGCAAGCTCAGCTGTAATCTGCTGCGTTGGTATCAAATATTTACGCTCCATAAGCTTCAAGAAATCTGAAACAGAGGTGATTGGACCAAAAAACACTTCACAAAGTTAACATAGAAGATTCTATAATACCATGCAATTTGTTCTCAGCTCGATCGATATGGATAATCAGAAGTGACTCTTTAGAATTTTTATATTCTTTGAATATCTGCAAAGGAGAGAAACATGAGAAATCTGTTGTATATGATGAGATATCCAATAACGAAAAGAACGTAAGACATGGGGTCTATTCATGATTCAAACCAAATTCGTGCTACTCTATGTTCCTATTTGTGAATTTCCCGATAATTGAAAACCCCATCAGAACCGTTACACACTTTCTCCAGTTCACTTTCCGTTTCTATAGGTCTTCGGTCTTCAATGCCAACTTCAACAAACTCGCCACAGCGTATTCCTCTGGTCTTAAACATCTGCTGTAGTGCACTTATCACATTTCTGGAAAAATACTAAGCCTTTGACTTCGACAATGGTACAATTTTCAGAAGCATAAATATCTAACAAACTTCAACATACCTTGGCAACTTATTGGTACGATCACTATGCACAATGATGATTCGATCTACGCGACCAGCTTTGATGTATTTCGAATCCGAATCTTGACGCCAAGAGTACTAAAACAATAAGACCTATGGTAAACATAGTACAAATCTAAAACAAAAGTATAGTTCAGTTTGTTTCTAAAACAACAACCAAAAAGAAACAATTTGGAAAAAAATCAATTGGTTATAATAAATAATATGATAACAGTAAAGTGACTGACAGGAGGACAGCGACAGTAAGTAAAGAAACAATTTGGAAAAAAATCAATTGGTTATAATAAATAATATGATAACAGTAAAGTTACAAGCGACATGACTAACATCTGAGCCATCCATTTTACAACCGTGCTTCACTCCGTACAATATTCCAGGAGCATGTCGTCGAAACCCTTCGATTTTCATGGGAGAACTTGCTATTGTAATCCCAAATCTAGAAGAAAAAATCGTCATCAGTATGCAGTTCACTTCCATTCTTTCTACGAAACAGTGAGACTAACGCCTTCAAAAAGTCGTTCTTCAGCCCACTATCATGAAGATTCAGTGCTTCAAGCAGATTATGTATTTTGTTGAAACGATTGACTGGATTGTCAGTCACCATGTTCTGAAATTCTATCGGGTTTACAGCTTCTAGCCACAGAATTTTCCAGCCTTCTAGCCTTCTACATGGTCCCTAGGCACCAACATTTGGTACATTAGGTGAATTCACATGGAAATGGGATTGCGCTAAAAAGTAATATGCTGCTTATTTCGTGGATAACACATCAGAAACAAAAGCACGCTTCAAAACATTATTACAATGGGAGAAATAGCCTTCCCCTAAGCTAATAATGGTTTGCAAAATCTAATTAAATATAAACATACACGTCTCGCTATTAATTGCTTCTCCGGTGGAACTCGTTGATTAGGTGCTACTTCTAACAGCTCCATTGGAAAATACTGCACATTACCTCCTTTACGCCACACAACAGCTGGCCAATCAGGGTTAATAGGCACCCCGGTGCGAGAGAACTTCGCTTGTACACTAATTTCAGTTTTTGCCCTACAAAAGGAAAAAAAATTGAATTATCAAAAAGAACGCAAAAAGAGAAAAAGGAAGAGAAAATGCACTCTTAGCATACTACACATCGCAAGTATTTTTTCAACGATGAAATACAAAAATTTACGCATTCGGAAGTGTGTCCTTTAGCTCCTTGATAGGCCTGTGGCTAATACCAATTGCAACAAAGCTTATAGGATTCGTAACACCGTAACCTATGTAGTTCACTCTTACACCTAAATAAGTACATCTAGTAAATTTTCTAGCTAACCTATGAAATAGGTAACATAAAAATGTGTTATGTAATAAACAGCAAAATCACCAACCTTTTACATACTGATGAACTTGAATCCATTTACTATTCATGCGGTTATCAACACAGCTAAAGTCAAATTTCAGCACATTCTTCAGACCATCTAATTCCCTCACGCTTCTCATTAGATTCTGGCAAGCGAATAACAAGCCAGTGCGATCTGAAACTTGAAAATTTCTCAAGGGTCATTAACAGCGTCACGATCATATACAATTTACGGTGTCAACCGATTTCAATGTGATCATTGGTGGACATTAAGGGCGCTGAATTTGCAATTCGAAGCGTAATCCTTTTATTGGTCAACTTTGACGCACAGAGCAATTGTCTGTATTTTTGTGGAAGCCTTGGAGCTTGGAAAGGCTCAATTTGCACATGGAAATATACAAATCTAGAAAACATTTTTTTTGAACATGTTCACTGACTGTAACTGGTGGATTTCAGTGTTCACAGCAATGTGTTTACATGATGGATCATAGCAACGCTTTGAAAACCGCAGCACATCACGTAACCAATCCACCAATACAGTAAAGTCTGTTCTACAACTCCGTCACGTTCTTAAACCCTCAAATGTTGTGATTATTGTAAATGTACTGTCTATTTTCTGAAGACTAGCAAAGTCTGACAAAGCGAGTAAAAGGCACGAAACTAGGAGTTGAAGCGAATGTGTCAACACACTCGTATCAACGTTTAATTTTGTATGGTGAGAATACTGCACGTAAAACAATTTCGAGCCGCTCTTCCACCACGTCATATGTGACACATTCGGGTCATTGTGTCCCAGTTAAAAGGCGTTAGCCTTTCCCACTGAACTTTTCGTTCAATGATTCGATTTGTCTCGTCCTTCACTGATAAAGCTGTTCATGTTTTCAGAACATACCAACTCATGTATTTGATGGAAAAAAAAACCACCCTCTAATACCCAACAACACTGCTCTCTGCATTTCATGAGACTTTGTAAGATACGTGAAGTATATGGTATCAACGTATAGTATATGGTATAGATATCATGTTATGTTAACCTGTCGAAAAAAACAGGTTTTTTTATTGTTTATTTTTTCTAAAATTCTTCAGTCCTACGGTTCAACTTTCGCATGGAAGTTTCTCAGTGCTGAATATAGTTTTTCCTGGATTACACCTTGCACAAAATCTTTGCTGGATAAGCTATCGAAAAGAACTGCGGGGATGAAGCACTGTGCAGCAAAATAAACACATGAAAACAAAATACGTCATCAATGATTTAGCTCAACACTAAAGGAATAGTGAATGAGTGAACAATAATAAGATATAAAAATGATATTAAAAAATAACAAAACATAATAAATCCCGTAGAAAAAAAAAACTCCCACTTGATATCTTAGTAAATTTGGCTCGCAATATATCTATTTGTTTTACTTTATGACCTAAATTCACACTTATCATACTGTACCGATCTTAAGACTTCTTGCAGTCGATTCACTTCACAACATCAACCAACCACGAAGCAATTCTAAATTTTTGCATGTTCGTTCAGCTGCTGCTTGAGAATTTTCATCTTCGTCACGAATATTTCTAACACTGGTCGAGTAGACTCTTTGTAAACTCCCAAAACAACCGATGCACAGCGTTCTCACGTGAATTGCAGCTACCGAACCATTCTACGGAAATTTGGTGCCAATTTCCTGACCATTGAAGGACAGAAGGTTATTTGAGACCGGTGCAGAGTCGAACCAGCACCAAGGTCGGCTTGGACCGTCTGCGTAATGAATACGATTATTACGATGCGCTCTTCTCCATCGACCTTCTCTATCCTCGGTTCCCAATTACTCCCATACAACCTCCTGCATCTTCGGCTCCTAGTTACTACATGCTCAACAAGACAAGAAGCAGGACGACTGACATAGGCGACATAGGCTTGAGCGTCAAAAGAAGAACAATACCTCGACTGTTAATCAACTATGTGTACAGCTGATGAGAATGACCTGGTTTTACAACCAATTGGAGGAAGTAGTTCACAATGAGGAGTTCATCCATAAATTTGTTGTTTGAGACTTCAACGTCAGATTAGGAACGGCCAATAAAAATAAATACAGGATAGGAAAATTCGGAACAGAAAAACGAAATGAGAATGGACCTGTACACAGCACGTCTCTTTCATGGGTGGTTCGAGAACAGAAAAAACCGTCAATGGAAAAGAAAATCTCTTAATGGTAGGAATAATTCGGAAGCCGATCATATTACCACGAACCGAATGTGGTCCCTTTTTGATACCTCAGCTCTACCAGGATACTGTATTGGTTGGATCTGATCACCGCCTTCACCGTGCCATGATTCGATTTATCTCTAAGCTGGAAAAGAATTGCCATCGTCTAAGAAAAACCAAAATAGCCGCACATGATGAGTAGAGCTCTCAAAATTATACATGAATGCAATGATAAAGAATGGTGGCAGTCACTGTCCCAAAGCCGACCTACCATTTGTGCGCGGTATTTCTCGGGACAACTGAACGGTTCAAGCTTTCTTTTAAAAAAGCCATGGACTGAGCGATAGGAAAGCTATATATGTTCACTGCTTCACCGTGCTGTATAAGGAGTTCGAGGATGGCATGCCTAGTGGAGTCATCCGATACGTTTTTGTGAAGTGCAGTAACGTCTAAGGACACAGATACTTACATTCTGATAGGAAGCGTGTGATGCAGGAAGTCTAAAAACATTTGTGTTCGTAAGATGGGTATTCACTTTTTTCATAACCCGAAATCTTGACGCGGATAGCATAGTGGTAATGATGCTGTCCAATAATAGCTGAAAGGATTGGACCCTGATCCCGAGTAATACTGTCATCATCCCTACGACGTCGGAAAATTATGGTAGATGTTTGTAATCAACATACTACCACCAATCAAAAAAAGCCGGCCCCTGTCTGTGACGAAGATCTACGAATATCATAGTACAGTTGTCCCAGAATTACCGTGAAGTATATCAGAAGCACTCGATCAGCAAACAAAAACATTGGTAAAAACCAGAAATCCACAAGCAGTAGCCGAACCTGTGCATAAACACAGAGGACATTCGTAGATGATGGCCAATGAATAGGGTACAATAAATGCCCGGAACCGCACAACATCAGATGTCGGGCGTTACAAAAGAATTCAAAGTTTATCATAAACAGTTTTTATGGTGAAGGAATGTGGTAATTCTAGTAAACTACAAATAGTAGCTTTAATATTATGAAGTGTTGGTACTGCGAAAGATTCGACAAAATACATCCGATTTGAAATCATGTTTAGAGCACTGCAATATATTAATGCTAGTTCTAAATATCTCACCAAATACTAGCCAACTGAAGTAAAATTTAAAATAAAAAAAAACAAATAAATCCACCATACCTTACTGTACTACAACGCTAACACGAGGTTGGTAAAATGCTTATTCGGCTAACATTTTGACTTCTTTGGTGAGCGGGATGGGGTTACTTCATTCGAGCAGTGCTCCGCTGAAGAAGACTTGACTCGACACGAAAATGAAAACGCCACATCGAGAAGACGAACTTCTGTGGCCCATTGACTCGGATTATCGGCCCTAACGAAGACTAAGATGTCGAAACGTTAACCTCATAAACATTTCTATCAACCTCGTGCTAGTTCAATAACCCAAGAAGGTATTGATTAGGAATGTCGAGGTTAAGTGAAGGTCGGTTTTAAAAATAAATCTATAACAATTCAAAAAAGAATACTCACGGTCAAGGACGAGAGCCGCAATAAGGTCGTTGGGATTTTTGCGTTTCCCCTCAATGAACCTGAAATGCGGAGAGTACAATGCAGATCCACAAATAACAATCTAATTCTCAATAAAATAAGATAAACTTCGCCACTTAGACCTCAAGCTCTTCGAAATTCAATCAAAACCTTGTTCTTTAATTTAAGGAGATGTAAAACTCACTTGATACCCTTACGGGCACCGGAGAAACAGTGATACCCATAACCAATGTTTTCTGAATTTGGCCTGCTATAATACAGGCAGCCAACACCAAACTGCGTGAAACGCCCACTAAATAATAGTTATTTAAAAAAGGAGAGAAGTTTTGTTTACGTTTTCAACTAATATGCAAGACGTTTGACTATCCAGGTGAGAAGTTAGAAATCATCTTCGCAAGTGATAATTCTTGAAAACAAGGTGCACTGCATAACATTTACACACCACAGTATAACATAGGATGATAGTTTACAAAACATCTGGGCTAATCGCTTTTGGTAAAAAGAGAAAGAACTGCCATGACGCTGAGATATCAGCAAAACTTGGATCTCGTACCAGATCGAACCATGATTTCTCTTTACGGGTCTCATGCATTACACTCTGTCTGACGGAGGCCTCTGTTCTGCGATTTTCTCAGCTGGTTTTCTACCTAGCGCTGCCATCAGCAATCATCCCTCAGCGGGATTGATCTGGGGAGCTCAAATAAGCACTGAACTTAGCTCAGACCGTAGTCGAAATCACAATGCTAACCTTTCATTTGCTGCCTGCCAAAGTTCTTACGGCAGGGTATGATGTGAGATTCAACTAAAATGACGCTGAGATATTCGCAACACTAGTTTCTCACAGCATACCCTGCCCTAAAAACTATAACAGGGAGCAAATGAAAGGTTAGCAATGAGAAAAAGAACTGCTTCCAACGTTCAACTATTCAGCAATTTTCTGCTATTGGCATTAATTACCAGTGCTGAGATCGCATCTGGAGCAGTGTTTGGAGGCGCCAGTGCGACAAACACGTTGAATCGATCCCTGCGCACATGGCCCACCAAACCTCCCATTCAACCGGGGTCGGCAAATTGGTACGACTTGCCTGGGGGGATAGCAGCACTGACTCGATACATCGCGTACGCCAACTTGAGTCATTGTAAAGGACAGATATGCGATCAATCACTCCCAAACGATACTTAATAAAGTCGAATGCATGTCGCATCCCTCAGGGATTGATCAACGCCGAGAGCTTTGTCCTTTTATCCTTTATATATATGTATATGGATACGTATCGATTATTGATACCGAGGTTTACATAGTGAAGAGCTTGAGTCAGAGTTTTTTGAGTTAATAAGTTGTTAGTCAAACTAACACTAAATGAACTTCTTACAAAAAAGATTTTTGTAAACCATTAATGTGTTGAGGACGGTTTTTTTAGTCCCACTCTTTTCATTTTGGTCAGCTTGCGAACACCTATGCAATTAACGTACACAAGGTAGTAAGAAAAAAAAAACTCTGAAACCCACTAAACTAAGCGGTGGACCCATAGTATCCACATAGTCGTTTGGTGCAAACCGCTATGATACTACAGCGTGCCTATCTTGGGTGGAACGGAATATACCATACAAGAAGCACAAACGCTGACTCTAGTTATCAAAAATGTGCAGTAAATAACTATAGAAAAACAATGTAAACTTTTTATTTATTGTTCATTACTATTTTCCACGTAGGATATAATGTGAAATAAAATCACTATGATGCCGAGATATTTACAAAGCTTAGACCCTTGACTAGATCCAAACCCGCGATTACCCCTTATGGGGGCTCAAATGTTACGCACGGCACCACTGAGGCCTTTGATTTACCTTTCTCTCAGCCAGTTTTTTTCCGGAAAAGGTAATCGTGGTTCGATCTGGCCTGGATTCGAAGCTTTGCAAATATCTGAGCATCATAGTAATTATAGTAAAACACTGTTCGAATACATCGGTAGCGATCTCTACGTAACTGAAAGCGTGTTTAGGCCTGAAATGATATGTACGCTGGATGAAAGACAGTACCACTATACCACCTGTTGTTGCAGAATTGGAGCGGTGTAATAACTTTCAAACAGAATGATAAGAGGAAGCCTTACTGTTATTTCAGCAGTTCATGATCGCTCTCTTCCAAAAAACTCATCAAGACCAGTTATTCAGCGCTATAACAGGGAGAGTGCGTTAGGAAACATATACATATGGTAGATCTATGGCGAGCTCACGTGGAAAACCCCGCTGAAGGTGAACAAAAAGATGTCAACTTGCGCTAAATTGGAGATACGAGTGCATTCACGTCGGCGACTTCCCACTTTCTATTTTGAATAAAGCGCCACCTCGAGGATATTGCATCATGAGTGATGCAGCGATATCAAAGCACTAGAATTGAAAACTAAAAGGTCTGAGAGCGCAACGTTTAAAACAGCGGTAAAAGTCCTGGCAATAAGAGTTGAGCATTGTTTCTAAATACAAATTGTGTGGAAGTCCTTCTGAACTCTGAGAATATCGAAACACTGTGAAGTACCATATCTATACTGCAGTTAATGTTGTACATATCTCTATAGTAATTTAGCATTGTAACGTAACTGAAAAGTGTACCGTCTCTACCTCACGGTCTATACTTGACAAAATATCTCTGTTGATCAAACTACCGACTGGATACAAATTAACTACTAGAAAAAGAATGCAGTGAGATCAATGCGCTTTTCACCATTTTACCCCACTTAAGTTAACGCACTATGGGCAGCCCAGTATACCGCTTTGGATCATAACAGAGAGATCTGATAACGGTGGCATTTAATACTACGCCATGTAAATTATGCCGTGATCAAGTTGCTTCTCTGCTCACTTCCACATATCAACTAAGTGAAAAACAAAAAGCAGAAACAGAAAAAAAAGCCCATGCATTCGAGAAAACAGAGGCAGGCATATGTAAACTGTCGCACTAATTGTTAACGAGACTGATGTATCACTAACTAACACCGTACCTTAATAATGCATCTTGATTTGTGATAAGCTCATAGAACTGCTTCAAAGATCGATCAAGAGTGGCCAAATTGCGGTTCATCTGCAACTTTGAAACATAAATTGTCGATAAATGTGTAATAAGAATGTGTGTATAGTGAAATTCCCTAGTCGTTTTCAGTCTTGTTATTTAAAGCCCACAGTTACCGAGTTTGTATTTCAAAGCGAGGTTTCATTTCGATTTCCAAGACGTTTCTACCACTGACAGCTTTCAAGCGAACTTTTTAGAGGCCCTTGCGTACATTTCAGTAGTTACAATAATTGAAAAAAAATCAGAACTTGCCAGGCTTACATAGAATTTTAGGGTTAAACAACGGACTTTGTTTTATCGGCTTAGTGGCACAGAAAACTTTTGTATAGTTCAATCATAAACTCGTCTTAAGTAAAAATTTTAGAAGAAAAATAAGAACAGCATTCAAATCATTAAAATTTCTGGCGCAGATGCTGCAGCCGCAAACAACGGCACATTGGCGTATATTATCCCTATTACTATACGAAATCTCGTTTGTTCAATCATTTCACAGCTAGAAATTCGAGTTACGATATAAAAAAAAAGAAAGAAAAGACGCATTGTGGGATCCAAAAACCCACGGATTTCAAACCGCGATTACTCTTTTCGAGGGGTTACCTGTTCTTTCTGCACCACTGAAACCTTCGTTCTATCTTTCCCTCAGCCAGTTTTTTACTCGAACCGTGCCATCAGGAATCACTCATCAACGGTGCAGTGATCTGGGGACACAAATCGGCATTGAACCCAGTTAAGTTGAAGCTGATGTCGATGTCTAGGAAGTTTATGGGATGTGGTTAAGAGTCGTCTCCAAGAAGCAAGCTCCTCGTCTGCTCTGAGAGAGACCGACAGGCTACCTGTGACTATACCCAGCCCTCACATTCAGTGCTCAGCAAGCTACATGAGTATCAGAAGGCTAAACACAGTTAAACAAACGGGCCTCATTCCCTTGATCCTGAAAGAGCTCCCGATGTAGTAGTTATGAATGGTACGTGCAATGAAAGAATGGAAAAACATAGAGCCATTCATTCCTGCGCCCTTAAATCTCAAAGAAATAAGGTGGTGTCATTATCAGATATTTATACGCTAAGACTGGACCCAGAACAACGTCTGAAAAACGTCACACTGGTATCCACTGATTAGAATGGTACGAAAAAATTGACGAGCTGTCCGAGTTTATCACAAACACCAAAACCATTCAGGGTAATTCACAATTCCAGAAGTCGAGATCTAAACGCTGGATGTGGCACTCTACCATTGGAGATTATCGTAACGAAATAGATCACATATCAGAAAATAGGATGTTTTGCTTATCTGATGTCGCTGTTGTCCAAAAGTTTTACACTGGATCAGATCATTGCATCCTTCGCGCAAGATTCCATTTCTCATAGAAAGGAGAGAACGTCGATAAAGTTCAGAAAACGAAATACCAAAATTAACATAAATTGGGACTCACACAGACCATTAGTCGGCTCTTAGGACGGCGCTGTTAGTGAGATCAGCAAGGAATACCAGCGGCTTATCCAACGTCTTCACGTTAGCACTATGAAATCTCAGTTCGATAAATACCAAGAGATGCTTGTTTCCAAAAAACCCTACATATAATATGCCAACATGAAATCGTAAGAGCCACAATCAACTCTAACGATCTTAAACAAGATTTACAAAAGACGACGAAGGGCAGCCGTATGGGCAAGCAGATCTTTGCAAAAGATTCTGTACGATGCACAATATCCACACGATATTAAGAGTAATTTTATTATCGCGAGGGTATAATAAACCACTCTGTATCGCCAGCTGTACGATGCACAATATCCACACGATATTAAGAGTAATTTTATTGTCGCGAGGGTATAATAAACCACTCTGTATCGCCAATCACCGATTTAAGGCAAGCTTTTGATTCAGATGATATAGAATCAGATATAAAAACTCATCGTGAGTTATATAAAAATTTCACAAACAAAAATGTCACCATTTTACAATGATCTTAACACCAATGTAAGAAGCGGCGTCCTAAAAGGTGACACCATCTCGCTAGAATTGTTAACTACCACCGTCCAAAACATAATTCGAACACTGGTAATGAGACAACATAGGAATAATTCTTCCATCTTAGGTGATAACGCTGCTCGTATAATACCAAGCATTAGCTAGGCAGAACGAATGCTAGCCGACCTTGATTTTCGCATTTCCGCTCCATGCACAACACAGTAAATGTTTCCAAATGCTTCAACTACGTATGCCTATATCGGGAAGTCGACTTGATGAACGAGCTACCTCCAGAGTTGAGAAGGCAGAAGTGAGCGGCGTGGGAAGCTTTCTAGAGCATAGGGAATGTAGTGGAGAACATAGAACATCTGAATCCGCTCCTATCCTTTCGATTAACGATTCTACCAGTCTTAACTTATGAGTCACAAGCCTGGTCGATACGTAAGCAGGATGGAAGATCACTCAGCTCAGAACGCATAGTCGAAAGGACGATGCTAGGAGTACCTCGTTTCACACAAGTAAGGAATGGGATCCGAAACTCGAACCTGTGTCAACAGCTAAAAATCAAAGACGACGAACAGTACGCCAAACAGTCGAAGTCAAGCAGATTACAAAGAGTGGAAACGTAACGCGTATGAACGATAACCGATGGATAAGAGCTGTTGGTGAATGGATTCCTCGGGATGCTAAACGCAACGCAAGAAGAACACCGATCCAATGATCCGACTTCTTAACAAAAACCTTGACGAAATATAAGAAGTTCAATGAATTTCCATATGAGTAGCACCCGCCGGGCTATTTTACAGGACAGGGAGGAATGGAAGGTTTACCTGAGCTTGCTGAAGTCACTCGACAATCAATGAGAGGCATGACAGGTGATTCATGTCATGGTACGAAAATGGAAGAAGTTCAATGAATTTCCATATGAGTAGCACCCGCCGGGCTATTCTTTTACACGACAGGGAGGAATGGAAGGTTTACCTGAGCTTGCTGAAGTCACTCGACAATCAATGAGAGGCATGACAGGTGATTCATGTCATGGTACGAAAATGGTGGATGCTTTCAGGTTTGAACAAACGTATCTAATTCGTCGTTTTCTCTCTTAGCAATCGCGAGGTTGTTAAACAGCATACGTTTACTTCCATACAATAACACACATACAACACAATGTAGCCGACGTTTCGGAAGAATCGCCTTCTTCGTCAGCCATATGCGTCAGCCATATGCGACTCTGAGCGGCTGTTCTTCCTCGGTGGAAGACAGATGAAAAAAACGGCTCTGAAGAAGGCGATTCTGCCGAAACGTCAGCTACGATTGTGTTGTATGTGTGTTATTGTATGGAAGTAAACGTATGCTGTTTAACAACCTCGCGACTGCTAAGAGAGAAAACGACGAATTCATAATCCAATACCGAGGTTAATAGAAAGTCGATCCTGGGCACTATTACAAAACGTATCTAAGCTAGGCGATTCTGCCGAAACGTCAGCTACGATTGTGTTGTATGTGTGTTATTGTATGGAAGTAAACGTATGCTGTTTAACAACCTCGCGACTGCTAAGAGAGAAAACGACGAATTCATAATCCAATGCCGAGGTTAATAGAAAGTCGATCCTGGGTACTATTACAAAACGTATCTAAGCAAGTAATGAAGGTGATTAGTTGAAATGAAAACTACTACTGATAATTGCCTATAAGATATAAGCTCTCTTGTTCTATCATGACAGAATTTTTATTTTCTCGATTCCATCAATAGTACTTCCTCCACTTCTTTATGTTAACACGCAATGCAACACGTGATCATTGAATCCACCCGCGTCGGAACAAACAAAGCCACCCATATGTTCATGATAGGCAAAGCCACCCATAGGTTCATGATAGGCAAATTCGCAAAAGATTTGCCTGGGAAAACGAGGGAAACACCGACTTTCCCCTTTGGTGCATTAGAAAGCCGACTGAATGAATACTTGGCCTGTACAATAATCAAAAGGATAGATTAATATCAAACTCTTCATCCGTTGTTTAGAATAAATTTAAAAAGATATTGGATTTGAAAACGACCTGATGGAATAGGTCCACCAAAATTAATAAAACCTCATAATTCTAGGTAGTCATCCAATGCTAAACATTCGATCTCGCTAACCTGAGCTGATAAATCGGACATATCAAATGAAGCCGCACTAGAAGAGACAATTTCAATCGTCACCGCTTTAGCATCGACACGTAAAATAAGTTTTCGAATACTTTCAGGCAAATCATTCACATCCAGCACAAGGATACCATAGTGCTGGAATTTTGAAATTATGAAAATAGCTATCCAAAATCAAAAACGCGAGGCAATTAAGGTTGAAAACTACTAAGAAACTTCCACCTCTTTCAAAGCATAGGCCAAGTCTTCGGATGAGAACAACATCGAACCCCCATCGTATACAATACCTGACCCCTCACTAAGTATTCGGTAGTATTCCAGAGCATAATGCAGCACGTTCAAGCACAACTTTCGTCTATTTGTAGAGGAGGAGCTGAAAACAATTCTCTCCTGGACTAGGACACCTCATAGAAATTGCTAGATTTTTAAGAAATATCTTCCAAAGATTCTAAGTAAGCGATGTCAAAGGAAATTAACGGAAAGAGGAGAAGACAACATACTCGTCACGATCGCCACGAAGAAGATCTACCGCTCTTCGATTCGCAGGAGTTCCTACATGCATTGCTACTTCATAACGGTAAACAATCTTACTGCTGATTTGGAGTTCCCAAAAATTCGTTAGCAAGTTGACCTGAAACAATTAACAATGCGCTCAAAGTTTTACAATTTCTGACGCTTTAGATTAACAGAACCTTCACCACCAAGGCGACAACGTGAACTCTGTAGGACTCATTCGTTACTGACCAGTATGACCTCTGTCGATGTAGTTTTGTGTTATATGGTTTACTTTGGTGGACAGAAGTGGTTTTCTCAAAATTGTTACAAACAATCGATAGCTTGTGCAAAAAAATATGTTGTGGAGAGCGTAAACAGGGGTAGGCTCTTGAGGACAACGCAGATTCTTCGCCGACGTATTGTGTATCGCAACTGTTTTCCGTTCATAGTTAAATCATTGCTACGATCCGCACATGCGAAAACATCCACAGATGTTTCGATGAATATGACTACGTGTGTACGAAACCTATACCAATCCCACCAATGAGAACCAGAATTTCCTCTCGAAATCTACATACATCTGAGGGCATGGAGGTGGTTCACGTTTAACACCTTAGTAGGACATTCCTAGAAAGAAAAAGCTACTGCTCATTGGTTTCGCTCATTAGCTAGCTGATCTGTTCATGGCATTATTAGAATGTTGCTTTTCTAAACCGCCGCTCAGCTTTGCTGCCTTGTGAAGGGAAACCTACTTGACAGCAAACGGAGTAGATCTAATCTCCACAAAAAAAGAATGAACTGTTCACCACCAATGTGTAACTTTAAGTTTATAAATTTAAACTCATCACAAGAACCACATTTGTTGTGATCTACATAGACAATCTTACTCGTCTATTGGAAAAATATTAAAACATTCGCGATGTAGGGATCATATATCAATCATAAACACACGAGTCTGTTTTTTAGTTACTGCTCCGATTTCAAGTGGAACAAAATTGTTTTCACCAAATTGTCTTTTGAATTTTAATAAATAATGTGATGTTTGGTTGACAACTTTTATCCAAAAAAAATTAAAAATAAAATGTTCTACAAAAATTACACATACGCCCATAGCGAGAGCGCAAACTCGATTCCATAATTTATTGAAATTCTTAGTTAATCCAGTTGTTTATCAATTGCCAGCCGTTATCGAAAACACAACATCGTCCCAATATAGTAAACGAAAAATCGAAGCGAACTACCTTTTCTAGATTATCCCTGATCGCAGGCTGTTTCTTCGGTGCAAGCATTACGGCCTCAGGTCCACAACCACCAAATTCAGATTGAGTACACGAAATAGTCGAGTTTCTACTTTCTAATTGACCGGATTCATCAGATGCCAACTTTTTATCACAGTCGAGACCATTTTTTGTATCTAAAAACAGCAATGAACTTTTGTGCACACTGGAGCTAAAAATACAGTACATCCATTCAACCTCATACTACTCGTATAACTGGATAATATGAGTTTTTAGGAAATGGAAGACATAATTTATGAACTGACCACATGATCTATAAAATGAAATGAATACAAAGGTGTAATTTACATACTGAACCAATCGATCTGGCGAGAACTTGGATATTAAGAATTTCTACCTTTGTTCAGAAAATTTAGACGATAAACTATAGTTCAGGTCAGTACAAAATTACAGATTTTACAGCCTTACGAACAGCAAGATGGGAAACTCACCGCCATCACCATTTTCGACATTTCTCGCCGATACAGAGGCAATGGGATCGGGCTCATCAGCAAAATCATTTCTTTCTGTCTTAGTATCTTCACATTTAATTACAGTTCCACCAAACTTATTCTTCCCCTTCATAACAGACTTTGACTCAAGCAGTGTTGCGCCCTAAAGCAAACTTTTTCTAGCAGTTCTAACATCTCTTCAGTTTGAAAATACCTCAATAATAGTCACCAAATAATTCGTTTACTCCAAATAACTAACATGCCATGACACAAACCTTTCCATTAGGTGGGGTGTAATTTACATACTGAACCAATCGATCTGGCGAGAACTTGGATATTGAGAAGAATTTCTACCTTTGTTTAGAAAATTTAGACGATAAACTATAGTTCAGGTCAGTACAAAATTACAGATTTTACAGCCTTACGAACAGCAAGATGGGAAACTCACCGCCATCACCATTTTCGACATTTCTCGCCGATACAGAGGCAATGGGATCGGGCTCATCAGCAAAATCATTTCTTTCTGTCTTAGTATCTTCACATTTAATTACAGTTCCACCAAACTTATTCTTCCCCTTCATAACAGACTTTGACTCAAGCAGTGTTGCGCCCTAAAGCAAACTTTTTCTAGCAGTTCTAACATCTCTTCAGTTTGAAAATACCTCAATAATAGTCACCAAATAATTCGTTTACTCCAAATAACTAACATGCCATGACACAAACCTTTCCATTAGGTGGGGTCAATCTGAAACCTTCGTTATTCTTCACACGTGGTTTCCCGCGATAGTGAGCTTGGTGATCTGAAAATTTAAATTCGATATTAAGCTGCGTCATTAAAATTGGTGAACGAGCCAGTATGATGTATAACGGATAAATATGACAAATTACCATTGACGTTATCTATTTTCAGGCGAGACAACAGATCAGCGTTCTCAATCTGTCCTCTGTATTCCCTTGATTCAGGTATACATGAATCGAATTCTTTTTCACTGTTACTGAAAAAAGACCCAAAAGGGATAATGAAACATGATCGTCATGTTCAAATATTAATTTAGGAAGCTAACCTAAAACGTGGTCCTCCATGTCCATTGCAAAAATTGGAGTTTTCTGAATCATTTGTTCTGTTTGACGAGAAACCAGAGTCAAAATTACCTCGAATATTAACATCACCGTTTCGTGGTTTGTGTGTATAAGTTTTTTTTCGGCCATAATCGTAATCGGACCTGCAACACTATAAATACAACGAAGAAAAATCAATCAGAACATCCAAAAACAATACTGAACATGAAGAATAACTCAAGAAGAGAAGAGAATATTTTCACTGATGACTTAACAAGAAATTGTCATTAAAACTTATTTGCCAATTATATCCAAAAAACAAAAGTGTCTCATGATGTGTCAGCGTACTCAGTGCAGCCATCAAAACGACATAAGCAGATATACGACAACAAAACAACAAACAACAGGAAATGCTTCTGCCCTTCTTTAAACAGATAACATAATAGTAAACGGCTGGATAACAAGGTTGTACTATTAATACCTCAGGCAACAGCAGAACTGATCTATTCCAGAACTGCGACAAAACAAAAGGATAAAATACATTAATTACAGCAGTTCTAGCTGCAATCACCAATCCTCTCTCATTTGCATAGCAGTTACACCGGCAACCACTAATCCATTCTATCTCGAAAACACGTCAGAGAAAAAACTGTTAGAATGAATACAGGTGCTCAGATGTCCAGGAAAGGTTTCGCACGATTCGAAATGCTAGAAAGTTCAAATGAATACGGCTAGACAGTTCATAGATGCATGCAACAGTTTCCCCTCTATAAGAGTCGACCACAGCGAATACCATGAGCAACAGCTAAATTTCTTCGCTACGTTTCTCGCTCGTTCAGTATAAGTGACGATATCAGTCTGAGATTTATTAAAAGTCGTGAATTAACCAGAAGATGTGAAGACCTGGAACTATATGTCTAAAAGCTAGTAGATCGACAACAGATTGGTGAGAACTCCATCTCCATCACGACGTTCCCGTTAATAAGTTACGGTTAATCAACCATTGTGTACTTTCTCAATGCCCCACACTCATAAAGGGTGCCGAAAACTTATGCTTTCAGCACTTTGAAAGCAATTATTTTGAAGAATGAATCGGTGAAGGGAAGAGTGACAGCTCTAAGCCTACTCTATTTTCCGTGCATGACGAGAATGCAATTTACATATTGAACGCCCTACTGACGTCATCAAAACACTTTCGTCGCACCAAATACACTGCAGGACTATATCCTAGACGTTTGGAAATAGCTGTAACTTCCGACCTGCAGGAATTAAAAGCCACTTATGGCTAACGTCCTAAAAGTATAAGTGGGTGGCATACAGGCCAAAAACCTTAAAATCAGAATGTACGGTACTATAAGATATAACAAGCTGATCAGACGCGCTTCCTACGCGTTTTGTCAAAGAATAACAGTAAATACGGATGAGAGGATGTTGATGACATGATGAGAAAACTCATATTCCAACTCTATGCCCCACACTCATAAAGGGTGCCGAAAACTTATGCTTTCAGCACTTTGAAAGCAATTATTTTGAAGAATGAATCGGTGAAGGGAAGAGTGACAGCTCTAAGCCTACTCTATTTTCCGTGCATGACGAGAATGCAATTTACATATTGAACGCCCTACTGACGTCATCAAAACACTTTCGTCGCACCAAATACACTGCAGGACTATATCCTAGACGTTTGGAAATAGCTGTAACTTCCGACCTGCAGGAATTAAAAGCCACTTATGGCTAACGTCCTAAAAGTATAAGTGGGTGGCATACAGGCCAAAAACCTTAAAATCAGAATGTACGGTACTATAAGATATAACAAGCTGATCAGACGCGCTTCCTACGCGTTTTGTCAAAGAATAACAGTAAATACGGATGAGAGGATGTTGATGACATGATGAGAAAACTCATATTCCAACTCTACAAAACACCTGTACTCAATGTTTAACTAATAAATAGACCAAATTTTAAAATCTGAACCAAATATATCAAGATTTCCCCTGGCCCCCCCCGTGTCGGCAAACTGGTATCAGATTTGTCTGGGAGGATAGCAGCACTGGCCCGATACTTCAACAGGCCACCGCAAGTCATTGTAGAGGCTAGATACGCATTAAATCACCGCTAACGATGCTCAATGAATTCGAATGTATGACGCATCGCTCAGGGATTGATCAACGCCGAGAGCATTAAAGCTCAGAGCGTTACTATCGTTGTTTTGCAAGTGACAAGCTATGCATCACGCAGCAAACTCAACGCTACCGACCACGTACGAACGTGATCCGCACGATGATTTACAGTAGTACAGAATCAGAGCCTCCTTACAAGCAGGCTTAATCTGGAACCCAACAACCGACTGGCAGTGTAATGCAAGGTCTGTGCAACACAATGGAACTCTCTAGCCCGGCTATCCTAGTATTTCAGGGAGAAACTCAGTCATCACTCAAAGACATCCGTGTAGAAAACGACAATCCTGAAGCAGCAGCCGGGCCAACAAGCGAAAACTCCGGAAGCCATCGTGAACGACGGATAGAAGCAAACAGATCAAATATGAGAGAGAACTCCATAGGCACAGTAGATGTGTAGACGGGTCACGCAAAATTAAAGAGAAAGTTGCGAAACACAAAACCTCAAACGTCCACATTTACGTAGCCTACGCATGGAAAGACGCCTAATTTCGTATTACTTACAAAATTTGCTGCTTTTTAAACAACAGACGACTGTCTGTGGTGGTAAGGACCTGGTAAGGACTTTGGTCAGATTGACCCCGGGACTTCGATAAATGGAGATTATGCTGAGGCCCGCACAACTAGTGAGGAAGTGCTGTCCAAGTATCTACGTATCCAAGGCTCCACATAACATGCATAGATCCTCGAATTCGATTCGTTTTCTCGCGTCCATACTCCATGAAAAACTGCGAATTAACGTGTGGGTTCGCCTGCCGCTTTACAATTGTCTTCTTTATGAATGTGGCTGAATGCTGATCAAGTAAATTCTACCTGAATCTCCAATACACTTTGTGGGTTTCAGAGATCAAGCCCTTCCAAAAAAATCAGTAATTTTTTAGATAACGAATCCCAGGACCCAGTATTATGAAAACTTTAATTCTGCTAATCCTTGGGCGCTCTCGTCCTCTTCAGATCAGAGTCTATGGTCCATATCAGTTTTAGCTCAATGATTCAGGACTTGGATCAATCTGGCTCTGAAGAAGACAGATACGTCGAAGCGTCAGTTAAACGAAGAAAATAACAAACTGTTGTTAGCTTATCCACTCAAAAAAGTTGATTGATCATGTTAAGGTTAAAGCAAAGTAGGTTTCTGAAGTAGCATTAAGCTATGTAACAACATTTGCCATTAGTACATCATCTGTATAATAAAAGGATAAAGGATAAAGCTCTCGGCGTTGATCAATCCCTGAGGGATGCGCCATGCATTCGACTTCATTAAGCATCGTTGGAGGTGATTGAATGCATATCTGGCCTTTACAATGACTCGCGGTGGCCTGCCGCTGTATCTTGCCTGTGCTGCTATCCTCTCAAACAAGTCTGGTACCAATTTGCCGACGCCGGAGGGATGGAAGGCTTGGTGGACCACGGGCGCATTTCACATGCGCGCCGCAGTGGCGCCTCCAACTACGGTGCCAGACGCGCCCTAGTATCATCTGTATAGGATCATCTATTGATTGAGTGTGAAGAAGTACACCGGGAGAACGAACACCATGCTACGCTAGGTTCTCTGTGTTGAATCCATAGTTCTTCCTTCAGCATACATGATGTGCGAGGCGTTAGAGATGAAAATTTGTTGTCTGCATAATAAAACTTACAATAAAAAAAGGCTATTTGGACCATTTTACTTATGGGCGTTTAGCCCGTTGAGCTGGATGGTTAACACAGCGACAGATGTTGATAGCGAAGGTTTGTTGATAAGGACTTTAGCGATGACTCCTTGCCTTTTTGTGCTAAGTGAATCTCAAAGAGGACTGTCGCAAATGAAGAGAGCAACATGGCATCTCCACTTTAGAAGGAAGTTCGAGTAGTTTGAATCAGATATAAGTCATAGTCATAGTCGTAAAAATTAGGAGTCGTGTTGATAGTGTTAAGAAGGAACTACGATTCAGACTTTCGTGAGATCCCCTATTGTCGTCTACATAAATCTCGTAAACGCTACCATCGAAAATTGAATTGGATAAACACCGCGACATCTAGGAATGAAAATTGTAGAGAGAAAATGGAAAATCGACTGAAAAGATAAGAGATAAAGCTCGATCGATAAACGATAATGAATTCTTGAATCGACGGATACAGTCTCATTTTTTCGTCCACCTTTCCAGAGGTGTGTTAATATCAGTTACCTGACATGCATATGTGTAATGTTGCCCAATCTTGACAGAGTACGATTTCCTCAAATTGATCAATAGCGAAAGTAGTTTAGAATGTCACTAGATGCTTTACGTTTGGTTTGTGAGTACATGAGTCCAGCTGGACGGTTGAATCTAGCTCAAACCAGCACCGGCGTATGCAACCGACTAATAAGGTATGTTCGATTCAATTCACTTCGAACAACAGAAAATCGAACGCTGACGTATTCGATTAGAATATACTGTGATTACGTATTGTGAGGAACGTCAACCTTATTCGACATGAACGACAGGACGCTCTTTGGTGATAAGCGAAAGGTTCCACCCTACCAGAACCATTACTACAGGACTTTGTGCTCATTCCAGTGGTACTAACAAGTAAATACAACATTCTTCTAGAAAACTTATGCTGCTCGTCATTAGCACTTTGGCAGGAGCTCTAGCAGTTGACGATGCAGAATTCCTGCTAAAATCCTCTGTGTCTCATCTGATTGCATTTTGCACAGATACGAAGTACCTTAACGCTATATTTACTCAACAGTGGTTAACATTTCGGCGGTTCCACCTTCTCCACAGACTGGAAATGTCAAATGGATACGCATTGCACTCAGCCAACCACTTTCATACCAGCATCGGACGAAACTCGAAGCAAAAATTTCAAGTGCACGAGAAATAGCTTCTTGCAAACACATACCGCTTTGTTCCTGATAATCCTTCTCACTTATTGATGGAGACCAGCTGCACGGAGTTTACTTGGGTGAGGAATGTGCCTCCATCAGGTCAGAAAAGGTATGAGGTACATGGCGAGGTCACGAATGATAACAAGGCGCACGCCTTCCTGCAGTTCCCTTTTGGATTCTTGGAATTCGCCCAAAACGCCTCAAGACCTTTCTGTGCTAATGCTCTAGATCCCTGTGGAAGATATCTACGTTTATTTTAAAACCTGTTGCAAGTTCCAAAACCAACTCTCTCTCAAAACCTGTCCCCAATCGACTGAAATTTAGATTTCGTTTTTTTTTCATCGCTTTGGTCGTGAGTGTTTTGCTAAGTAAACTGCGTGCCACATCGGCCATTACAGACTCTGAGGCAGCCGAAACGCTAGCCGCCGTTGAGTGAATCTTTCTTGAACCTCATGTCTGCTCCAGAAGAAAGCATCAGCTCATTGGTCAATGTCAAGGTTAACACGAAGTCGGTCTTAGAAAATACTATGTGGTTGAAGTTACCGAAATCTGTTAGGGAAGTCATATCTCCTAACTTAACAACTTAACAATGGACAAGTATTTGAAACCTCCGAACCAGTGTCCTCAATGACCGCTCAATGACTGAGAAGTGGATCTATCCTATATATCTATCTTGTATAAGTATCCTGAATAACTCTTGTTTGGATACTTGGATGGCCTGTCTCAATTGGTTGTGCGGGCCCCAGTATTACTTCCACTTTCTTTCGAATTTTCGCTGGCTTAGTCATTATGTTTTCCTGTAGTCCCGAAGTCAGAATAGCCAAAGTCTGCCACAGGTCGTCACCATCATAAGCAGCTGTCACCCTTGTGGATCAGAGGGAGATTTGCCACCATACGGCTTTGGTACCAGGACGATAGTGGATCCTGGTATTGGTTTACTTTTGACGGGCTTCTTAGTGGAAACCCACCCCGAACTCTTTCTCAGTGTGGAGGACCCTGCTGAAGGATGAATTCCCCACTGTATAGCGCAACCCGACACCGAGGAACACCTCTCAGCCATAATGACGCGGTAAACAACTGGAAGGCTGCATCACGAAAATACACCTTTTTCACTAAATCGTTGCCATCTCCATTTCACAAGAGGTCCAACAAGATGACAAAGCATCTCGCTAAACATGTTGACTGCCGCAATGGAGTGGATAATAATGAAAACACTTGATTGGGACCAGCCCAGAACGGCATACGCATACGCAATTCCACCAAATCTTCACTTTATTGACTAAATCGTTTCTTTTTGAAGCATACTAATGAAGAACGACTCGAAGACGCTCGAAGAATTCAAGAAAGCTGTAAAGCAGTTAGGAATGCAAATCAATTGAAGGAAAAAACGAAGACATAAAGAATGGCTAGAAAAATAGTTTTATGGTTGCAAAGCTCACATTGTACCTACCTATCTACCTACCTTCATCGTTCATTGAACGAGCACAACCACGTAAACGAGCGATCGATTAGGCAGAAGAAAAAGCTCCCAGTTTGCCTTTGTAACTAAACACTCATCCTAGCACATCCTCTGCCTCGAAGAGTGAGCTAATAACTCAGTTATGTCGAGAATCGCATTCAGCTACAGAGCGCTTGAAAGATATCTTGTGAGATGTGCAGTACATACATAGATACATATACACATACAATAGTACAGTATAGTACAGTACGGTACAGTGCCATACAGTACAGTACAGTACAGTACAATAAACATAGTACATATAACAAGTCGAACTACCCAACTCCTACTTTCAAAATACTGTTTTATATTTTAAATAGAGAGAAAATACAGACTAAAGTTGCATTCGCAGATAAAAATGTGAATCATAGGATAGTAAGTGAAGACGTTGCTATGCATGAAACATGGCAACGAAAATAAAAGAATGGATGTGAGGTGATCTGGACAGCTGGTGACGAGAGGCTACCGAAGTACCCAAAGAAAATTCGTGAAGGAGAACTTCATCGTGAAGATGGTACGGATTAAGTGATTGAACGGATTATTCACAAAACACTTTGATTGCAATACTGACGTGACCAAGCGGATGATTGGGCCAATAACGACTGACAAAACCAGAAATGATGGCAACGGAAAAGAATAGAACAGCAAAGGTTAAAAAATTAAGAAACAAAAGATTTTGACGAAAATACTGTAGAGAAGATTGGCCCATTAGAGGATGAAAGAATGAGAACGAATATATTTTGACTCAAAAACTGCAATGCTGTCGAGAAAGACGGGAAAACAATGGGCGAAGGAATAAGATAGGTCAGATGTTGACTGAAATTAGGATGACTAAGATAGAAGTTATCATTTAAAATTCTTCCATGTGAAGTCTTCTTAAAGGACAAACTGGACTTCGTTGAAGTGACAGCTTTCACAACTGCCTTGCATATCGATTCAATCAGCCTTCATCATGGCAGTAGTAATGAATTGTCATGAATTCGACCTCCTTCACATATTCTTAGGTAATCCTTTTAAAGAATGCACTCATCTGGATGATGAGCAATATGCAACAGTAAACCGATGTTACTCCGATCTAGAGCTTCTCACCTGCTGCATTGTTCTTACCCAGCATCGCAAAAATGTATCTCTGTGCCCCAGTGACTGCTTGCACTATCACCTGTGTCACTTTTAGTCCCGTTGATGGTCGAGTGACTTGAGCGGGCGCCAGTAAATCTTCTATTTTTCCCTGCCGTGTGCAAGAGTAGGTCGTTGTCATGATAAACTCAATCAGTCGTTCACCCTGTTCGTTCCATCCTAATCCGTATGTCCCAATGTAATGTTCTGACGTTCTTCTCGGTCCAATCTGTTTACAGAAGCGAAAAGAGTTCGTTACTGATTTTACCTCAACACTTCATAGCATTCGTAACAAGAAGCTCCAGTTGTCTAAATCGACAAAACATGACTTGTTAGACAGTCAGTGAATGAACCGGCTTAATTTTTAGATGGGAAGATGTGCACAGCTTGCTATTTGGCGACACCATAGTCTTGATGGCAGGAGAAGTGTTTCGTCATAAAATCGATGTCGGAAGGGATCTAGTAAGTGCTGTTGGAGAAAATGTTGTAAAAGTCTGCGTTATCCATCTCTAACCGTGACATAGTTTCCCTACAACCAATTGAATGGGTGAAGAGGACGATGCGGTGAAAATGCTTTACTTTTATGAGCTGACTCGTCTTCGCATAGGCGCTGCGCTGACCCCATTACTTTTCCCATTCAATTCGTTATGCCGTATCCACCATTAATACAGATCTTTGGAATTACAAATATGTTCGAAGGACACTTGAGGATTTTGACCTTTTTTATGAATATCGTCGAATGCTGATCAAGCTGACTGTGCCTGTAATCCTAGAATACTCGTTGTAGGGTGCTTCTTAGTTCACTTGGCGCTGGTTCGAACTAGAGCCTTGTGGTTGTTGAACAACATTACCAACACTACAGTGCTCACGTTCTCAAGATTGTCCGCATTTCACCATACTTTTGCTCAACACTTTTCATCGAACTCTCGATAGTTACTTTGTAACCGATACAATAGCATACTTAAGAAAAAGAAGCAAATATAACGCCCAGCATCTTTTATGGATCTCGAAGCGAACCATTATTATTTCGTAAGAAAATGCTATAACCCCTTTAAAGGAAAAAAATACATAGGATCTTCGGCATACCTTGCATAGATCGTTCGGTCTCTGCCCACATACTCGCCGTGTGTGGATTCAGACACGATTACGACAGGAACATATTGGGGAACTTAAGAAACATTCGAATACTATAGAAGAGCTGCACATCTCCAGCGAAAACTTCGACAAGTATGCCTTTAGTTCTACCTATTACAGTAGTGACAATAAAACAAAATCGAGAAAAATATGAGATATGAAGCAAGCCAAATCACTGAAGACATAGTACAGTAATCAGCACGCTTACAGAAAATGTCTGGCTTCATATCCTGCAGTAACTGCGGTAACTTCAGATACGATAGTGCGTGATAGAGTGATGAAGAATAGAGTTGTAACAGCGCATTACATCTTCAGAATCCTTACATGCATAGCACCACTGCAGTTCCGGATCATTCACGCATTCCGATCATCAACCTTATAACTTCCCTCAACCAAGCAAAATATGATAAACAGCTGAATACCAATAAATAGTTTTGTAGAATAAGCTAGAAGGGAAGATAATCGTAGAAATCCTTGAAAGAGTACTTAGAAGGAAAATGAGCGAAACGCCATGATCCGTTCATTACGAAACATCCCACAGTTTATTAAGCGTTTGGCTATCGAAACGAGTTCCTTCGCTTACCATTAAACTCCGACTTCTCCAATCTGTTACCTTTGAACAGGTATCGCAAAAAGCGTTACCCACCTCTTTACCTAAGTTACTATTTCCACTATGTTATATGACCTATATGACCTTACATAAGACAAGAAATGGATAACCAGACACAAAATGCCAACAGCAATGCAGATTATTTGTAATGATAAAGGGACAAAGCGTTAAGTGTTGGTTAACCTCCGAGGGATGTGTAATGGATCCGATCCCATTACGCTTCGTGTTAATGTGTCAAGCAAGCGTTTTCATCCTCCCAGATAAGTCGAGTACCAGCTTACCACCCTGAGGGCAGGATGCTCTGGTGAGTACAGAACGCGAGTGGAACAAAAGACTACGTGCACACTACAGGGCGCTTTAACAGTCGAGTACCAGCTTACCACCCTGAGGGCAGGATGCTCTGGTGAGTATAGAACGCGAGTGGAACAAAAGACTACGTGCACACTACAGGGCGCCTTAATATATTGCGCTACATGTGCCCAAAAATATTTTAAAGCACCTTGAACATCTGAATTATCATCAGTCTCATTAATGTATCACTATGTTTTCAGACGATACCCTGTTTCCTGGAATGGATTTCTACCGAAGCGACTGCGTAGTCTCAACATTTTGCAGCGAATGGATCAACCGCTTAACACGAGACAAATGCTCGATTCAGTTTCATGCCAAGTAAGAATCTTTAGTCGGTTGCCAACTAGTATCACCCAACTATTCAACGATTAAGTTCTCCTAAACAAAACCAATAAGTCTTTAACCTTTTCATGCTCGCTACAATTTTCGCGTGCCATTTTTGCGTTCCCTTACACATTTTTCATGCCTCTCTAACTTATGCAATCAGTACAAAAACAATGACAAAAAGGATAAAAGAACAAAGGATAAAGCTCTTGGCGTTGATCAATCCCTGAGGGATGCACCATGCATTCGACTTCATTAAGTATCGTTGGTGGTGATTGAATGCATATCAGGCTTTTACAATGACTCGCCGTGGCCTGCCGATGTATCGAGCCAGTGTTGCTATCCTCCCAGACAAGTCTGGTACCAATTTGCCGACCCCAGAGGGATAGAAGGCTTGGTGGGCCATGGGCGCAGGGATCGATTCCACGTGCGTGTCGCAGTGACGCGTCCAACCACTGTGCCATACGCGCCCCTGACTTATCGATAGGCTAAAAAAAATCGGTTCTGCGATTCAGTACAGTAAGATTTGTGAAGCGCAATATCATTAGTAGAAGGCCAAACGCACGACGTTTACTAGAGCTAGCATTTATGAAATGATAATTACCGTTTAGGCACTCTTTCCAATTACACTGCGTCACGTAGTTCTTACTGGCATCGTACTATCACGACCGCTTATGGACACCATTCTTACCCTCACTAACCTGCGACATTTTGATGCGATCGGATGCGTAATCGACACGAATCTGGGTGCTGATTATGTGGAGAAATTGGGTGAGACCGTGAAGCGAAACCTTAACATGTTGATAATTTCCCTATAAACTCTTACATTGTTCATCCAGAAAAAGCTGTCTGCTTAAGCTCAACTATCAAATCTTGATGAAATGAGTATGCCACCATCAATGTTCTCGTTTTCCGTCAGAGAAGAAAACAAGATTAAGTTTTCTATGAGGTAAAAGTATTGATTTCGGTTTATTTATAAGCTCATAAAATCCAAATTCTTCTCAGGAAATTGCGTTTGTCGAGATTGTCGCTCTTCATGGAGCAATTTGACGAGGATACATTTTTTGAGCAACTCGAAACGATAATGCCCAAAAAACTTAAAACCCTCACCATTTATGGAAACTATTTCCCTCTAAAGAGGTCTAAAAAATATGGACAGTGGAGAAAATTTGAGGTACTATCGTTGGCTCTTCAAAATGCTGTGATAAGGGCATTTCTTAACGACATTATACATTAGATACAGGTCGCTAATTTCACAGATCGTTTTCGGTTCAATGGTTATACAAGTCAGAAGTCAGTGGTGGATGAGAGATGAATGCCTTCTGATGTCACATCTTGTACGAAACTTCCCCTATAGAATTTCTGAAGATTTTCGACCCATAAGAAATACGGTGAGGCAACTGAGCTTGTTCTTCATTAATAGTATTTAAAAAATGACTACTTGGACCCATGGATGGCCCGTTTTCACTAGTTGTACGGCCTCCAGCATAATGTCAATTTTCCGGAGACTTGTTGGTTAGCCATTGTGGATCACTGGAGTCCCGATGTCAGCCAAGCAAATGTCTGCCCCAGGTTGTCACCACCGAAGGCAGCCGCCGCTCTTCTGCATCAGATGAAGATTTGCCACCATGCGACTAGTTTCGTACCAGGACGGTGGTGGATCACGGTATTACCTTTTAGCTGGGCTTTCTAATAGAAACGCCGTACTTCTCACTATGGGAGGCCTTGCGGGGCGGGTGTATGAACCCCTGTTGTACATTGCAACCGGACACCCAAAAAACCTCCCAGCCACGATAACGCGGTAAGTCGTTGGAAGAAGAAAATAACTAACGGAACCGTGAATATGGTTGAAAGAACAATTTCCCTTTCCACAGGCTGGATCTTGGCGTTTCAATCAGGCAGCGATAGATAACGAGAACGCCCGTCAAGACAGACAGGATCTTCAATTGCGAATTCTGCGTTTTGTGTGGGTTATTAAAATTCGTATAATTGTAAAAGATAACGAACACTTCGTCATAATCTATTCATCTAAAACAATGACATTCATGTGTCATTAACTGGCGAAACCTAAAATGAGAAGTAGCTGATGAGACAACGACAGGAGTACCTATAAACTAACATTGGTAGGAGAGAATTCCTATGCGTTAAATTTAATGAGGGAATGCTACTGCTACGAGAACTGGAGGTGTGGCAACTTCTTGTTTCACTCCTACTTTCAACTTTTCTATAAGCAGAATTAAAACGAAATTTGGTTTCTAGTACATAATTTATTACCTGCACCACCTGTATTCCTGTTAATATTTCAAGTCACTCGAACTAACACCACTTAAGTTACCACTTGTCTCCGTTGCCTGTGAAAGCTGCTCAGTGGAGTCTCTTTGTCCAAAGGACACGGTAAACCTCACACTTAGTACAAAGCCCTTTATGTTCACTCTCTTTGGCTGTAAAGTAAGTTCGGGTAGCAGTTCAGCTAAACAAATCGCCTGCTGAATCCTCTTGCTTCTCAGGGAATGCATGTAATCACCTTATGCGCACCTTTAATTCCTTTATCCACATCCATCTGACGATGCATCACGTAAGTTCACACCTAACAGACTTGAGAACACATGGAAGATTGCCATACATAATCCACATCCCGGCTACTTATTTATTAGTAGATATAATTGGCCATTAATAGAAAAATAAACGTATCCATAATACGACATTACTACTATTATTACTACTATTATTATTTGTTATATGTATACCACTAGTACTACTAACACTATTATTATTACTAATGCTACCTTAAGGGGCGCACGTGGCGCAGTGGTTGGAGGCGCCACTGCGGCGCGCACGTGAAATGTGCCCATGGCCCACCAAGCCTTCCATCCCTCCGGGGTCGGCAAATTGGTACCAGACTTGTCTGGGAGGATAGCAGCACAGGCTCGATACATCAGCAGGCCACCGCGAGTCATTGTAAAGGCCAGATATGCATTCAATCACCTCCAACGATGCTTAATGAAGTCGAAAGCATGGCGCATCCCTCAGGGATTGATCAACGCCGAGATCTTTATCCTTTTCTCCTTAGTGCTACCTTATTACCAATATACCTACAACTAATGTAACCAGTAAAGGAGAGATGGCACAGTGGTAACGATGCCAACCATTGTGCGGAAGCCTAGCTTATGCAATCGTTGGCTCGGCCCAGGGCTGAGTCCACTAAGCCTCTCATGCCTCGGGGATTGGAAAACTGATAACAGACCTGCCCAGGATCAACCCACTCCCTCCAATCCACGTGGGAACGCACTAGTACGGTTATCGCTGGATTGCAAAAAAGCCGACTTAACTAGCATTTGATGACGTGTTAACTAAACGTTTAAAAAGAAAATCTTCAAACACCGTCCAAACACGAAAGCAAAATATGGAGATCTTTAGGGTTGATAGATATGAGAAAACGAGAACGCCTATGGGGAACAGCACGACAAATACTTGCTGATTTCCATAATAATTGTTTCTTTTTCTCCTGTCCTTATCTGTTCGAATGACCCGCAATCAGAATACAAACATCAAATATGAATAATTGACAAAGTGCATCTGGTGTGTGTGTTCCATATGCTATCGACCAATGAAGATGTTTCCGGCGAAAAGGATTTGCACACAGAAATAAATCAGGGAAAAATACGACCACATATGAAGTCATACCGGCCACAATGTACTCTAAAATGTGACTCTATGTGGAGGCAACATCGTCATGCATGCGTTAACCGTTTCACAAGGATACTGGTTTCCCAATAAAAAAAAGCTCACGGCGTTGATCAATCCCTGAAGGATGCGCTATGCATTCGACTTCATTAAGTATCGTTGGAGGTGATTGAATGCATGTCTAGCCTTTACAATGACTCGCGGTGACCTGCCGATGTATCGAGCCAGTGCTGCTATCCTCCCAGACAAGTCTGGTACCAATTTGCCGACTCCGGACGGATGGAAGGCTTGGTGGGCCATGGGCGCATTTCACGTGCGCGCCATAGTGGCACCTCGAACCACTGCGCCACACGCGCCTCTAGGCTCCTTATACTCCATGTGAAATGGGCGGGTCTTTCATGATGCGACCGCACACGCTCTTCATTCGGCATTACGAAATCTTTAAATGGGACCAGACCATGGGGAATGATGCTAGGGATTTAAATAATACACAGAAATCTATAAAAGTCTTGCAAAAACTGTAAAACAGCCTCCAGCGGCTTTGACACAGCTATACCCGACTTCGCGAAATCCTTAGTGCGCCACAAGTATTCGTTTTCTGACTTCAGTGAGTGGATGGGTTCGTCACACAGATGATCCAAAACAGGAATTCTCTTGCTCTTTCACTATACGTAGCTGGTCCACGCTGCCCCAATCTCACGAACTCTCTAATCGGTCATATAACTTGTCGTTGTCAGAGCGTGTCGATGCGATTGGGATATGGTCTGTACGATTCGATCATCACTCTATCGGACAGGATATGGTTACTGATTTGTTTAACAATGGTCAGATTTATTCAATACAGTAAACTCCAGCTAGAAACAAAGCGGGTTTTCGGTTGCCTTTGGCATTTATCCAGACCATTCCCAAATATCCTACACATTTTGGCGCGCTTTATTCAACGATGTAGAGAATTTTCCCACGACCAAATGCTTTTTCATGTCACGTATCAGAGGAAAACAGCTCGGCCTTTGTGTAAAACACAATGAATTAAGCAAGATATGATAAAGATTCCTCCCTGCGATTTACCGCGCCATCGTGGCTGGGAGGTGTTCCTGGGTGTCGGACAGCGATGTACAGCAGAAGATTCGTCCTTCCGGCAGGATCTCCCAAGCTGAGAAGGATTCTGGCGCTTTCATCAGGAAGCCTAGTTAAGAGTAAACCAGTACCAGGATTCACCACCGTCCTGGTATCAAAGTCGCATGGTGGCAAATCTCCCTCTAATCCACAGGGGCTGCGATAGCCTGTGATGGTAACGACCTGGGGCCGACCTTGGCCAGATTGTCCTCGGGATTCCAGGGAAGCACAGTGGCTTAACCAGCAAATCTCTAAAAAATGGTGATTATGCTGAGGCCCGCAGAACTAGTGAGGACGAGCCGTTCAAGCATGAAGTAATTATGATAAAGATCAGACCTTGCTAAATGCATCAGCGAATAAAAGCAATGAATACTGATCATGCGGAAGAGATATGACAGTATCATAAAGTAGCAAAACCTGCCACTGGGTGACAGTGGTTCTTAAGGAGTAGTTTATATGAATCAAAGAGTTTAAACTTCACTACACTATAAGGACAGAGGCCCATAGCAGAGGTGAAGCACTAAGTAGAGGAAGGGTTGGCATAACAAGAGAACATTCTTCCTCAGAAGGGCAGACGTTGCCACACGTGGTAGGGCGGCACGCATAACTACCTTTGGACAGCGAGAATATATTGCCAATTATCATCAATCTTTTAAATCGTCCGTAATGGCCATATATCTTGTGGTCCTTCACATTGTTTGCAGTCACTCTGGGCTGATGCATGATCACTAACTCTTTTTTCAAATCATGGCTGGAAAGTAGACCAGATGTAGTTATAGAGAATCTCCTATAATCTCATAATCTCCTCCTGCTTCATCTCCTGACAGTTGTCTTTAGAATGGTTGTTTCCAAAAGTTGTTTTTTTTAGTTGTTTCGACAAAATGTTGTTCGTTGAGCAAATGACAGTTCCAGAGTCTAATCCCTTCCGTGATGATCAGTTGAAGATAGAGTGAGGTAGTGGAAGCTTTTCAGCAATTTCCCTAGAGCGGACGATCTCTTTTCGGTGACTTCCTTCTTGACAATTCCATGGATCCATCTGGTGTTCACCGGACGACAACGACTATAACCGAATTTTCGCATCGCATGAACGTTTACTTTGTTCTCTTAGACGACAACCAAAACGATAGGAGGAAGAGTTCGCTGCTAACGCCAACCATTCTCGTTTACAGATGGGAACGATTTCAGGACTACGGAATAGACCTAGCAAATTCCGCCATGGTTGAAGCACACCACGAGCATAGACGGCGCTAGCACGAGAGAGAAAGGAGTGGAAATTATGCTGGGACCAGCACAACAAGTGAAAACACGGGCCATCTATGTATCCAAGTGTTCAAGTAAAACCGAGAAGATAGTTTTTGTAACGAATTGATTAGATAGTATGACCAACAAGTAACGTATGGAAATCAATTCAAGTAAGAAAGAGGAGTAAGGAGTAAGTGATGGTAACGAAAGAGACAAACACTAGTGGCTCTGCAGCGGAGTAGCGCTCCTTATATACTACTCAGGAGTGGACGCCACGTATGATGGTACGAACAAGTTTGACCCGATCTGACAAGTTAGTGGCTCTGTAGCCGAGTAGCGTCCCTTGTGTATTACTCCGGTGTGTATGCCACGTATGATGGCAGAAACAAGTTTGGCCCGATTTGACCAGATAATCGTTTCAGACACCTATCCTCAGGGACGTAGAGGTGTCCGAGGTATGCCACCAATCGACGACGACCATAGTCCGGTGCGACCGAGATCTTTCAACAAGCAGCACCATTATGCAGTGCTTGAAAATGACCATCGAAAACAGAACATCTCTTAGTCTTACGAACTACCTTTGTTGAGCTCCAAGAAAGCCGAAATAGCCGAAATGTCTGTCAGCGATCGACAAACAACAGCAACAACAACAACGACATCCTACACCAACCTCGCATCAGCTCAACAAAGACAGTCCATATTTTCCTTAAATTCTATTTTATTTGACCCGCCTTCACGTCTATCGTGCGGATCCCAGCACTTCTCACATTCGATTCGTTCCTTCGAATCTGTTGTCCACGAAGATCTTCCAACTTTTACGTGTGGCTTCAGTTGCTGCTTGAGGATTTCTATTTCACCTTGAATGCCGTAGAATGGTGGTCAACCAATTCCTCCCGGAGTACTGAGATAGCCGGGCTAGAGCGTTCCCAGTTGGACTGCAGAGAACGATTTTTTCCCAGACAAGTCCGGTACCACTTTCCTAACCCCGATGCGATGAGAGGCTTGGTTGGCCCGGAGCAGAATCGAGCTAACAGCGCGTTTCTATTGGCAAGGTAGTTCATAAGAACATATAAATGAATATATCGATTTCTCATGCCGAAGTTTATATAAAGTCGGTCTTTTGAGTTGATAACAGAACACTATTAAAGCGTATGGCATGTGTGGCGGGTGTGGCGCAGTGGTTGGAGGCGCCACTGGGACCCGCACGTGGAATGCGCCCATGGCCCACCGAGGCTTCCATCCCTCCGGGGTCGGCAAATTGGTACCAGACTTGTCTGGCAGGATAGCAACACTGGCTCGATATATCGGGAGGCCACGGCGAGTCTTTGTAAAGGCCAGATGTGCATTCAATCACCTCTAACGATACTTAATGAAGTGGAATGCATGACGCATCCCTCAGGGATGGATCAACACCGAGAGCTTTATCCTTTTGTCCTTTATTAAAGTAGGGTTGTTGTGAAAGTATAGATACAAGGAAAATATTTCTAATAGCTTGATGCCTACTTGTTGAACAGACCCGACGTTCCTACGAGATTTATTCAATAGCGGACAACGTTCCGGTGGTTTCGCCTTCTTCAGAGCTGTTTTCTTTTCTAGAAGTCTTCCACTTTTTAATGAAAATCAGCCCCCGAGAGACTGCATGAATGGGAAATGTGCTCATGAATGCGGAGGCTAATAGAAAGTCGGTCCTGGGAACTCTTAACGGCTGGTTTTCAGCTGGGCATGCATTAGCTGAGCGATATGGAATGCGTTTATAGCCACTGAAGACAAATCGATTAGATGGCAAAAGAAGATGTAAAAGTTAAAGTTTTCAAGTAAAATGTCTCACAATCCACACACGGATTCGCGGAAAGAAAACGTCCGTACTTCTCGTGCACCAACACTGTGAAGATTCAGAGGATAATCACCATAAAGAGTAGTAAAGTAGTGATAAGAGTGGTCGCAATTATTAGAGTTATCGTTGTCACCTATTGGCCTATTTACTAGAACAATGTTTATTATTATTATAGTTGTTGTAGGGGCGTAGTTGTATTATAGGGGCGGGTGTGACGCAGTGGTTGGAGGCACCACTGCGACACGCATGTGGAATCGATCCCTGCGCCCATGGCTCACCAAGCCTTCCATCCCTCCGGGGTCTGCAAATTGGTACCAGACTTCTCTGGGAGGATAGCAGCGTCGATGCATCGGTAGTTATTGTAAAGGCCAGATATGCATTCAATCACCTCCAACGATACTTGATGAAGTCGAATGCATGGCGCATCCTTCAGGGATTGATCAACGCCGAGAGCCTTATACTTCTCCTGTATAGTTGTTGTACAGAACGGAGAACCACTAACGTAGTTTGCATTTTAGTAGACCAGAAGGAGCTCCGGAGCACGTTCGAGCACCACGACTAGCGATAGAGGTATGGTATTTTTGACCAAAATAGTAAAATTCGGTGTGACATTGTAATCTGCCTCCATCTACTAGCGGTTACATACAAAAAGTGAATGATAGTGTAACAGCCTTGTTACCTTACTATATAATAAACGTCGGGTTCCAAAACTACTCAGCCTTTCACAAATTTTCACACCTATAATCATCTAGACTCATAAAGCCTCCAAACGGTTTAGTCCCTCATCGTGGCGTGGATGTTCCTGGGTGTCACACTGCGATGTAGGGCGGGGAGTTCATCCCCTAGTAGGGTCTCCCAAGCTGAGAAGGAGTTCGGCGTTTCCATCAGGAAATCTAGATAAGAGCAAACCAATACCACCACCTTCCTGGTATGAAACTAGTCACATTGTGGCAAATCACAAAGGCTGGCAACTGCCTGTGGTGGTGTAGACCTGGCGCATACTTTGGCCAGGCTGGCCCCGCTACTCCAAGGAACCACAATGGTTTAATCAGCAAATCTCCGAAAAATGGACATTATACTGGAGCCCGCAGAACCATTGAGGACGGGCCATTCAAGTACCAAATACAGGTAAGACTCATAAAGGAAAGTGAAGAGCCAAAAGGAAGAAATGCCGTTCAATGCACTTAAGGCCCTGCCTGGTCCTGTGACAAACAATCCTCTCATCCGGACGACATTGAAAAATTGGTACACTGATTTGCGAAGACCTTCCTATGATGTATTACAAAAAGACGGGATTGCTGATTGCCTTTTGTGCAAATATGAGAATTTCCTATCACGGCGATCTCACGGTTGCAGATAGAATCAACTCGACCAACATCCAACAACTCATGCAGAAGACCAATAATTCTTAGCGATAGCCGAGACGGTAGCGCAGTGGTTAGAGGTGTCATGTAACAAATACGTAGTCGTTGGCGCTTGATCATCGGCTCCGGGCTCTCTAAACTTTTCCTACTTCGAGGGTCGGCAAATTGGTACTACGATGCTACCAATAGAGTCAAATGTGCGGTGCATCCCTCAAGGATTGATTAGCACCGAATGATGTCACCATTACTTTACAATCATGTAGAATCATCTCAAAACATGTTTATTAACACGTTTAGTGCTTTTCATGAGCATCACTGTCAAATACCACTCTGAACTCCAGAAAAAACAAACACAAAAAATCGCCATTTGATGGAAGACTCTTTTTTACAGGCACCTCCTCTTCCAAGAAGAGAACATAATCAACTACGGCACGTTTATGTTTATTTGGTCTAAAACCCTTTCTAATATTAAAAAAAACTTCATCACTTCGAAGTACTTGCTGCAACTCCATAATTGGCCTTATTCTTTCCATTATCGATATTCTTATCTCATATTAACTACTGGGTTTTGTCCTACTATGCATGATATTTTTGGTACACTATCTAGCAAACAAGGGCGCGTGTGGCGCAGTGGTCGGAAGCGTCCTGCAACACACACGTGGAATCGATCTCCGCGCTCATGGTTCACCAAGCCTTCTTTCCGGAGTCGGCATATTGGTATCAGACTTGTCTGCGAGGTTAGCAGCACTGGCTCGATACATCGGTAGGCCACCACGAGTCATTGTAAAGACCAGACATGCATTCAATCACCTCTAACGATGCTTTATGAAGTCAAATGCATGACGCATCCCCCATGGATTGATCAACGCCAAGACCTCTATCTCTTATAGTTTATCTAGCAAACGAATACGGTCTTTTATCGTTTGATTTAATACAGTTACAACATATTTCTCTCTTCATTTCTTTCAGAAAGTGACATCAAGCTGACATTTCCTACTATTTAGACCGAATGCTCCGACAGTAGCTGAAGAACACAACGTTGAAGTAAATGTCGCCACACCAAATGGTACAGCATCAGCCTCTGTGGCCACTGCTGTACCAGTAGCACCTTCACAGACCACCGCTCCACCTTCAGATACTCCACTAGCTCTCATTTCACGTACTACGTTAACAGCGCCACCTGGTATCGTGGCTAGTACTCAACCGGCAGCACTTTCCGTACAACCGCAATTAGACGGAAGGCCACCTGGCGACGCCAATGTCTCGGCAACAACGCAAGAGGCTGTTGAGGATCCTGTTTTAAATCCAGAGGCGAATCTGCCTGTCCCAGCGCCAATGCAAAATCGTGGGCCTGACGAAAGCAACGACCAGAATACGCAGTCGTGAGTTATGTGGTACCTAACTGTCTACTATGGCAACTATTATACTTATTATGTTTGCAAAGAGTTTATACTATTTTGAAAGAGACTTAACAATGAATAATGAGAAATGAGTAATAATAGAAATGTCAGAGGAGTAACAAATGAATGACTAACCGGTTTTGAAGCAGAAAGTTTCAACTCATAAAAATGAACGCATTTCTAAAACCCGAGAATTGTGAGAACTTTTTCTGAAATGACAGGAAATATACCTGTATGTGTCAGTACAATAAGATAGAATAGGTTGCATAAATCACTATAATATTGCGTTAATTTGGACTATGGGAACGAAATCGTAAAGACATTTATCCCTTTGGGATTTCCGGCCGATTGGTACCGTATGTCTTTGTGAAGAAGAAAACACTAATTTCTGGAAGTTTAGCATATTTTGAACAAAACCATATCCGCCGCCCACCCACGGTATAGGTTAACAATGAAAATCTTCACTTAAACTATTCTATTCAGCGAATCCCATATCTATCGTTCGTTAACGTAAAGGGGAGATCAAATCTTTGCAAGCGTCCGATTATCGATGACTTAACATTCTCGCAACGACGCCTAATTTTCAGCCCTTATGAACTTTCTGCTCTTTTTAAAACTAATAAGTTTTCGACAGCTTCGTGATGAAGGACTTCGTGGATTGTGGACGTGAATTGCTTATGGAAAACATTTTGCTCTATCGTTCTATGGATAAAAGCTAAAAAAAGCTCCCGGCGTTGATCAATCCCTGGGGGATGCGCAATGCATTCGACTCCATTAAGTATCGCTGGAGGTGATTGAATGCATATCTGGCCTTTACAATGATTCGCGGTGGCCTGCCAATGTATCGAGCCAGTGCTGCTATCCTCCCAGACAAGTCTGTTACCAATTTGCCGACCCCGAAGGGATGGAAGGCTTGGTGGGTCATGGGCGCATTCCACGTGCGCGTCGCGGTGGCGCCTCCAACCACTGCGCCACAAGCGCCCCTTATCGTTCTATGGATATGAACGATATTTATGTTGATAATAGGTTGTTCAGAAATGAATGAGCGTTTTTAACTACATTATTTAAAATGTCATAACTTCAAACGAAACTTCATTAATCAAGATAAAACTACTTGAATCTACACATTATGCCAATGAGAAACGAGTTTATCTATTCCAGTTTCCTAAAGGTCTGGAGTTCTGGAAGCGAAGGCATTTTTTTGCGCTATCGTGGTTGGTGAAGCATTTCTAGCGCAGGAAGTTGTCAAGGTGCTTGATGAAGTGATGGTCGATAGGCGAGAGATTTGGTGAATATAGCAGACGAGGCGAAATTTCGTAGCCCAACTCGTTTGACTTCTCTTCTTCTTTCACTATCGTTCAGTTCGCGCGGCACCCACTTGTCGAGTTCTTTTGTCTTTCCTATGCGATTCAAGTGACTGGAAATTGTTTCTGTGCTGTTCTTCAGCTGTTCTTCATTAGCTGTTCTTCAAGCTTTCGAACAGTTCTTCGGGTGTTTGCTCACACTAGTGCCTTCAACTCGTTGTCATCAAATTCATTAAGACGTTCGCGGTCTCCCTTGTCTTCGAGGTTGAAATCACCAGATCGGAATTTCTGGAACCACGTTCGCACTGTTGATTCACCATCACTACCTTCACCCCAAACTTCATTAATGTTTCGAACCGTCTCTGCTGCACGACGACCGAATTTGAACTCATAAAAAAAATTTGATGAAAATTGGTCTTTGACATCTAAAATTGCAAGGCTCAAAATTATTAATGAAAAAAATTGATTTTTAATAAGATGTAAAGATATAGTTACAATAAGCATAAAATTTTTAACATTTCAACATTTTTAACATTAGAAAATAACATTTCTAATGATATATAATATCGCGTGTGGCGCAATGATTGCAGGAGCCACTGCGACACACACGTGGAATCGATCCCAGCACCCATGCCTCCCATGTTCACCAAGTCTTCCGTCCCTCCGGTGTTGGTAAATTTGTAGCGGACTTCTCTGGGAGGATAGCAGCACTGGCTCGATGCATCGGTACTCGTCGTAAAGGCCAGTTATGCATTCAGTCACCTTCAACAATACTTAATGAAGTCGAATGCATGGCGCATCCCTCAGGGATTGATCAACGCCGAGAACTTTATCCTTTTATCCCTTCATATAATATTGCAAGGTACAAAGGATATTTTACTGGTAAATTATTTTATTGGTAAACATTAAAACAGTATATGTTTTAGAACGCTCATTTGTTTCTGAACAACCCTAACAAACACATTTCTGTCTGGAAATCATAGTCGATTAGCACCTAAACTTCCACTTAGCGAACTAGTTCGGTAGACAGTTTCTTTGCGTGTCTACGTGCAGAACAGAGTTCTCTCACCAACGCCCAATACAAATCTGCGTCCTACAAGCTATCAGCTGATAACAAAAAATGTAAAAGACTGATCGATATGTTGGAAGAAATCACTGAAAAAAATGAAACCTAGAGGTGTATTGGTTATTGATGGGTGTTCCCGTAAAGCCTTCATGACACCTATAGGTGTCAGTCGTCGCGAGAGTGTTAAACAGATAACGAGAACAGTCATAATGAACTTCGTTCATTCAGTTTACATATAGAAGAAATCTCACCCGATACGGTGACACCATTTAATCAACAACAAGCACCTGATGAGGTCCCTCTCGTAGCCGCACAACCGACATCACCACAAGGCGCTCAAATTGCATCTACACCTAACACTGGAACAAATGCGAATCCAACCGATCGGCGAGAAGTTGTGCCGGAGAACTCCGGCAGGCAACCCGAGCACGGTATATTTGTTATTATACATGCAAAACTAGGAGGTAGTAGAAAAATTTTCCATTATAGGTACAGGACATGGAGGACGTCATGAACATCCTGCAGAAGAGAATATCAATATGATGTAAACAAGGATTAGATCTAACATAACCTTAGCTAGGGATTCAGCTTCTAACCAACGTTTAGCTAAGATTAATAAACTGCATCCAAAGTTTCTCTCATATCAACTAGAACATGCTCAATTAGTCAGAAGTTGTCCTTTATCAATAGTCAGCAGGGTCATTTAACGTTCATCCGATTCGTCCGATTTTCGCTCAGAGCAATCTGAAATCGTCTTCCTCGAAATCGTTGCTTTTCGTTTAGTTAAGCAGGAAAAAAAATGACTGCTGTTAACTAGTTGCGTCTAAGTTATGATAGATGATCTACTGCGACATTAAAGACTGTTCGGTTAACACCTACATCAGAGTACAGAGAGCATTACAGATTACAAGGAATGCTACAAGCGCTAGTTGAGGAGATTGTATTTGACGCTGTCAATGAAGAACGTTAGTTTTCGTCTAATTCCCATGTTTTCTTTTGTGAGAACGTCACGTCTCATTGTATGCGACTCAATCTATCAGTGACACGTTTTCGGTTCAAGTTTTATACTAATTTCCATCTTAGGCAGAGGAAATCCGGCCACTGATCCATCACCGGCAGTGAGCTCCAATGCAAGCAACTCAAATCGCTCAAACACTGCAGTTAATACCGGTAATGGAAAATTTTTCTAATGACTTGTCCTCAACATTGACTTCTTTACCATATTAAATAGTTCTCATATTAATATTTTACTTAAATCTGTATCTTACAATTAAAAGTGAGGAGCAATCGCTCGTATTTGCGATTTGTGTCGGAGAAACTAAAAAGCTATTTCTCTACCAAATGGTATAAATGCCGTGTAATACGTGCATAGTCACTGGTTCAACCCTAAGCTGGACCAGCGAAGTCTGCGCTGTCTCTTCGCGCTCAGCTAATAGGTTGCATGCTTGCCTGGAAAAGTTCCTTGCAATCCACCAGAGCAGAGGACTGCATGTGATGACAGCGTAGAAATGAGGTTCAGTTCAACTAGACGACAACTGCATTCATTAAGTAAACAAAGGCATCGAGTAGATGTCGAACTCACGTGCAAGTCTGATCACTATGATTGATGCTGGGTGCAAAACAACAAATAGCACGAAGGAAAGGCTGAAATCCGCATAGTATATGAAGGCGGATCATATAAAGTGGAAAAAAATGTAGTGGACAATCAGTGTTTCACGTCGATTATGCTAGCTACTACGTATTACAGTAAGGAATACACCTCAGACACCTGCATCTCCACCACAGCCGCCATCAACACAACCACCAACCGAGCGAAATACCAGAAACCGCCAGGATTAAGAAACTAATCTTACATATACGTAGCCAGTAATAGATTTAATCGTCTTTATTAACAGAAAGTGATGAAATAGAGCTGAACACCCAGCTGAATGTTGTAGCCGATTTGATGCCTGACTGTTGACTTTTCTTCTATTGTCTGTCACCCAGAAAATACGACATCAGAAATAAACTACTTTAACAATTTTGTTTTTATGTGCCAGAACATAAACTGCCCACTATTAGTTTCTTCTCAAAAGGCCGACTTTCTATAAACCTCGGCATATATCACCTGTATCACCCGTAGTCCCGTTGATCGTCGAGTGAATTGAGCGGGAGCCAGTAAACCCTCCATTTTTCCCTGTCGCGTGCAAGAGTAGCCCAGTGGGTTCCCCTCGATTGCAGGCGTTTTGCTGAATTGACTCGGAGAATACAATCCGCATAAAGCGAGAACGCATCCACACACGCATGCATGAATACACCTAGCAAATACAGAAAGTATGTGCCAAATCGGCGCAGCAGAGACAGGGAGTCCATCCCCTGGATCCACCTGCGTCTCAAGGAAGCAAAGGTCGCTTTTGGTCCGTGATTAACACCTATCCGCCGCCTGGGGACGCGCCACGTAGCCTCGCGACTAACCGGCTCGAGATCCCTCATATGAGGAAGATTCGTGGCTCGGCATATATAGTTAATATATTTATTTACGATCTTATAAACTTATCTTCTTTAGCTAGTGCGAGGTTGATAAATGTCTTCGTTGTCGTTGTTGTTGGTCGATGGCTAACGTCTCGGCGATTTCGCCTTCCTCTGAGCCCTGGTGTTGCGAGCGGGACCCGAGTGGAGCAACAACAACAACGACAACGAAGACATATACCAACTTCGCACTAGCTAAAGATGATTAGTTTATAAGTTTCTTCTTACTTCCAAATGGGAAGACCACTATGGCTGAAATTTCTATTCCAGCCTAGAACTGCAATAGTAGGATCCCCCTTAGTTGAATGTTTCCGCAATATTATATTATTAGTAATAATATTAAAAGCCACCACCATTTGAGAAAGTGATCCACGTTGATACCAAGATTTCCTAGAGAGCATCTATGGTAGCTCAATGATCGAGCTTTAGCTGAGTATTAGGGTGACAATGCGAACCTTATCAAATCACCATATCGATGAGTGGTGTATACATTGTCGATAAATGCGCTATTAGTATGAAGGGAATATCTGCACGTGTAGCTCAGTTTGTGGGCGACCAGAAATACACACGTGACCGTTGGCTTGATTCCGCTTTCTGCGCTGACCAAATTATCTTTCCTGGGTCGGCAAATTGTTAGCAGACTTGTCTAAGAGGACAGCACCCACAATTTCACTCATCGCTATGTCACCGAAAATCGTTGTATGGGCCGGACACGTATTCATACATCACAACGATTCTACGAATCGAGTCCAACGCATGCCCACTCTTTACGGACTGATCGACGCCGAAAACTATCCTTTCATGGAATTATTGAAATTTTAAGAACGATTACTATCACCAGTGAAAATGTTCATTCTATTCTCCAGTACGAAAGTGAGATTACAGCTAACACAAAGCGTTAATACGCTTTGTGCTAGCTGATAACAACACCGACTTCTGCACGATGTGCGCGATGATATATGTCCGGAAGAAAAACAAGTAGTTACCAACGGATATTATCATTATATCTACCATCAGCATCGTGTATAAAAGGGCATCACTGAATGAGTGTGCCCCATTCGAGGAGACGGACCGCTGAGGAAGACCTGACTCGACACGAAGGCGAAGCCGCCACATCGAGACGAATAACAAGCGTGGGCCATCGACTCGGATCATCGGCTCTGATGAAGACGAAGACGTCGAAACGTTAGCCGGTAATAAATATTTGTATCAACCTCGTGTAAGCTCATCAAAGAAAGAATACATATTGATTATGCACACCGAGGTTCAACGAGTCGGTTTCGAAGTGAGATTACAATTCTAACAGCGGGAATCACAAGATTTCTAAACATAAACTATTTTAACACCTGTCATTAGCTCGACAACAAATAAAGGGATCTAGCGGTCTTGACTGACCTAATTTTGTTGCTGATATGAAAACAGTGTAAATAATAAGATGACGTATCTTTATTACAGAGATCGACAACACAATAGTATGAAACAAACTGTGGGACGTAGGATCCAGGATTAAGCACAAGATATCCCATCTAAGGCTAGTAACATTGGAAACAGTGGTCTCAAAAAACTAACCACAAGAAAACCACAAGATATCCCATCTAATAGTAGTATTATTGAAAATAGTAGTAACAAGAAAGGATTGTGATTGTTATGAGGCTTAAATTTGAAATCGAACACAGAAAGTCGGGATTCAAATCGATTCAATACCGTATATTTACGGTAATCGCATTCGTCCGAACATAATCAACGTATAGAGTAAGAAATAAACACAAACAAACAAACAAAAATCACGACTACGTGTACACACCACCATTATGAAGAAATTTCTGATGTGCATTAACATCTGGCAGTCGGTCCATAATTATTCCCTAAAAAGTGTGCTTATAAATCTACATGTTACAACTAAAGATCGATTTCGTCACTAATTTGACCTATATAGTACGAAAACGTACAAACACACTTTATGGAAAAATCTATAATTTGTATGAATAAGTTGCGCCCCTCCCCACCAAATGTGTAGGCAAAAAGAAACATTGAATACACGCATATGCTTGGCAGAGCACAGGAAGCGCATCGGTTCAAGATGCCGTTCCATATACACGTGGTCTCTAGTTGGATAACAACCTGCGTTAATCAAGCCTCTATTCCCTATGCAGGCGGCAAACTGGTAAACGATTTTTCAGCAAAAAAAATCCCTCCATGAAGGCCGGTGACCACCTGTGGTAACAGGACGCTGTATCTGAGGTGTCCCAGTATTTCAGTGGGAATCTATTCAACTACAATGTAATGTTTCTAATGCTGATGCAGAGTCCTTGTTCGTCAACCTGCTTTCACATATAATACATCTTTGCGAAAATTCACGTATTGTACTAAATCGCTCTCACACATGCGTGAAAATGTCTGAAAAATTACAGTATGTTGTGAATTGATCACTGAAAGCTGGCAGAACCACTACTTGAGGTCCACTGAGCACATTTTCATCACACAGAGGATTTGGAATTGTTTCAAAAACATTAGAAAATGAAGATGAAAGAAAAAATGTAGAAAATCTCGGTAGATGGTAGTAAGAAAAGAAAACACGAAAATAAATGTACCTCGGAAAACCAAATTGTTGGGAAAAAAGACAAGAGAAAGGTGCGCATCTGTGACTGCAGGAGGACTCTGTGCACTGATTTCAATGTTCACCGCGTTCTCTCAGGAATTACGCGTATTCACATGCGACGGTTTCATAAAACTAAGTGCCATTGAGAAAAGGTTACGTAAAGATTGCTTCTTAACGATACTGGAAGTTATATTTGTCACTTTTCATATGCAGACAATATATCCTAAATAAAGAAACATCTAAAAACATGGGTAATCGCCGACTATTCTTAGCCACACTTTCGGATACAAATCGGTGCACTAAGCCCAGTGACTTGGTCGGGTAAACGAACCCACTGCTTACTCCACGACGCATTTCCATAATGCAACATAGTGAGGAGATAGAGATTAACAAACATAATAAAAAGTGTTAACTACAACAGTTTCCCAATCAACAGGTGATGCTGAGATACACCATCAGTAAAAGTATGACCATTTTCTATGGAAAGAATTGCATTTCTCTTAAAATCAGAATGAGGAAAATTACAATATTAAAAATGCCAGAAGGATCTACGACAGGCGTAGTATGAGTATCTTATTTTTATTCCACATGACCCGTCTTCACATCTACTGCGCGGATCTCTGCTCGATCCATTTACTGGCATCCATTGTCGCCTTGAAGAGCGTCGTTGAATACCAGACAAGTCGTTTCGCCCTGGATCTTGGTATTGTTAGGCTCCCATTTGGAATGCAGGCAGCGAGTCGTTCCCAGGCAAGTCTGGCAGCAATTTCTGGACCTCGGCGGGATAAGAGAATGAGATTGAGACAGGATCAATCCAACGCGCTACCCGCCATCTAGTATGAGTACTATCAGGTAATACTTACCTATTTGATACTTGAACGGCCTGTCCTCACTAGTTGTGCGGGCCTCAGCATAAGCACCATTTTTAGAAAATTTGCTGGCTAAGCCATTGTGGTTTCCTGGAATCCTGAGGACAGCCTGGCTAAACTCTGCCCCAGGTCGTCACCACGACAGGCAGAGTCGCAGCCCTTGCGGATCAGAGGGAGATTTGCCACCATGCGACTTTGATAGCAGAACGGTGGTGGATCCTGGTACTGGTTTACTCTTAGCTAGGCTTCCTGCTGGAAACACCGGACTTCTTTTCCTTGGGAGACTCTGCAGGGGAAACGAATCCCTGCTGTACATCGCAGTCCAATACCCACGAACATCTCCTAGCCACGATGAGGCGGTAAACTGTTGCGATGACTGTCAGATAATAACTGACAAAATTGTGAAGGAAGCAAAATTTGCAATTAGACATATTCCCGTTATTGCATGTACCTGAATCAACCACTCAGATGAAACAACGGCACATCCGATTTTGCGAGCCTTTTCTACCATACTTGCCGTAGCTGAGTGGTCCGTCAAAAGAATGTCGAGTTTTCCTTCTACAAAATATTGGATAAAATTAGCAAAAACAGTTGTTACTTTCGAACGTATTCCGCTTTCTAAAAACAGAACATACCTTCATCAGGTATGTCCGATACGATTTCACCACCAAGTTGGGGAACCATTGGCACCCAAATTTGTTCGAATGACATCGACTTTTTATTTGGCGGTGTCACATTTGAATGAACCATTACTCTCTTGTTCCGAAGTAGTACACCACGTTCCGTAGGCCTAAAAAATACAACAAGGTCTGTTTTATTTTTCTAGCCTATGAAAAAAAAGACAAGCTTATTCAATTCAAATGAAATATAATAGGGAAAAAGAGGATCAAACCTTTTAGATCAAATTTCTGACATTGTCCAGTGTGAAAGATAGACATACATACTTTTCAAAAGAAAACAAACGAGATTAAAAGAAATTGGATAGAAACATAAAAATACCTTTCATAAAAAATTCACCAACAACCACAGAATTCTCATCTCTCGATATTAATCGCAATGAACTTCAACTTACAATGGATATTCCTTTTCATCAAGGATTGAAACACCAGAAGGCAATAGAAATGGTTTATAATCAACGAGTTTTTTCTGAAACAGATATAATACTTAAATGGAAATCAATTGCCAATAACTGCTATCGGAAGAACAATTACACTGATATCCCAAGCTAACCAAACCTAGGTTAAACATCACACCTCATTTAAGCATTTATAAATCCATTCATGCGATACACAAGGCATTGCCCGCACCAAAGCAGCCAAATACTTATGAGTGCGATAGTGTGTATCAGAAACAAGGAAACGTTCCATGTTTGGATGTTCATCGACCTCCTGAATAGAACAAAACATTATGAACCTTTCTATGCATACAACATTGTAATGCGAAAAGACGTGATTTGAACGTCCAAAACTGTGAAAAAACGTTTTCGCCGTAATGTGGTTTTAATTTTCATAACTATTTAAACAGTCGTCTACAGTAAAATCGTTCCGCTATAGGCATAAGGCATTTATCAAAAGTTTTAAATTGAATTTTCGAAACCAACTTTCATATCGTCTACAACAAGCCCTCCATGAGTAGAAATAAAATCTGTCATGAACTTTTTCTTAAACCCAGTATCAGTGTTTGGGCGATTCGCTGATGTCAGAATGAACAGCTTTCCAGCGAATATTTGCTCATCACCCGTCCCAGGTGCATTCATATTTTTACCTGAAACTTAAAGAAATGTTTCAACGAATTATGTAAATGGCAATGTAATTCCCTGCAAATACTTACAAGATATGTTTTTAACTAACGCGTTAGGTACAAATGTGATAACAACATAAAGTTGAATGGGAACAAAATAAAGCTGTATTCTAGGCTTTGATGGTTACAACGTAATGGACGACGCATTTCGAAACAACTCTCAGACAAAACTATGACTGAATTGTTGATATAGTAGTAATATGAACACATAAGCTATTACTGCCAACTTTCGTCGGTGAACACCTAGCACGATGCTTATTTTTCGTAAGCAGCGCTAAGGAGTAAAATCAATTCATATCGTCCGTTGTGTGTGAACACAATTGTAAATTTTGACTATAAAATTGTGTACTACAAGAAAAAACGACTGCGTCATTTTTCCATGAGTGGAACTTCGCCATATTAAAAATATGAACGAACCATCCAACTTTTCGCCTAACTTGAAAATAGGCGAACCAGAGATTTCATTCTTGAGAACAGAGCCTAAACAAAAAGACATGTTAACAGCTCAAGAAGTCTTAGAAAACAACGCACTTTTTGAAGAAGACTTGGTTTTCGAAGACGATACGGTTTTCGCGGTTGACTTCTGCACTTTCTTTAGAGATTTAGGGGATGCTGTAGCGGCAACAGTGGAGGAAGAAGTCGCTTTTGATCGCCTCAATTGCCTATCCTCATTGTTTTCAATGTTATCTAGAAGTTCACAGGTTATTTAGGTCACAGACAGAGGACACAGGTGCAGTTCGCATGCTGTGAAGATCACAACTCAAAAGAAGTGAGGATTTTGCAGTGATTTTCCCTAACTTCACACATAACACCCAAAATTCTGTTGAACAATTCTCAACAGATTCCAACATAAATGTCGTACCAGTAATAACATCAGTGGCTTCGCGTGACTTTTTGTTTATGTAGTCCCTCCAATCTTCTTTCGATAGCGCAAGCTTCGTCCATGCTGCTCTAGAAATATTTACTAGTACGTTGGTAGGAAAAACAACTACTAATTGCACTACTACTAATAGTTCACTACTAATTGCACCTAGCAAGCAGGTGGCACAGTGGTAGCGATGCCGATCATCACAAACACCGTTCTAGTTCGATCCTGCTCCAGGCTCACCAAGCCTCTCACTCCTTCGGGGTCGGGAAGTTGGTTCCGAACTTGTCTGAGGAAAATTCACTTTCTGTAATCTAACTAGGAACGCTCCAGCCTGGTTATCCTAGGACTCCAGGGGGAAACGACTTGACCAGTACTCAGAGACATTCATGATGAAAGGGAAATCCTCAAGCAGTAGCAAAAGTCACATGTAAAGAAGACCTTAGTAAATGGTAGATACGAAGAAACCAATCGAATGTGAGAAGTGCTGGGATCCGCAGAGTGAAAGACCGGGTCATGTAAAAAGAAAAAAACTGCACCTACCTGTTTTAACAAATTACGTTGAGTAAATAGCAAAAACCTTGAAAACGACAGAAACTGCAAAAACAGAATGTTACATTTAGCTCACTTAAATTTCTTTCCTGATGGCTCGCCTTCATCTTTGAGCTGTTCGAGTTCAAACTCTGCTTTCAACCAAGCAAGCGCTGAATTCGCATCGGGAGCACACACAACTCTTGCTGCCACACGATCTTTTTGGTCCGAATCCGAAAAATAACACTGAAATATAAATCTATATCAATTTGAGACACTAGCTACAATAACTGAGCAATAAAAGATAAAGATTACGTCTTTCTCTCGATCAAGAGCACGCAAAGGGATAACGCCAGAAGGAGGAATATCTTTAATAATATCGTCTTCCACGAAATTCACTTTGAAACGTCCCAAACCATCGCGACTGCAAAGTGGTTTAAGTTTAAGTTCAATTTAAAGAAATGTGAATATAAAAACTCTATAACATTTGAAACATTTCTCAACTTGCCTGATAACTATGGCTGGATAAAATAATCCATCGAATATTGCGTATACACGAGATCCAGGTTCGTATGGAGCGTGTTCATCTCGTGGATGATCAACAGCTAGTAGATCTTCCGCGCTCAACTCAGGTAGCTGAATACGAGGACGCTTAGATGAAGGCGTTGATGTTTGAGGTGATGCCCTGAAATTGTCAATTGTTTGGTAACCAGAAACAAGAAATCTTAAAGGACACTAACCGCCGTTTTCCAGATGATCGAGATCCTGATTTTGGAGCCGTTGTGTCTGTCTTTCTTTTTTGGTTGCTGTTTTGAGCGGTGGGTTTGTCCACCTCCATTGATTCTTCTGCGGCGTCCTGCTTTGAATTCCGGCTTCGCCTGTGTTAAGTTAACCGTTAATTCCACATAATAAGCAATGTACAAGAAGCATAAGAAAACAAAGATTGGAAAATCACCGAGGCTGCGGCGTTGTACTGTTTCCGGCCATGACTGGGCTGACTTTTTTTCTACCCGGGGTAAACTCAGCAAGCGATTTCCTTTGCTTGGTTCGTGGCGTCATTTCAGCTAAGTTGCTAACGCGCAATTCAGCAGTCTTTTCTGTGCGTTCATATTTTCCAGAACCAACTTTTGCGTATTTCACTTCACCGAACGATTGAACCTCCATCTAAATACATGTTTTGTTAAATTATTCTTTATCAATAGTTTGACATCTTACTTGTATGTTCTTTAACGGCTCGGGATGTTTTTCCATTTCAGTCTCAATGTCGTATGGATCGTGACTTCTTTGTTCCTCTCTTTCTTTTTTGAGAACGGTCCTAGGAGATTTATCCGATTTTTTTATTGCGTCTGAAATTACATGAAACATAATGATAATGAAACAGCGCTAGTAAGATTAATATGGATATTGATATAAAAAAAGACCAAATATTAGTCAGGATCCCCACCTTTTTTTCCTCTACGTGGAGTATCAGCACTTTTACTTCCTACGGACTCTTTTTCAGCACTAATTTTGCTTTTATCCTTTGAAGAACGGCCAGAATGGACATCTGACTTCGGCGTATCCTCATTCCTATTATAAAATCGGCTGATAAAGAATTGTTGCTACAGTGGATTTTTCTTTCTTAACCATGACTCATCACACTCTTAACGCTACCATTCCACTATGAAACTTCGAAGTTAACTTTGTCTACGCAGCAATTAGTTCAATTAGCATTAGGAATTAGTGGCCAGTTTCAGCTATACAATGTGCTAATTCTGAGTGCAAAAACTGTCATTTACATATTACAACCGTCAGGGCAGAACTGTTGCTCTCCTTAGTGCAGGCATGCAAGTACCTCTCACTACTACTGTTAAACTGTCACTGTATTATCCACAATCTGCCTCTTCACTTTTCGTGAAACAGATGTTCCATGTGATTTTTGCAAAAACCAACAAAGGAACTCACTTTAAAAGTTGTTTTGCAGATCTTTTACGAATCGTACGGCGGATGGAATCACCATCCGAACCTTCGCCTTTTTTCTTGGTATCGTCGCTGTGAACTTCTTGACCACTGTCACTGTTTTCGTTCGGAATTCCGAAATTTAACTTCACATTCCGCTTACCTTTCTTCTGCGAAGAAGGTGTAGACGAATCGTTCTTTAAAAAAATGCAAAAGATTAGTGGAGATTAATAAAGAAAACCATGAAACGAGAAAATCTCCTACCTTCACTGATTCTTTAACACTCAAACGACGACTACGAGATCGCAACGGTTTTTGGTCAGGCACATTTTCTTCCTCATTAACAACAATTGATGAGTTGTCGCCGTCACCCACACACTCAGTTACCTAGGAAGTTTATATAAAAACAGGAAGATGAAAATCGAAAACCATTTCACCTTAGGAGCAGATTCATTCTTTTCCTTCCTTTTTTTACTGGTTGTCAACGACTTGGTTTTCCCACCCTGAAAGCAATGATATTACAGAAGAACGAAAGGCAAACGAAAAAAAAAAATCTAAGAATCAACAAGTACATACCGAAACCGCATCTCGAACTGGTGTTTTACTTTTAGCTTGTATAGTGGAAACAGCATGTCGAGTTGAAGAACGTCTAGAGAAAGTTCATTAACAATAGTATGGGGTTGCTTCAACCTAATACATAAAAAGAACATTTGAATCACTTCAAAAAAGTCAGCGCAAACATGTCGTGCGTCGTTATGAATTAATATATTGTTTTAACATTTACTGTTTCGCTCGATTAAAAACAGCTCACAAACAGTGGAGCAAACTAAAGATTAATTACAGAAAATGTTAAAAATGCTCCCATTACCATACCAGATGCTCTAATGAAAATTTTAGCACAATAGTAATTCAGAACGCCAGCACAAACAATACAATCCATTCTCAGTAATCCAATAAATTCAACTAAATTGAAAGAATTTCGTCGTACTTATCAACGTCAAGGTCACAACAGATCAACAATAAGCCATAACAATCTACTTTTCAGGCGAAAAAGTGGCCTTGTTGATACCGCGAAGTTCCTCTTGTCGGTTCCTTCGTTCCTTTCGCTGCCTACGAACTCCTTTATCAACTTTCTGAGTCAGACCCTTACGAATAATGTGGTATTTCGACTTGAATTTCTTAGCGTAGTCAACAGTATCATAAAAAAGCACAAATCCCTTCACCGCCAACAGCCCATTGGAAACCGAAAGGAATGACGACATCAGGAGCTGTCTTAAACATCTTTGCTATCTTCTTCGTAATAGATAGAAGTGTCTTAGGAATAGTAGGACATCAAGAACCATTTGTTTAATAAAAGGAAGACGATTAGAGAGGACTTCTTTAGTCCTAACTGTGACAACGTCGCGCATCGTTGTGAAGCCTACACACAGCACTCGCACTTGGGTAATTAAGCCAATGAAACAATTTAAACTAGTAATTACACACATTTGAGAGTTCTGTGCAAGCTTCAGAACGATGAGCGACGTTGTCAGAATTAAGACGAGAAAAGTCCTCTCTAGTCGCCTTCTTCATAAAAAGCAAATGGTTGCGGAAGTTCTTCATAGTGCATTCATACCGTCTCTGGGACAGATATTAGGGAGTAAACAGCGAAGATGTATAAGACAACCCTTGATATCGTTATTCCTTCCGGTTTCCACTCGGCTATTAGTGGTGGGAAGACGAACAGAATCGTGCTTATTTATAATTCCTGACTACGCTAAGAAATTTGGGCTAAAATACCGCCTTGTTAGAATAGGTCTGGCTCGGAAAGTTGGTAAAGGACGTCGTAACAAGCGAAAGAACAGAAAGAATCGACAAAAGAGAGTTCGCCGTATCAAGAAGCCCACTGTTTCGGCCGGAAAGAAATGAACATTAGGACAAATATTCTATTGCTAAGCCAAGTGGGCCAAGACTAAGCATATTGCATAGCAATAAAAGCATATTGCATTAGAAAACTATTGGTAGGCGCAATCAAGACTTATTCATCAATAATAAAATTTTCAGTTTTTCGATGTTTCGTTGCAATTTTCTGGTACTGTCATTCAAAACCCTTTTCTAAAATTAAACAGTACGCGAACGCTTTACGACACGGCAAAATTGAATAGTAATCTTTCAATTTAGTTAAGCAGCAAAGCACTACTGTAAGCTGAAACAGTGGGATTGAGAACTAAGGATTAAGAGTTACCGTTTAGGCACTTCGGTCTTCGCTTCAACAACAGTCTGACCACTTACTTCATCCACAGCCTCTTTTCTTAATGAAAACACATAAGTCACAACATGCAGAGCAGTAAGACTCAGTGGATAACTCAATATTAAAAACTCACGAATTCGGCATTTCGGTTTCCGTTTCCACAACACCCCGATTTTGATCGCTCACTTCATCCGCAGCCTCCTTTCTTAATGAAAACATATAAGTCACAATCTCTGCATTAGTAGGACTCAGTGAATAACTCAGTATTAAAACCCACTGTTTCGGCATTTCGGTTTCCGTTTCCATAGCATTCTGATTCTCATCACTTAATTCAACCAAAGGCTCGTCTCTTAATGAAAACACAAGTAATGATATGTGCAGCACTTAAGACAAAGTATGTCAATATTCAGAATTAGAACTCACCGTTTCGGCATTTCCATTTTCGTCTCCGTAACACTTTGATGACTTACATTATCCACAATGTCCTTTCTGAACAAACAACGCATAAGAGGACACCACTACTTAACAACAGCTAGGATAATGACCCTATATAGCAAAAAGAAAAGAAACTAACTGAGTAGTACTTTCCTCATCGATCTGATTACTACCACCATTCTCAATGTCTTGCATTTCCAAATCTCGTTCCTCAGAAATCGAACAATATTCACTAGAATAAAATAAAATAAGCAACACATCTCGCAGCAGAAAAAAAACTGGACCCTATATAGCTTTATTCGAACGCTATTAAGCTCTAAATAGTTGAACGACAGAATAATTTCCCTTCGGGCTTGATACTGTCGCTATCAACTTCGCTAGCTCAACACAAAGATTTTGCTTCACTACGTCTGTCCTTAAAAGACACAATTGCAAACGACGTCAATGCATTATCGGAGCACCTCAAAAATTTCAAAAGTAAACAGTTTGCACTATATGGAATATATGGCAAAAAATATTTGGGACTTACTAACACTGGTGATCAACTATCTTTACACTCGACTAGCTCAACGATTGGTTGAAAAAACACTCACTGCAATACATCTCCTGATGGATTATTTTCAACAGACAGTTCCTCAACAAGCAAACTGTCATCCATTCGTTCACCTTCTGTACTGTGTTCAGGAATAACTGCCGCGCCTTTCACATCACCAACATATTCCTGTTCCACTTGTACATCAGAACATGGTGATGATGCTCCGGATCGTTCCTATAAGAGAAGGAAACACAATACTCATAAAGATAAGGAGACGCTATTTCGAAGGTTAGGAAAAATAGTTGCATACAGTGACTAAAATCCTGCACTGTCCTACTCACTAAAAAGCATGAGAGAGGATGGTCGAGCTTTCTAAGAAGCGTGTTTCATTACGGATGCTGATCGTTTGATAAAACAAAAAGTTTCTTCTCAGGCAAAAATCTCATGGCTGGTGTCCAGCAATATATATATTGGTAAACATAAGTCGTAAATTTTGAATAAAACGATAACGGACGCCACGTGCGTAATGGGATAAAAAGGATAAAGCTCCAAGCGATGATCAGCCCATTAGGGATGCGCCATGCGTTCGAATTCATTAAGCATCGTTTGGGGTGATCGAATTCTCATCTGGCCTTTACAATGACTCACGGTAGCCTACCGGTGTATCGAGGCAGTGCTGCTACTTTCCCAGACAAGTCTGGTACCAATTTGCTGACTGCGGAGGAATGGAAGGCATGGCGGACCGAGGTGCGGGGATCGATCCCATGACTATTGCAGGACATTCCCGACAAGTGCGCTCCATGCGTAAAGAAACGAAGTGGAAAGGGGCGAAATGGCACGATGTCGATAACGGCTTTACATGTTTGTAATTACGAATCCTTAAGTAATAGTGACAATATGAAAATGTACAAACAGTATTCCGAACAATGTTGGCAGCTTCAAAACCAAAATAGTCAGCAAATTTGCTTGAATTTTAAATGAAATAACTAAAACATAATACAATTTCCTTATACATCGATATAAATTCAAGTGATTTATGCTAATTTCCGTATGTTTTCGAGACGAGTTATTTCCGCTGGCGCGTCAAAACCAATTCAGTAAACACTGTTAATGTTGAATGACCAGCTACAAATAAAGACAGCTAAACCATGAAGCAGGTAAGGAACTAAACTCAATAAGCCTTCAAACGAAAATGTTCAGACCTGATAAAAGCTACCTTTTAGTAACACGTATGCAACTTCGTAAGTTGACCCAAACTGGCGGCCGATATGAAACGATTTCCACTCATTTTCTTTCCTATTCTTTACTCACTTTTCCACACAAAATTTTGCTATACTTTTTGTATTGAACTGGTTTCATACCACAGGTACTGTGCCAAGCAAGACTGAAGCAAGACTATTTTCTCAACATTACAAAGCTGTTGGTTTGCAGACGGACTGAAATACAACATTCTGAATCCTGGCGAAACGGCCACTACAGATAAGTACTGCCATGAAATCAAAGGAATGCATCAAAATTCTTAGCACATGTATCAAATGTTAGTCAACAGAAAAGGCACATTCCGACAGCATGACAACAATCGGGCATATGTAATACAATTAGTGCGTCATAAATTGAACTAATTGCACACTTTTCGCCAACCAACAGTTCTTCAGAGACCTTAACAACCACTTTCAAAGGGTAAAACAATAACCATACCATTGCTGAAACTGCTACAAGTACAAGAACATCTGTATATCGCTAGTAAAAATGTATAAATTTTGCCCCGCTTTTGACTAGTAAAGTTATATATACTCCCACTTCCGAAGCAAATGATAAACCAACCTTCTCCTCATTATCTGTATCCATTGAAATTATTTTCTTTACACAAATTTCCTCTGTTGTGTTTGGCATGTCTGCGTCATCCAAAGCAGATGATGGAGTGCCGTGAGGTGAACCTGATGTTGGCACGTTATGGGCTGAACCAGACGATGGTGTGCCACCGGATGGATGAGGTGATGGTATGTCTTTGGGTGACCCAGATGTTATATCACAGGGTGAACTTTTATCCATATCATCGACATTTTTAGTATCGTCGTTACTTTGGTGGCTAGAATCATGCATTTCTTCAGGATTTTTCACGGCATCCTTCTCTAGCACTTTATCGCATAAAGGTTGATCTAAAATGGAAATGTGATAAACAACAAGTATCATTGGAAAAATCTCAAATCACCTTGAGTGTCGGATCCTATGTTCAATTTATCGTCTTCTTTGCAATCAGGATCGCCAGACTCCTTGATAAAAGGCGCATCAGCTACCTTACATTCAGCATCCTCCTAGAGATTTATTGATGTCTTCGTACAATGTATAATTTACACACTGCAACACAAACGTGAAAAATAATTCTACTAACATGTATTTCAACAGCTGCTTTTCCATCTGCACATTGTTTCGACTGTTCTTCAGGCGTTTCGGTTTCATGATTTGTGCTGGATACCTCTGGAACGTTAGATCTCGATGCTGACACATCAGCTGAAATGCAATTCAATGACACAGTTAAACGAATGGATAGAAGACTTTCAGCCAGTTTGTGACAAACAGTTCCAAAGAGGACAGAGAAATTCTACTCACGTTCTTCTTTATTTCTGTTAGGCGTGTCATGAGTTAATAATATCTGTTCCTGTTCTACAGCAATGCTTGTGTCAAAGGTTTCGCTCTAGAAACTTTATAATTTTACAAGACAAAATAAAATAATACACAATAAATACTACATCAAGTACCACAACTCCAGATTTTCCAAACAACCCTTTACGAGAAAGTACGGTAGCTCCACCGGCGTTAGTTTCGGAAGCTCTAAATAATTAAAGGCACTTTTGTAACTATAACAAACAAAAAGACATACTTTTGCATTAGTTTCCTCATAATCAGGTAATAGTCGAGTCCAAAAGTGAAAATAAATAAATAAAATAAATAATAAATAGTAAATAAATAGTAAATACACAAAATGTAAGGAGTAAAAGCGTTTAAACGTGGGTGTATGTACCTGCATGGATACATCCCGGCATTTCTCACATTCAATTCGTTTCCTCGCATCCACTGTCCACGAAAATCTTCCAACTTTACGTGTAGATTCGGTCGCTGCTTGAGGATTTCTACTTCATCTTGAATGTCGCAGAATAGTGGTCGAGCAATTCTCTCTGGAGTCCTGATATAGCCGCACTGGAGTGCTCCGGACTGGATTGCAGACAGTGATTTTTTCCCAAGACAAGTGCGGTAACAATTTCCCGACCCCGGAGTGATGAAAGGCTTGGCTGGCACGCAGCGGAATCGAACTAGCACCATGCTCGTAATGACGGACATCACTACTACTCTGTTATCCACACCCTACATATGCTTTCCAAGCACCAAATTCCAGTTATTCGAACTCGTTAGGTGGTCCTACGTCTTGGGAAAACAATGCTATCGTACGATCCTTTCTCAGTGCTAACACGTAGGAAGTTTGCACAACGACTAACATAAGTATACACATGTAGATATGTACGTACATATTTATACGTAGGGACGTATAGCACAGTGGTAGTGATGTCCGTCATCACGAGCATGGTGCAAGTTCGATTCCGCTGCGGACCAACCAAACCTCTTATCCCTCCGGGGTCGGGAAATTGGCACTGGAGTTGTCTAGGAAAAAAAATTACTCCCTCCAATCCAGTTGAGAACGCTCCAGCCGGCCTATCTCAGGACTCCAGGAAGAACTGCTCGACCAGCATTATTCGACATCCAAGATGAAATGAAAATCCTCAAATACCAACTGAAGCTACACGTAAAAGTTGGAAGGTCCACGTGGACGACGGATGCAAGGAAACGAATCTAATGTGATAAGTGCTAGGATCAGCACGATAGATGTGAAGGCGGGTCATTTTAAAAAAATGTATATGTAGAGAGAGAGAGAGAGAGAAATAAGGAGAGTGAGAGAGAGAGAGAGAAATAAGGAGAGTGTGTGAGAGAGAGAGACAGAGAGAGAGACCTAGATGCTAGATTTATGTCTCCAACTACTGTGCCTCGTGACGAATACGCAATGGTTAAAACACGCATGAGCAATTGCTTTTTAACTCTCTCCCTTCTTGAAATGCTGACAAAATGTAAAACGTACCCATTACTAACTTCGGCATCCATACTTCTTTCAACTGTCTGAAATAAGCAAAACTTAACTCTTCATCCTCAAGTATTCTACTTTCCAATTTTAGAAAAAAAACATATTCGACAATGACACTGAGTCATGATAATCTTAATACGTACGATTCCAGGGCATCGATTGACTTCATATTTCTATGATGTTTTTCAATCGCAAAAATTTTGTTTCAGAATTCCTTGAAATAGGACAACTTGGAGAAAGAAAATTCATCACCTGATCGACAAATGTTGTAGAATACACCGTTCAAATACTTGGGTGTTCTTCTGCGGCTGTCAACCTGGAAGAAAAATCACATTCCATTATTGACAAAAAAATATTAAAGACAAGCTCGAGAGAGTTCTCTGTGATCTCTTCCGATGAATCTCTTCTTAACCCATGCTGCTAACAATCATTTAAAAAAGCAACGTGATATGGCGAAACGATTCACTTATATGTAGCCGATGAGAATACAAAACAATGGAAAGTTAATAAAACCTCTACTTGAACCTGCTTCGGTTTGAATGTAACAATCTAATGAGAATTAGAGATTCACTCAGACCATGAAAGCCGTGAAAGTTCAATGAGATACGACAGCTTCAGACCTCGCCCTCAAAGGTCGCTAAATTTCTAACGTTTTCGGAGAAACGTAGCTGCAAGTGGCAAATTCATCATCGATCTACAGCGGCTAATAACTGCGAAGAAGATTTACGAACTGCTACTTTCTAGAATTGCTACCTCGATATTCAAAGGAAAGACACATCCATCTAGAAATACATGTGACTAAGAAATAAAGACTAAGGATCTCATGCATTTTGCGTGAGGATTTGGCTGCTGCTTAAGGAGTTCCGTTTAGTCACGAATGACTTAAATGCTGCACTCTCTTCGGAATACTGAGATAGCTGTGCTAAAGCTTTCCCACATGAGTTAGAGGAAGCGAGATTGCCCCCAGACAAGTACGGTATCAGTTACTCGATTGCGGATAGATCAGAGGGTTGCTCAGCTGAAACAAGATCGAACCATCTCTTGGATAAGTTGGGCAATCCACACAACCAACAGAATCACGTGTTACACATGATATATATATATATGTATATATATATATATATATCTTCACAAATGGCCAAAGTTCTTTAGTTTAAAGTTAATGGCCAAAAGTTAACGCGCTAAGTTCAAGGGAGGCGAGATCCGAGCATTGGCAGGGGCGAAAAAAGTCCACAAAGAAACTGCCTGGCTCAGGAAGCCGTGTCTAGATGTTTATGAACAGGAGCAGGCAGCCAGAGAAACTCGGACGGCAAGTGTAAAAACTGGCAATGACGAACTTGAAGTGATGGACAGCAGTTCAACAGATCTTGCTAGAAGGGCGACAATTAACATAAATACTTTGAGGCACTTATCCCCCATGGATTAGTGGAACGCTTCGAAGGAAACAGAAGAACTAAGTAGAATGCAGGCCAATAGGTCACAAATCAGGTGATCCCCTCAAGGAGTTCTATCTACGTTCGTACATTAAGTAGTAACGCTGCTGTTCCATAAAGTTTTAACGTTTTGTTGTAGGTTTAGAATATATATAAAACAATTTTGGTCTAAAAAAAGTACTCCACTAGGCACACAGGATACGAAAGCATAGCGCAGACGATTTTGAAGTTAAAGCGAGTATCCCGCCATAGGAGATTAAGAGACCAATGCGCAAACTCCTTGAGGGTTTTGGATACATGACAAGAGCCTTGCGATGAATAGCACAGGGGAATGACCAGAGATCACACGCGACCTGGCTCCCTACCTTCGGATCAATTTCTGATGTGGGTGGCGCAGTCATCAACCATATGCGACTACAATCAGCTGTTCTAACCTTTTTCATTGGAAGTCATGTAAAAAGAGGTGTTATTCGAGAAGCTGCTGATCTCGTAATTTCCATGGAGTTTTTCGTTTTTCTGTAAGTGTTACTGAAGTGTTTGGCCTGATAAATTGTATATCAGCATACCCTTCCAGGCTCTGAAGAAGGCGATACTGCCGAAGCGTCAGCTACTGTTGTATTGTATTGTGCGTTTTTCTATGGAAGTAAATGCCTGCTGTTTAACAACCTCGCGATTGCTGAACAAGAAAACAACACATTCATATTCCAATGCCAAGGTTAATAGAAAGTCGACTCTGGGAACTGCTTTTAGTGAATCTTTCTCAATTTCGATCTTTCTGATCAAAGTTTTCCTGGTAACCACCACAGCTTATACCGGCCAGAGGAAGGTTGCTCGCTTTGGTAGCAGGATGTCATTCCAAAACGGTAGAAATGTTTGACATTTTCGGTTGCAATTTACTCTCAGTGTGTTGCTGGTGAAAACCTATGAATTTTCGTCAGATAGGGAGACGAAGGCAAAGGATAAGCGAACTGCCGATAACATTACACCAACGTTTATAACGTCCACAGTAATGCTGAATAACGTTGAAAGAGGATATAAAACATAACCTACTGAACTACTTAGTTCAAAATATTACTACGTAGAAATCATAGCTGACACATAATTATAAAAAGATACCGTAAACCAGATAGGAATTAAAACATCACAAATACTGCACAGATATAACTTCTATAATGCTGAGATTTTTGCAAAACTCCGTCGTTTCGCCTGTCTCTCAGCTAGTTCTATCGATCTCTGCCATCAGCAATCACCCGTCAGCGGCATTGATCTGGAGAGCCCAAGTCGGTAATGAACTCAGTTAAGCTGAGGCTCTGTCTGCGGTGGGGAACGAACGCGTTTCCCACCACACCATGGGGGTCCTTCGTTCCGCTTGTCTCTTAGCTAGTTTTATCAATCTTTTGTCATACTCTGCCGTTAAAAAAGAATATACAGTAAATAAAAAAGTTAAGATACTGCACAGATAGTCCCTGTGAATTACCGATACGAATATTGTAAGGACCCTGAAATTGTCTTTATGATAACTTGGAAATGGTAATGGTAATATAATCACAATCTTAACCTTTTTATTTACTGCCTATTCTTTTTAGTTACAGGGTATGTCCGAAATATAGCTTCTATAATGCTGCTGTAAGGACCCTGAAATTGTCTTTATGATAACTTGGAAATGGTAATGGTAAGAGGTTAAATTTGTCAACAGACATCTTCATCTTCAATTTTCGCCCAACTTTTAATGTTCTTTTTATCTCAAAACACATAAAAAAAAAACCGAAAAGGAACTTTCGAAGTTGAAAGGAAGTGAACAAACAGCGTTTCGTCTAAGAGGACACCGGTATTTTCCAATGTACCGCATGTTTGTCGATGACACTCATGCGTTGAAAATTTTAAGACTTGTAACATTTACTCCCAATTTTTGAAATGCCCTCATCCCAAACATATTTAAAAGATGTGAGAACCCCAGTGGTAGTGATGCCGACCATAACGAGCACCCTGGTGGACCCCACGCGCTCAGGGCTTACGAATCCTCTCATTCCTCTGGAGTCAGGAAATGAGCGCCATAGTTGTGTGGAAAAAACGGCCTGTTATCCATGTAGGTGTCCTGCGCACAAAAATGGGCAAACAACCTGGTTTATAAGTAGTCAATGGCGCAAAGTCGATCAGATGAAAATGCATGATTCCTCGCTCACAGAGACCACCTCGTACGTGTACTTCAGACGTTCAACGGACATAGAGAACATGAAGGAAGAATTACAAAGAAAAAACATCGTCGGGTCTCTCAAAGAAGCCACCGACAACGTTATGGCCCCTAAGTTCCGCGCCAATCTTTTTGATTCAACAGTCCTTCCAACGATCTGTTATGCAGCGGAAACGTGAGGTGACCCTTAAGCCACGTTAAGAAATCTGCTCACTACCAACACAGCGCTTAAGCGATCTTCTCTGAAATTTTTCCGACACTTACAGCCCATAGCCGGAATGCGGAGCCCTGATATTCGAAACCTAATTTATGCTCGAGATCCAGGATAGGATAGGAACGAAACAGAAATGGGCCGCTTACATAATACGAAGAGCAGATGACTGATGAACGAGAAGAACAATGAAGCAGACTGCAGGAGGATCCAAGCGTTCTCTTGGTACACCACCGAAACGATGAGCAACCATTTTCGCGGCTAACGTCAATCGTCTGAATTCGCAGATGGAAACGATTTTAGGAATTCAGAATGGGCATAGCCATCACCATGTTTGAAGCAGACCACCACCATGGGCCACCACGATTGTGCGATAAAGAAACAAATCTAAATTATGCTAGGGCCGCACCACCAGTGACGATGGGTATAACTTCTTGATAGCCTTCTTACATACAAAACCAAATCCAATACGTAAATCGGTGCAACTGTCGCGTATATTTGACGTCCAATTAATCGCAGCATTCGCTGCACGTTGAGATTGATGCCAGCCGAGCTGCACGACCACCCTCCTCCCTCATCTCTACAATTTGTCTTCACCTCTTTTCTAAAGTGCTCGATACTTGCCTATAGTAAGTAATTTTGGTTTTTCCTCTGTTCTCTACATATACTCCAAATTCATCTGTGTGTTCTTCTCCATGTTCTCGAAAGACTTCAAAGCCTTGCATATTGTGAAATGAAACATGACAAAGGATAGAAGAGTAAAATATTCGCTGTTAATCAATCTCTGATCAATGCGCCGTACACTCGACTTTATCAAGAATCGGAAGGCTAGTAGACGCATACCCACTCTACAAAGTGACTCCCATGTATCATATCAATGTTTTTATTTTTTCTAGCTAGCTTTGGTTACACTTTGCCTATTTTGGAAGGATGGAAAGCCTGATGACTCCCATGCGCTAGATCAAACTAGGGACCGATCCACTGTGTACTTCATGACTCTTCCAGCTTATTAGCTACTTGCGCCACTTCACAAAACATAAAGTATATGCAGGTAAGTCACAATGCAATCACTTTTCTATTCACGGTCTCTTCTTTTCATGACAGGGTATGCCGTGAAATATAACGTATATTATAATGATGCTGAGATATTTGCAAAACTCCAGATAGCGGGTGTCTGTGGTGGAGATCGAACACGCTTTTACCCTTAAGGGGCTAACGCGCTCACCACCACACCACGTACTTCATTCGTTTCGCGTCCCTCCGGTGGTGAACGCGTTGGCCCCCGGAATGAGTTATAGCGTGCTCGATCCCCACCACAGACACCTGTCGCCCAGAATTTTCCAAATATCTCAGCACTAGTGCAGTTATATCTGGGTAATTCTTCACATTACTCCACTCGAAATGAGAGCCATAATGTATCAGAGAAAAAGACGGAGACGAAATTACAATCAATCACTGGTCAAAACTCACACAATGCACGACACTTGGTTTTCAATAACTCAAAAATTCTCCAAATGCGTGGAGTATTTGAAGAGTTTCAAACATGGCATGCAAGCTTATGCCCGTTGCTTGCTTCATGCGTATGCTGAACTCTTCTAAAGTGTTATCTTCATTAAATTTTATCTGAAGCTCCAATGTCTGGTAACCCTGAAAACGATGTCAAAACTTTAAAATCTTCGAAGCAAGTCTGGAAACGCAGTGATGAACGTCTGGCTCTTTGATAATTTCTTCTTCTTAATAATTCATTCATGATTACGACTACACTACCATTTACGACCTCATCATCTATTTCCTTCAAGTGCCGAATAACAGGGTTTAAGCCAATCGGAGACGTCTCTGCTGTTTGCTAAACGGCAACGGTATTCATGCCGTCTGGTCTCTTTACTAGTTAAAATTCGTTCGAAAAACTTTTTATAAGTCACTAATTACAGAACGATCAATTAAAAATACGTAAAAAGACGCTTGCACGACAAATAAACGACCTCGAAAAAAAAAGTTTATATCAATGCACGTCGACCCAGCTGGCTCTCGCGTAGGAATGCAAATTCAATCGTGTCGCACTCTAAGTTTTAACTAGTCGAAAGAAAAAGCGGTAAATCCAGAATATCTCATAAAAAGGAGAAATAACAATCGAAATGTAGTTCAAAGAAAGTAAGTCATATAATAATACGGTAGAGAAAAAGGACATGGTAGACAATTCCTATCTAGGCAAAGTGAATGTCCTTCACAATGATAATCACCAGTTCCGACAGGGAAAGTGCAAAATGTCCCAACATTAGATGTAGTAACTAAAGCGAAACGATTCAATATGTTTTATATCACAAGGAAAAACAACACTGTACTAATACTTCTCAGGATAAGCTGGAGGAATAATTCCTCGGAATACCCAGTGCAGCTTCTCCAGCTTACGAAGATGATCAGTACCCGTTTCCTGACCGTCAACGTCTTGATGGCTTTGTTCAGTCGGATTGAAGAACATCCGTCCAAGCCTTGAAGATCAGAGAGGGAATTCCGTGAGCTTACTATCGGCAAAGAGCACGTGTGGCGCAGTGGTTGGAGGCGCAACCGCGACACACACGTGGAATCGATCACTGCGCCCATGGCCCACCAAGCCTTCCATCCCTCCGAGGTCGGCAAATTGGTACCAGACTTGTCTGGGAGAATAGCAACACTGGCTCGATACATCGGCAGGCCACCGCGAGTCATTGTAAAGGCCACACATGCATTCAATCGCCTCCAATGATACTTAATGAAGTCGATTGCATAGTGCATCCCTCAGGGATTGATAAATGCCGAGAGCTTTATCCTTTACCCTTTTACTATCGGCGGAATGGAAGCAATCGTCTGATATACTGCTTATGAGAAATTCAACGACTTTAGTTTGCTATATACCTTGTTTCTCAGTGTGTTCTCGCTTATTTAATTCACACTTTTACTTTCTTTTGAATGCGTAACTGTGATATACGATAGGATATTCATCCCACACCAGAATGATAACCTGAGATGCGGAGTTCGAAACTTCTCGCTTCTAGTCCAACTAAGAATAAATCTATGCCACACCAGACCCGAGTGAACTCGTGGCTAATTTCTAGCTCCATAGGTAAAATGTCTTCCCCAGCCCTTCGAGTATGCTAAGATCACTAAGGTACACGCATACATATTCGTACACGTGTATGTATGCATGGGCACACGTACGTATATCTGCATATGTGCGTACGCACACGTATAACTTAGAAGTGTAAACAAAGTAAAATATTTCAATACATAAATGCATACATTTCGAAACCGACTTCCTTTTAATTCTCGCTATGACCAATCAATATGCATTCTTTCTCTGATAAGCTTACACGGGGTAACGTTTCGACGTCTTTGTCTTCACAATAATGACGACTCTCTTATGAAGACGAAGATGTCGAAACGTTAGCCGAATAAAGATTGTACATCTCTTGTAAGCTCTCTCTTATAAGCATATAAAAGAAAGAATGCAAGCACATATTTTTTTATGACCCGTCTTTACGTCTACTGTGCGGATATCAGCACTTCTCACATTAATCGACTTTCTCTTTCTTTCTTTCCTCGTGTCTTTTTCTTTCCTATGTTCTTACGAACTGCCATTTCATAGCCGACGCGAGGTTGGTATAGATGTTCTTGTTATTGTTGTTGTTGTTGTTGTTGTTGTCGTCGTTCTTCAATGGCTTGCGTTTCGACGACTTCGCCTTCCTCAGAGCCTGGACGTATCATATGTAAATGTACTCTCGTAATTCATAGTATGGACTGTATAGTATTAGTGATGATTCAACCTGTGAAAAGACTTCAATTTGCAAAGACCATCTACTTTGCCGTTGGACAATCCTTTTTTCTTTTAGTTTTTTCTTTCGTTTCTGCAGTTTAAAGTTATGAATTTGTTGATGGAAGCTTGACACAGAGAAGATTTTCCGGTGTTCGATTCTTTCAGTTATTATATATATATTATATATGCCCATATACGTGTACATATATATGTATATACACGTATATGCGCATATATTATATATATATATATATACGCACATATAACAAAAGTTACTATGCTAGAAAATCGAAAAGATCCAAACCTGAACGAGCCACCACTTGTTCCAACTTTTAGCTTTGGCTGTGAGAATGTTGAAGTGTAGGTCTATTTTTGCGTTTGTATAACAGTAGTTCACCAGTGTTGAAGCGTAGAAGAACTTCGTGAAGTGGAGGAGTGAGAAATGGCTTCTATTGAACCAGTTGATACATTCACCCATATCCTAACTTTTTTGTTTTAGTGTATTATTCATCCATCTTATTTATTTATTCAGAGAAGCATGATAGAGGAATATTCCGCTATCTTGTTATTGTAGGGACGCAAGGATCTAGACCGCATTGCCAGCGAGCTTCGTCAACACGTGAAGCCTGTTGAACTCTAAAGTGTCAAGTTATGTTGTTTCCTTAATAAATATTATGAAGTTGTAAAGCGTTGTCTTGGTGATTTGGTCCTTTCAAACGTTTACAAACACTGTCTGGTCAACTAATATAAGACTTTAGTAATCCATCAAATCATTTGTACCTCATATTATTATTTTCTAATTAAGACAACAATCTTTATCGTTTGGTTTTGAGCATAACAAGAATCGCTACGGATTATGGTTTGCTATGAACAAATGGAAAATGTGTTGTGTGTTGGTCAGAAATTTACACTTTGATATAGTAGTCTAACAGGATGGTAAGCAGTGAAATGATCACGCTTGGTTTACCGGGTTAGATAAAGTCCTTAGTGACGTTTACAGTTACTTATCGCGTTAGCCGCTTGTTTGTAGTAATATACCATCTGCTCTCTGCTAAGACCATACCCGATGGGCTGAAATGAAGAGAGAAAAACATTCGTTTCGTATTCTATGAGGGCGATGATGGTGAAACTCTTGGTGCTGGAACACACACGACATCAAACGCTAGAACGAAATCATTGGGTGAAGCCAGTTGTGAACATGTTCATTTCTCATTAACTAAGACGGATGGATAGTTGTAATGATCCTATTGCTACGTTCTAAGGTTTCTGTTTCACTGTAGCCTCAAGGTCGAAGATAGTATGTTCATAACGTTTGTAGTTTCGCAAGTTCTCCTGTTACATACACTGCTAGAACGAGGTTTATATTGTGCGATTTTTTTTTAGCTTATTATCATTACAGAAGAGTCATCAAACTGGTATGAACTTTGGTATTTCATCTTGAAGCAGACCTGCTAGCAAATCAATGCGATGGAACAGCGAACAGACTTCCTATACAAAAAGATCTGAGCCTGCCTGTGTGAACACAGGAACGCTTTGAGGCATTCCTCTCAGACCAGTTAAGATGAGAACTTAATAGTACCCACACTTGTTTCAGTACGTAGGAGCATTACACCTTATGTTTGTCCCTATGTTTGTTCCGTTTGCTTCACCTTAAGGACAAACTAATGATGAGTAGACAAGATTCACAAAATAACACGGATTTCACAAGCGACAGGTTCATTGAAATATGAACGGTTCCATTCTTCGTATAATAAGAATGCTATTCTTGGATACAGATAGTCAAAAAATAATCAGGTTACAAACTACTCGGTTTACGAACATATATACTGACGAGGAACGCAGGAGCGAGACCAGAGCTCTCTCGGAAGAACATCAGGTACACTGCGTATTTATGTCTTTAAGATACCGTCTCTGCTTTATTCTAGTGGAAAGTGGTACTGACACATTTTTTTAAAAAAATCGGAATACGTTGCGGGTATTTATTCCACGTGATGACCACGTATATATGAATACCTAGGAATACTCGATTGAAATGAGATGAAAGGATCTTAGGAATACAGTTTATAAAGACAGGAAGAAATGAATGCCAACAAGTGAGAGAAGATGAAAAAGGACGAATACGTAGGGAAGAGGTATACGACCATCGAAGAGCTAAGAAGATATGGGAACTAACGCATGTTTTATACTATCGGCGAAGGCCGTAAACACAAAAATCACGGATCGTAACAGAACTAGATGAATTGGAAGAGGAAGAATAAGGATTGTCACATTCATGGTTGTAAGAATACACGCCTGTAGCCATATATAACAACGATCACAAACATTGGATGTAACATAAAGTTCTCCTCACTGCCTATAGAGATTTTGCGATGGATACATCATTAATTAATAAATTGACAATCTCATCATGATCTATGAGTTATAAATAACAGAGTCTCTGACTAAATCATGCGGAATGGTGATGAAGAAAATGGGCCACATATGACAGGAGGACATGCGACAGTAATGAAAGATCGATACCGGTCGTAGCAACACATCGAAGAAGTGAATAAATATCTAATAAATGTAACGGTGTGAATCCATGCATCAAATACCCGGTGGATTACACTGACAAAGATCCTACTATGTGATAGAACAATTCTTTATATATACAAAGACCCATCTGCTGGACGAATATATCCAATCGCAATAAGCACTACATCGACTACTGTCCAGATACCGAGGCCTCCGAAGCTGAATAGCTTACCTATTGCTGATTTCCACAAGCCCAGATAGAATCGGTCAGCACCGAAACCACCTGCAAGTAGGACGTATACAACAATTTCTACGAATACTGAAGAATATTAGAGCTCTACTTTCTCTTTTTGAAAGGAAAGTGTCGTCACCTCGTAAAAATACATCTGTACTGTGAACATTGACCAATTTGATAAGATTTAGCAACATAAACCTACGTTCTCCATGAATGTTATGTTATGCCGCTTCAAAAAAAAAACCTAGTTTCTTTTCTTAGATAATAAACCCTGACCACCCAGTGAGCGCTCGAGTCGTCATGCCACCAAAGCCGTCAGCCAAAGGAGCGAAGAAGGCCGCTAAGAGCCAGAAGGCCAGCCGTGCTGGAGACAAAAAGAAGAAGCATCGTCGAAAGGAGAGCTATTCTGTCTACATCTATCGTGTCCTCAAGCAGGTTCATCCCGAGATAATAAACCCCGTGGAGAAAAAAAGGAGTTCATGTAAAGTTGAAAAATCTAACTTAGGTTCTATGACCTCTCAACGATTTACCCCCTCATCGTGGTTGGGAGGTGTTCTCGGGTGTCAGGTTGCGACTTACAGCGAAAGGATTCATCTCCAAGGCAGCGTCTCCCAAGCTGAAAAGGAGTCCGGCGTTTACGTCGGGAAACCAAGCTAAGAGTAGTATCGAACTAGTCACATGATGGCAAATCTCGCTCTGATCCACAAAGACTATGGTTAACTGTGGTAATGATGGGACGGGGCAGACTTTAGTTGGGCTGTCCTCGAGGCTCCAGGTGACCACGACGACTTAACCAGAAAATCTCCAGAGAACGGAAATTATGCTGCAGCCCGCACAACCAGCGAAGAAGAGCTATCGAAGTAACCAAGGTTCTACGACTCATCGGGTCACCAATATGTTTACTTGTAATAAAAGTTCAACCAAATAAACAATTACCCAATGTTATAGACAAGAACATAGCTTTGGCCCAGCTGATTCCAGAAGACCAGTTACATCTGGAACAATAAGAATTACAAAGATATTTCTAATAGTATAGTAAATAGTGGGAAAGATCCCAAGACTCTGTCAGACCCTTTGGACTTCTCTTATAGTGTTATTAAAATAACAAACTAGCCATGTCGGTTTTAAAGTCAGACTGTTAGATAGGACACACAATTCCATCCATCCATAAATGAGTTATTGAAAAATTGGTACCTAATTCGCTTGTTGAATACCCGACGACCTTTGCAAATGACATTTGGATGGACCTGGAACGGTGACAACGATATTTGAAAATAAACAGAGTTCTGTCGAACGTACCGTACACTCTGTGAGTACAAGCTGCCAACTTGTTGTTGAGCAGTTCGACTGCGGTAAGCAATCATAATCGGTTGGATCGGATTGCCAACAATATCTCAAACAATAACAATAAGTAACAACGACAACAACAATAATAATGCACTGCTTGAATTGTGTAAACAATAAGACCTCGAAAGAAAAGAGAACATGACATTATTTCGTGAGATTCCTGATTTTCCCGTTTGAGAAAAAGGCCGATAATCAAAATGGGCCAGGATAAACACAACAAAATTCAAGATATGCAAAAAAGTGGATAACTACTGACCGGCACAGCGCCTCTCGTTTAATGCTTATCTGGTTTGACCCACACTCCTTCACTGACGTGCAGTTCACTTCCACGGTTTCATCTAATTCACAGTCGTCGGGAAATGTACAGGAGAGGCATGACGCATCAACTTCGCAGTCGATACGGGAACAACTAAAAATATTTTACACAATGGTGACCTCATGATAACACAAGCAACAAGCGGAAGAAAAAAAAAGCAGCCAAACCATGAAGAAAGAGTAAGACAGAGCCAAAACATATTACCCGTAATACCAATAGCCATCCTTCTTGGGATTAGAAAATATTTTACAAAAATCCTTCCGAATGTGAACCTTTTCTTTACTGCTTACTGCAATTTTTTTAGAGCAAGATATTATGAGAAATACAACCGTAACGATGATGAGATAATTGCAAAACCCCGGATCGCAGGTGACTGCGGTGGAAAACGAACGCATTATTACCCTTTCCGGGAGCTAACGCGTTCACCACCACACCACGCCGGTCCTTCATTTCGCCTCTCAGCTAGTTTTCTATCTACCGGTGCCATCAGCAAGTACCCATCAACGGGACTGATCTGTGGACAACAAATCAGCACTGAGCCCAGTTAAGCTCAGGCTATAGCTGAAATCACAATGTTAACTTTTTATTTGCTGCCTACTACAATTCTCACGGCTGTGTACCATGCGAAATACAAAACTGTTACTCGAAAATAGTTATTCTGCAAAATGTAAATGAACCAACTCACTGTGCTCTACCACTCACTCTTCCTCCGTTCATCATTAAACTAGCGCGACTGGAACAACCACTTCGAACACAAATGCATACGAATACAAAAACAACTAGTAGGACCATACCTGAAAGGAAATAGAAGTCACAGTGGAGTAATGATGATAACCACAAGCAATGATAAAGTGCTAAAAAAGACATCCAGTCGAATATTTGAATGGAAAGAATTCCCAAGGAAGAGAACACGGATGCTGACGGATGTGGGATTCCCACATAAATAACGACAGAGACAAAAGATAATCCATGTTTCGGCCGTCATCCATCGAGATTGTGAACAGATATAGCTTGGACATTCACCTACACCTAAAATTTTCAGAAGAAGAAGGAAACCGATGCGTTATTCTTTATGGATAAGCCCGTTGTTGAAGTACTGGCGTGATGGCACCACATTGTATACGCGATTGCCAACGGTATCTTAAAAAAACCTAAAAGGATAAAGCTCTCGGCGTTGATCAATTCCTGAGGGATGCGCCATTCATTCGACGACATTAAGTATCGTTTGGAAGTGATTGAATGCATAGTTGGCTTCTGCAATGACTCGCGGTGGCCAACCGATGTATCGAGCCAGTGCTGCTATCCTCCCAGACAAGTCTGGTACCAATTTTCCGACCGCGGAAGGATGGAAGTCTTGGTGGGCCATGGGCGCGGGGATGCGTGCATGTCGCAGTGGCGCCTCCAACCACTGCGCCACACGCGCCCGTTAACGGTATCTTACACTGGACTAAGATATAATGTAATAGCTTTAAAGCTAGAGACAATCTAATTCGTTACATCGATGGAAAATATTATTCGAATGGCTGCTTGTGGTGACAACGGACAAATTAATCGAACAAATATATCACACTATATCACACTGGGACAGCCCCACATTTTCGATACGATTATAGCTGACTTGTTCCGTGATTACGGACACTTCAAATCCTTTGAATGTCTCCTCTTCTACGTGATAGCCATTATTTTCCACATTTCAGCCAATTGAAAGGTTTTTACAGTTCCTCAAAGTCTAGCAGCGCCTCGATCCATTTAACTCCATAGCGGTTAGATTTTGAGTTTCGTTGATTGCACATATGAATTTTTTAGCAACGATTTACCGCCTTATCGTGGCTGGGACGTGTTCCTGGGTGTCAGGCTGCGATGTACGGCAGGGGCATTCATTCCTCCGGCGAATTCTCCCAAGCCGAGGAGTCCGGCGTTTCCATCAGAAAGCCTAGCTAAGAGTGAATCTATACCAGAATCCACCACTGTCCTCATATCAAAGTCGCATAGTGGAAAATCTCTTTGATCCACAAGGGCGGCGACTGCCTGTGGTGGCGACGATCTGGGGCACATTTTAGCCTGGCTGAGGAGACGGAGGTTCGAGGAGACGGACCGCTGAAGAAGACCTGACTCGACACGAAGGCGAAGCCGCCACATCGAGACGAATAACAAGCGTGGACCATCGACTCGGATCATCGGCTTTGATGAAGACGAAGAGGTCGAAATGTTAGCCGATAATAAATATTTTTATCAACCTCATGTAAGCTCATCAAAGAAAAAATACATATTGGTCACGAGTGAATTAGAAAGCTACTGTGTCTTGAGAACTGCAGTAAATTTAATGGTGATTCCGTTGTCTGATGGATGAACACTGATTTCTTTTGTTTTCCATTTCCATGCCTCTGAGGTCTGCAAGTGCATATTTATCTAGGCTATTTACAAATTGTTCTCGTGTGTATTTCTTTTTTGAATAAAAGGAATGAGTGCTCATAGACGGTTGCCGATAAGGCCTCTCATTTCGCTCAGTTCACTTCTGATTGTTTTTTAAGTCATCAACTCTTGTAAGTGGAATTCCGTACTGAGTAAAAAAATATCTTTTTAGAGATTTTTCAAAACATGAAGAACATTGTATTGACGAGATCATTGTCCAGTTCATCCGCTGTCGATTTCTTGAGAGGTAAGGGTGCTGCATTTACTTTCTGACGTAGATTATTCCGCCTTTTGTAGTGCGAAAAGCCCTTTAAGTACTTATAACTACCATTCCAAATCAAAGCTTAACTGAGTTCAATGCTGATTTGTGCTCTCCAGTTCAGTCCCGCTGACGCATGATTGCCGATGGCTGTGTTAGGTATAAAAATAGCTGAGAGAAACGTGAAGCAAGGGCCTCGGTGACGCAGTGTGTAATGCGCGAGCCCCTCAGCATGTTCTAATTGTATTTCATATCATACCGTGCCGTGAAGATTTATAAAAGGAAAGAGCTCTCGGCGTTGATCAATCACTGAGGGATGCGCCATGCATTCGACTTCATTAAGTATCGTTGGAGGTGATCGAATGCATATCTGGCCTTTGCAATGACCAGCGGTGGCCTTCCGATGTATAGAGCCAGTGCTGCTGTCCTCCCAGACATTTCTGGTACCTATCTGCCTACCCGGAGGGATGGAGGGCTTGGTGGGCCATGGACGCGGTGATTAATCCCACGTGGGTGTCACAGTAGGCAGCAAATAAAAGGTTAACATTGTCATTCCAAATCATTTCTTAGGATTTGGGGAACGAATAGAGAAGTTCATAATACACAAAAGTGGTCATGCATATAGATAGGGTTGAAGCGTTCGGCGTACCTTAGAGATGAGCACTAAATATTTAAGTTCATTAATCATTGTAATGGTGTTGGCTCTATATTCGGCCTTTACAATAACTTGCACTCACCTATCTAACTTAATTTAGCGTTTGGTTCCCTATTGACTATAAATACTTTTTGGACCCTGAAGCAATAGAGGACTATGTGCTAACAGTTGTGCCAGCTGTTAGTTTGTTTCACTAGTAAACTTGTGATTTTTGGGAAAAAAACAGATGGCATGGAGTTCATATCTGGTCTGGGCTGATATTGGGACAAGTGTTGGCGATGTGTCTTCAAAAAGGTGAATGGTTCTATTCTGCAAAGCATTCCATGTGGTACCCTACGTTTAATTTAACCTGAATGCTAGCTGAGATGCTCATTCTATTAGTCCAAAAATTATTTTAGGCTGCAAACTATTCGTTGAGGACAATTTGACGGGCTGTGCTTATTTCGTTAGTGAGAATGGTATTGTTATATTAGATGAAAACTTAAAGGTGAGAATGTAAGAGAGCCGAAAGTGCCAAAAATCTTTGTAATCCACTCAATATACCGTATATCCCAGTTTCAATTCGATATTTCAGCTTAAAGAGGTTGTCCCATGCAGCGACCAATTTGACTGTTTTGGTCCTGTCGGTATAGACCTATTACAAGACAGAAATGAAGTTTGTATCATATTGCGGAATGCACAGGTGGTTACCATGGATGTGGAGTCACAAGCGGTTTGTAATAACGCATAAAATAATTTTGTAAAAAGGCTCTTTGGTGGAAAGAAGGAGTTTCTTAATGTTTTTGAAGAAATTATTTGCGAAGGAAAAAGACCACAAATACTTGAGAATTCTCACGCAAGACCAGATCTTGTACCTCTTCTTCTTCCTTTTTCTCCGTCTCCCTCTCACTTCTTTCATTCTTTCACCTTTTTGTTCTAGGTTTCATTGCTGAGTAAGGGATGAGGGATGAAACGTTCGGCGTCGGTCAGTCCCACAGAGATGCATCATGCATCTAGCTTTCTCAAGTACTATAGAGATGATCGATCTCCGTGCCCCTCGCTCACCAAGCCTTCTATATCTCTGGGGTCGGCAGGTTGCTACCAGTCTTGTCTGGAAGGATAGCAGAACTGACTCGATACATCCGCGGTAGGCCACCGCGAGTCATTGTAAAGGCCATATATGCATTCATTCACCTCCAACGTGCTTAATGAAGTCGAATGCATAGCGCATCCCTCAGGGATTGATTAAAGCCAAGAGTTTTAACCTTTTTTTTCTTATAGAGATGATTGAATGCATATTTAGCCTGTATAATAACTTGAGGGGCCTACCGATGCATCGACTCAGTGCTTTTATTCTCTCAAACAGGTCGGAACTAAGTCGCTAACCCCAGAGAGTTGGAGAGGTTCATGGTCGAGCAAGTGTGTACTGTAGGATTCTTCTAACCAAATCGCTGTACGCCTCTCTTTGTTCAATTCTTCTTCAAATACTTACCACTTCTTTGTATATCCAATTCTAGTTCCAGGCATGATTTCCGTTCTTTCTTCGCTGTCGCCCTTGAAATACTGGGAAATTAAGTGTAGTGACTTCAAAAATTCGCGTTCTATGCTTGCTTTCTCATTTTTTATCGCCGCAGATGTGCTGCATATTTGTCTATGTTTAGATCTGCACTGGGTGCTTCTTGGGTGAAAGTTGTTCAGCGGCTGCTTGGAGTCCAGATGCGACTGTTCTTGCTGTGACTGAGGAGGACAGGGTGGTTTTTTATGACAGGAGTTTCGAAATTCTTGGATATTGGTATGTTCCAAGAAATTCTTTTCCAAAGTATTCTCCATTCATAAAATTTAAGGGGGATGTCAAACTCTGATGCCGGTAAGGATGCACTTGTTGCGGTGGGATGGGGTGCCGCGGAGACCCAATTTCAAGGTAGTGCTGGGAAGGTATGAGTGTTACTACCTTGAAACAACCTTCTCTTTTAGTATTTTTGGTATTTTTGGATGTTCCTCGACGAATTTTTTGAAATTTGACATTCTTCTAGAACTAATTTTCTTTTCATTTAGATTGCTCGTGAGAAAGTGGAAATCTCTCGCACCGCATATCCTGATGACTCGCATAGCTCCTACATTAGATGGCGTGCAGATGGTTCATATGTGGTGGTATCGTTTTATGAGCGTGAAAGTGATGAGCGAAGAGTTGCGGTGGGCATTTTTTTTTCGGATCGTAATACTTGATCAGCTTCACTGCACTTGTTGAGTAGAGATTTCATGCAGTTCATTAAGGACTGTTTTGTGTACTGAGTGGAAAGCCTTGGTTATCCAAAGTTTTTACTTGCGTCGCAATGGAGGTGAAGGCGCTATTCAATAGGTTAAAATTGAGAGAAATTGTCTTTTATACTCTCACAATACTTCCTTTAGTTTCGTTACCATGTAGATGGTGTTCGTTGTTCTTGAAACCTCTTAGAAATCATTCTTGCTTTTGGTGGTACCACATGTTCAAGGCTCTATTAGTCGTACAAAGGATGACTCGGATGGAATGGTCATAGACGATAGAGAGCAGGCAGATTGGACCAAAATTGCTAGTGTCTATCAAGTATCTCTTTTGAGCAGCAACACCGTCTTTCTGGTCTTTCATTAATTAAGATCCTTACAGTTTGACAAATAACGTGTGAAGAGCCAAGCCTGTGTGTTGATGAAGGCTGCCGGAGGAGGTTTTTCAGGTGTTCATGTCCTATCCTATCCGGGCGAGGTGTTGTTAGATTTCTCATTTTCGAGATAGCACGTTTGATTTCGGAAGGTAGAACTAGTGGGAATACATACATCTTCGTTGATTTAATATGAATGCGGAAGAGGATGGCTGTTTACGAAATCGGCGTATTAGTCCCGGATCATTTTCTCCACTACCTTCCCGAAAGCCGTAGGTGTTGCTTCTGGGAGTCGGAGTGCAGTTCATTTCTGGTAGACTCTGGGTGTTTCGCCACCCAGCCATCTTTTACCGCTTCTTTTCTCTTCCTATGATCTGCTTTAGTCGAATTTCTGCAGAGCTTTTCATGTTCGACAGTGAATTGGTGATTGTCTACGGCATGTGCGATTCTTTGTCATCGCAGCAGCTCAAGTGTTTTTTTGGAGATACACTGTGATTGATTGCTGGTGACTTTTGACGTTATTTTCATTTTTTAGGACTATTTGAAAAGTGAGTATATCGCGTGGTTTGAAATGCTATGCTATACGAACTGATATTGGATGTTTTTCTTCAATAAGCAGACACGAGATTGTTGTTATAGAATTTATTAGGACACAATAGCTGACGTTTAGGCGGTTTCGCCTTTTTCAGAGCCGTTTATTTGTTGTAAGTATAGTAAGACAAGCAGTCCTCGCTATGTAGTAGTCTATGCGGCTGCTATCCACGAACTAACTTAGATACTTACAAGAATTAAATGGATCTGAAGAAGGTGAAACCACCGAAACGTCAGCTATTGTATTCTAATAAATTCTATAATAACAACCTCGTGTCTACCTACTGAAGGAAAACATCGAATTATCAATCAATGACGAGGTTAACAGAAAGTCGGTCTTGGGAACTGATATTGGCTGATGATTCAGTCCGTCGTTCGTCAGCTAGTTTTCCATCTGTCTGCGGTTGGCAAATTTGTATTAAGGTTATGTAGGAGGGTGGAAGCGAAGCACTGACTTGGTTCATTGTTAGGCCCCTGAAATTCGCAGCGGTCCAAACATACATTCAATCACCTTTACGATACTTGATGAAGTCTGGTACAAAAATTGCTGGAATATATGTATATATATATATATATATAAGTAAGCCAATTTATATAGAACTTACATTGGCGTTTTAGAGTCGATTTTTTTTAGTTAAAAGAAGTGTTGTACCCATGTGCAATTACTCTTCACTTAAAAGTTGTGCATTTTCATCTGGATCCCTTTCTCCTTCTCTCAACTCAAATATTTTATTTCTCTAGATCCTCTTCAGTGTTTTTCTTTTAACTTCCTGTGGATCCAAATTGTATTTGTTAAGGTGTTCAACCGTAATGGTGATTTAATGGCTCGTTTGAAAAATGATGGACCTATGGAAGAAGTATTTGCGGTACGACCTTCAGGAAATTGCATTGCAACAACAAAGCGATCTGCAGGTTTGCTTTCATAGACGTTCTCTCTGAATATCTTAAAAACCAATTCTCATGAAAACTTGGTAGCAGTAATCAGTGATTTTCTGCATAACTATGCTGACTGGAGGTTGGTATAAAAACTTTTATCCGGCTGACTTCTCCGGAGCCTTCACCTTCTATAGAGCCACGTTGTTCGGAGTTGTGGACCATCGACTCACCAACCACATGTCAGCTCAAGCTCAATGATGTAGAAATTTATTGGTTTATCCTGAATACTTTTTTGCATCGCTAATTTTCGCATGTACTGCACTGATGACTTTGATAAAGAATATAAATGGAGGATGTCTTGTAACTTGGTTAGTATACAACCACAGCAATGCCGAGATATGGACAAGCCTCGCAACCTCAGGTGAGCTTCGAACCAACGATTACTCTTTCCGGAGGCTCACATGTTCTCCACCACACCAACCGAAGTCCTTGCTTTGACGTTTTCTGAACCACATTTTAACTCTATCGGTGCTGTCAACAATCGCCAGTTAACAGGAGTAATCTAAGAAGCACATGTCGGTACTGCATCCAGTTCTGCTTAAGCTGCGGTCGAAATCATAATGTTCACTTTTCATTTACTTCCTATTCCTTCTTTTTATAGCAGTGTACGATGTGAAATACAACCACATGGATGCTGCGATAGATTCCGTTCATTCCATTGACGGGCGATTGCTGATAGCATCGATAGAGTAAAAACGTGGCTGAGAGGAAGGCAAAGCAAAGGCTACGGTTGATCTTATGATTGATCACAAACTTTGAGGTCTTTCACAGCTTGCGGATGGATCAGTAATATATTGTAAAGTGTAAATTCAATTGTTTCTTTGTTTAACTACTCCTATCACTACATTGCCTTGCTGAAATAGTAGAACTTTATCCCATTTAGATGCTGTTCGAACGATGGTATTCTACGAGAGAAACGGTGAGAAACGAAGAGAAGTACCATTCTCACAGGGTGATCAAAATCGACTGATAAATATGGAGTGGGATGTGGAGTCGCAATGTTTGTGTGTTCACGTGCAATATGATCAGAAAGAAACACGTGAGTTGAAAGCTTATTTCCAACGAGAAATGAGCTCGATCAAAATATTTCTGTCATAAATTGTAGCATAAACATAAGCTTTTAGAGAATGGTTTGTGTAATCCATTCCCCCATATACGGATACTATAACCATACCGGTTACGACCAAGCGACCATATGGACACTATAGTGTCCATATTCGGTTTAGTGGGTTCCGGAGTTTCCTTCACCGCACTATGTATATTTATTCGTTAGCTAATCGAAATCAAATCTTTTTGCTAGGGATGAGACCAGGAAAACCATTCTCAACACTTAATGATTTACAAAAACCTTTTTTCGACAAAGTCCATTCATCGTTTATTTGACTAACAATTTACTGTTGCTCCAGTTTAATAGCCATGGTTACTGTGTAGAATGTGTTGATCGTCGAGTGACTCGAGGGGGCGCCAGTAAATCCTCCATTTTTCCCTGTCGCGTGCAAGAGTAGCCCAGTGGGTTCTCCTCACTTTAGGGACTCGTCCAGCATCATATCTTTCTTCTAGGCTTTTCGTGAAGAACTCTGACCATCGGGGTGGTGGTCTTTCTGCAGTACGTTTGACATCCCGAGGAATCCAGTCACTAACAGCTCTTGTCCATCGGTTATCATTCATACGCATTACGTGTCCGGCCCACCTTATTATCGACTGTTTGGCGTACAGAACGGCATCTTTCATTTTCGATCGTTGACGTAGGTCGGAGCTCCGGATCCCATCCCTTACTTGTGTGAAACGGGATACTCCTAGCATCGTCCTTTCGACTGCGCGTTCGATAGCGCTGAGTGATCTTTCATCCTGCTTGCGTAGCGACCAGGTTTCTGACGCATACGTTAGGGCAGGAAGAACCGTTTAGTCGAAAAGGTGGGCACAGAATAGGGTGTTCCTTGTTCTCTTCACTACATCCTTGATGCTCTTGAAAGCTCCCCAAGCCGCTCGTTTCCTTCCGCACAGCTCTGGAGCTAAGTCGTTCATCATATTGATTTCCCGACCTGGATAGACATAGCTGGAGCATTCGGAGATATTCGTTCCGTTGAGCGTGAATGGGGCATAGGAAGCCAATCCGTTCTTCATGAACATTGTTTTCTTGAGATTTAGTTGAAGACCAATCTTTCCACATGCTTTATCAAAGTTCGCAAGCATACGTTCCGCTTGATTAAGGTCTGGTATTATAAGAACGATATTATCTCGGAGCTCGGACGTTAGTTCACGGTTGCCTGCAGCTCGTGCGATTCCACGCTGGCGTATTAGCTCGAGAGTTTCTGGAGACAGACGTCTCTTGGTGACCTTCGAACTCTCAGCTTTCATGGCGCTAACGTGAAGATGTTGAATGAGACGATCGTATTCCTCGTCGATGTTGTCGACAACGGCATCTTCCCAACAGCCGACTAATGAGTTGAATAAGTCCCAGTTTGTGGTGGTTACAGGACTTCGGTTTTTGAATTTAGCGGCTTTTTCTCCTTTCCGTGAGAAATGAAATCTTGCACGAAGGAGACGGTGGTTTGATCCCGTGTAAAATTTTGGGATAACAACGACATCGGTTAGGCAAAACTTCCTATTTACTATTATATGGTCTATTTCGTTATGGTACTCTCTACTGTGAGACCACCACTTCGAGCGTTGAGAATGGAATCTGAAATTGCGAGTTAGCATGGACGGTCTTGGTCGCCATGATAAACTCAGAGAGCCACTCGCCCTGTTCATTTCTTTCTTATTCGTGGGTCCCAATGCGACGTTGTTCAGACGTTCTTAGTCCAACTTGGCATTAAAATTTCCAGTAATGACCTAGAAGAATATATGAGTTTCTCTACGGAACCTCTCCAAGTCCATGGAGAACGCTTCGACTTCTTCTTCGTCATGGTTTGATGTTGGCGCGTAAACGACGAAGATTGTCAAAGCCGATATTGATCCACATTTTTTAATCGTATCCAAGTCCATGTAGAACGCTTCGACTTCTTCTTCGTCATAGTAGGAGGTTGGTGCGTAAACGACGAAGATTGTCAAAGCCGGTGTTGATCCACATCTTCTTAATCGTAAACGTCCGATTCGGTTTGTAAGTTGTTCGAATGAATCGATGTTCATGGACAAACTCGTGTTGACGAGAACGCCGACACCGCCTACGCCTCTGCTGTCGCATGTTCCGAGGAACAGTTCTTCTCCAGTGTCATAGACAGCGTTGAATGGGTGGCGTCGTCTCGTCTCGGCCAGGCCGATGACGTCGTACCGTATCATTCTTGCTTGCATGAGCAAGTCTTCTATCGAGGACTCGGGTGCAAGTGTACGTGCGTTGTAGGCACAGGTCGTCACCATAGTTCTTGATCCAGGCAGCTTCCATTGGCCCTGAGATTTTAGCAGCCTCTCCGTACTCGTCCTACCCAACGCTGCGAAATTGGGGGCTCTTTCGGGGTCAGGGGAATGAGGCCCGTTTTTTTTTACTGTGTTTAGCATATTTAATACCCACGTATAGCTTGCTGGGCTCTGAACGTGGGGGCTGGTTATACTCCCGGGTAGCTTGCCAGGCTCTCCCAGAGTGGACATGGAGCTTATTTGTTGGAGGCGACTCCTAACTGCTTCCCATATACTTCCCTGTCACTTGATTGCAGGCTTTTGGCCGAATTGGCTCGTAGAATACAATCCGCATAGAGCGAGAACGCACCTACACATGCATGCATGAATACGCCCAGCAAATAAAGAAAGTGTGTGCCAAATCGGCGCAGCAGAAACAGGGAGTCCATCCCCTGGATCCACCTGCGTCTCAGGGAAGCAAGGGTCGCTTTTGGTCCGCGATTAACCCCCTATCCGCCACCTGGGGACGCGCCACGTAGCCTCGCGACTAACCGGCTCGAGACCCCTCATATGAGGGAGATCCGTGGGGATATGGCAATACCGAAATAAATTCAGCATAGACTGCGAAATAATTCCAAATGCTGACTGCAGTGCATTTGCAATAGGGACTACAGTAGCGTATCGGAAATAATAGTATACATGTTATTCATACCCATAGAACGATAGTCTGTTCTACAATTCTTTCATGTTCAATACCGCTTAATTTCAATAGTTATTGAGAAAATTTTTTTATGGTCTAAAAATCAGAAAGTTCGAATCTAACGAAAATTTTCTTGTATTCGATTGAGGCGAGCCACCCACGAAAAGCGGAGCAGGACAGAATGTGTTAAATTTGTGTATACCGCTTCGTTCTTCTCACTATCAATAAATCTTTGAGTTGAACTATGGACTGAGTCGAATTATGATTGGAAACGCCAGTGGACCGCATCGTTCAATCAACAGATGGCGAATTGGAAATGGGATACAGAGAAGGTCAGTTTGATGTTAAAATCTTCGTGACTTTATGGGTGATATATAACACATGGTAAGGGGTTGAAAATGGAGACAGCGGACCATAAGGCTCACGTAAAAGTCGTTCTATTTCCGGCTGACCTGTTTGACGCAAAGACTTGTGCTGAGATGCGTTTTGTACTAGGTCAATAGCTTTCGTTGACTAATGTATCTGAAATAGTCCGACGAAAGATTTTTCATTAATTACAGATTGCATAGAGTAGTTATTAGAAAATTTCTTCGTCTCCATGAATACAGCGTCGATTAGCCTTTTCTACCGACACGAAGATATATAGACCGTTGGGGATGGGAGGTGTGTTCACATGTCTGTGTACAAGTGTCCAGATAGTGATATGAATCCCGCATTGATTCCCTTGCTTTCAGTGGAGAACAACGAAATATTGTTCTTACAGAGAGCAGTTCCCACGGATTCATTGTGGTGACATTCGAGACTAAATGATACGAACAAATTGTGGGAAGTTAGGCTTATTGGCGATTACGTTAAACAACGTCGTTTAGAAAACTTTTGTGCTTGTCATGGTCGAGATTTCTTATTAAACCCTTTTTATTTAGGTTCACAATTTTTTCTCTTTTGACGTAACCCATTAGTAATTGCAACGCGAGTTATATTTGGCCCAAAGTGCGCATTAAAAAGTACAACACTTTGGTTTCTTATTTAGGTATTCTTTCATTTGAAGGCAGTGCATTCTGCTAGTTTTTAGAAGATTCTTTCTCTCACGATTTTTGACGAGTCTTATGGACTGAAGTAAGGAATACTTAAAAGATATATAAAGCTTTCGGCGTTGATCAATCCCTGAGGGATGCGCCTTGCAGGCCTTTACAATGACTCGTGGTAGCCTGCCGAAGTATCGAGCCAGAACTGCTATCCTCCCAGAGAAGTCTGGTACCAATTTGCCGACCCCGGAGGGATGGAAGGCTTGGTGGGCCATGGGCGCAGGGATCGATTCCACGTGCGTGTCGCAGTGGCTCCTCCAACCACTGCGCCACACGCACAATAAGGAATACTTAGTGATAAATAACAACGCTTCTTAGAAGAGATAAAAAAAAAGATCGAAGAGCCGTAGAAAGACAGTTTGGGATTACACGTGGTTGTTTACAACAACGCGTGCCTTTTAGCTGTGTATGCAATTTCTGGTGTACTTCGCAGCATCAACGTCATTGGATAAGTTTGTTAACCAAAATAAAATTGTGTGGTTTCTTGGATATTGTTTTAGTTACGGTGACGAACATTTCTTATGTGAAAATAAAGAAAATATTCTTTATACATTTTTAATTATGCCTTTACTTTCGTAATACCCATATCTCACCACATGCAAAACATAATTTTTGAACTAACCACCAGTAGAATCTGTACATTATTTCTTAACTATGGTTTTTCAACAGTTGATTTATTCTAGATAGTTCACTGCAGTAAAAAAAAAAATGTAAAGCAGTCATCGTTGGTCAATCCCTGAGGGATTCGCCATGCATTCGACTTCATTCAGCATTGCTTGAGGTGATTGAATGTTATCTGGCTAGTACTATGACTTGTGGTGGCGTACCAAATTATCAATTTAGTGTTGCTATCCTTCCGGACAAGTCTGGTGCCAAGTCGCCAAATCCGGACCCAGGGACGATAGAGTGCTTTGTGAACGCAGGCACGGAATCGAAGCAACGACCACTTGTTTACTTTAGGGCACTTTTAACCACTGCGCTACATGCGCTCCCGTGGTTCATTATGCGAACAGATATTGTCATAGTTTCATAAAAAAGAGCTACCAAATCTCATAGCCTCAATAATGCGGTAGCTAGCAAATGGGTCTCGGAAAGGGTAATCACGGATTCAATCTGGTTTGTTGTTGAATTTCACATCACACCCGTGAAAAATATAATAATAATAATAATAATAATAATAATAATAATAATAATAATGGGCGATGGTTTTCAGATTTGTGTGTGGTTTCGTGTGCTTCTGGCTTTGTTCTTCTGGAATATTGTTGAATGTTTATCAAGTTGATTCTCCATACAAGGATCCACATACTAACTCTTATCCACAAACGACCACTGGCCTTTGTAGACTAGCTAGGAGTTAACTTTTCTCGGACAACTCTGGTATCACTTTGGCGACGGTGGAGGAACAGGAGGATTGGGTGGCTCGATGAGCTAATCGAAGGCCATTTGTTGCACGGTATTTTTAACCACTGTGTTTTACGCGATGTATTCATCAATGTCAAGTTAAAAAGGCAATGTCTCAAAAAACCAACTTTCTATAAACCTTGTCATGAATAATCGATAGATCTGCATCTGCGTTGTTGTTCTTGATCGTTGACTGACATTTCAGCAATTTAACCTTCCTCAGATCTATGCTGTTGCGAGCGGGACTGGTATTAATTTCTTTTAGCAATTTTTTGAACAGTGGTACTACAAACGTAAATAAGTTTGAAAAGACATTACAAAAGCTGTATGCGCGATTTTTGGAATGGGTTGAGGTTCTAAACTATCTGTTCAAAATTTTGTGAAGGAGCGCATAGGTTAGAGGTGCACCGCAAATGCACTTTGGGATCGATCCCGAGCTTCAGGCTCGCTAAGCATTCTATCCGTCCGGGCTCGGCAAATTGGTACCAAACCTGTCTGGTAGGATAGCCGTACTGGCTCGATACATCGGTAGGCCACCGCAAGTCACTTTAAAGGCCAAATACGCATTTAGTCACCTCTAACGATGCTTGGTAAGGTCGAATGCATGGCGCATTCCTCTGGCATTGGTCAACGACGAGAGCTTTTAATTTTGGGATGTTCTGAAACTTTTAAATACTCTATTGTTCGGCAAACTATTGTCAGCTATCGAATAGCCAACTTAGTCATGAAAGGGCTAAAATGTTGCTAATAGAGGTCAGTTTTGAAATCGGTGTTAATTGATTTGTTTGTACAATATTCATAAAGGGGGCGTATCGAAAGGTGTATGCTTCATGCACTTCTATTGAGTTTAATACTACTCAAAGTGTCTGCTAGAATGGTAAGAAGAATATGGTACTGTAGCTTCCATGGTAATCACCGCTTACAGAGTACAGAATTAATGGAGATTTATCCAATATGAAATTCTTTGAATTCACTAGTTGGTTTCAGGCTAGGCATTTATGTGTACTGCTCAGTGATGGAACTTATATGCGTCTTTGTTTTGCTTACACACCAGTGATTGCCGGAAGCACCGCTCTAGTTGTCGCCACAGGTATGTCAGTAAGATTGAAGAGAGACCACAAATCATATATTTCATGTCTTTCTTTCCTGATTGACAGATAAGAATTTCGAAGCCAACCGTCATTTAATCTCAGTAGTATAGTAATCAAGATGTGTTTAAATTGTTGAGCGTACTCGAGGTTGACATAGACATTTATTCGGCTAACGTTTCAACGTCTTCGTCTTCGTCATAGTCGATGATCCGAGTCGATCATCCACAGTTATATCTCTGCTCACATCTGTATCAACCTCGTGTAAACTCAACAATTTAAACACATGTACATAAGTAAGAATTCAGACGAGCTTCGTCTGACCGATTTGGGTCAGCACCTCATTCCACCACCTATGTGCGAATATGCAATTCCGCTGAAATGTGCTACACAAACACTTGCATTTGAAGAGTCTCGTTTGGCAGTAGTGGATTCTGACTTACTTCTCCATTTATGTGAGTTTTTGACTTTTTTCTTTGATTTCGACTCATTTTAGCTTAATACAAGGGCGCGTGTGGCGCAGTGGTTGGAGGCGCCACTGCGACACGCACGTGGAGTCAATCCCTGCCACCATGGCCCACCAAGCCTTCCATCCCTCCGGGATCGGCAGATTGGTACCAGACTTGTCTGAGAGGATAGCAGCACTGGCTCGATACATCGGCAGGCCACCGCGAGTCATTGTAAAGGCGAGATATGCATTCAGTCACCTCCAACGATACTTAATGAAGTCGAATGCATGGTTCATCCCTCAGGGATTGATCAACGCCGAGAACTTTATCCTTTTAGCTTTTAACTTAATACACTTCTCGTCAACAATTTTCTAACTGGTCTTAAATCAAATCTCCATATCCAGTAGATATGTGAAATGCACATGTCTTTTTCATGATACACTATTCAATTACAGCTAATAATATCTGCTGTTCGTATGTATGGCCTGCGTAACTCCAGATTTTTTATTTATTGATATTTTCACAGTTTATTAAGTGTATACTAGGTTCACATTTGTTTTACACTGCTGATTCATATTGAAGATGTGCATATGGGTAGTAGTTGTCTTCCATACAAGTCGGCTGTGGTTGATTGTGATTGGAGAAGGTGTTTGAAGCAGTTGTATTGACCTAAACGGTTATATGCTATGCAGTACTTTGGCGGCTTCAACTTGCTCCTAAATGTTTACCCGTCTAGACTTCTGAAATGCTTCCCGTAACTCTTCGCTTTTTATAGTGCCATAGCTGCTCATACTTGAATCATCATAATACAAGTGATTGGCGATTGGTGTAAATATTTGTCGTGAAGAAATTATATATAGTTTGTTCTGAAACCAGTAATCGTATTTGAAACATTTCGTCGGTGAGGATAATTCGACAGTATTCGTTACCTTTTCGTCTTGAGAGTGAATGACGTTTTCGTTGAGTCCTCTCGTCTTCAACGGAGTCCATTCTGCAGCTCTTCCGAGAATCTGAATAAAAACTATTGGGAAAAGAGTGCGTTGTTTTCAAAAGTGTATTTCCTTTACCTTTTCTGCACTACTAAGTATTGGTTTAGTATAGTTTCGTTGGTGGTCATTGCGTTTATCCTGAAAAGACATGTCTCTTTCTGGACTAAGTTTTAACTTATGTTCTAGACAAAATTTAAATATTTAGTAAAGAAATTATAGCTGTTGTCAAAAATTCCATAAAAAGTGTGGAAATGCTTTACCGAAGTGCTATTCTCATTATCGTCGTATCCGTTGATCGTACGGTCTTCGAATCTTCTGAAAACTTACGGGAATTTTTTTTTATTGATTGGTCGATATATTCGTAAAGATCAGTTAATTGAGAGATGGGAATTAGGGTCTTTTAAGATATATGATTGCAAATTTAAGTTCGGACAATATTATTCTCTGTTAAGAACGTGGAGGATTTTTTTTTGTAATAGTCACTAGAGGTCTACATCTTCAGATTCTTTAATGTTCTGTAAGTGAAAAGAAATCACATTAATCACCATATGATAGTCTATGTAATAAATAACTCAAAGTGAACTTACACGCTCTTTTGCTTGGATTTTGTAACAGGCGGTCTTAAGGCATTTTGTTGTGAACGCCGTGCCTGGAATGTAATGATCGTTCTATGATGAGAATGATGTAGTAGACGAAGATTTGTTTATCTTCAACCACTTTTATAAAATATCGTCTATCTCCAGAATTCGCAAATCTGCTAACGTACGATCCTGTTTTGTGGGCGTCTTTCCACCGTACCAAGTTTGCGATCATTTTCATGACAACGACATTTACTTATATAACAGGGTTTGCATTTGTATACCTAAAATACTCTTTCTTGAAAATACGACAAAACAAATGACTCAGTTTTTATTGCATGTGATTTATTTAGTTTCCTAATGGAGATTCAGCTTACCTTTGGATTATTGTGTTTGTGAATGCGCAGTTTTCCAGAGTTCTCCGTTAAACGAGGTGGATTCTAAACTGACCGTTTAGTTTCCAGTTTATCATTACTTGATTGTAGCTTACTGCTTGGAAAGTTATTCTTTACATTTTAAAAGGAGTTATTTAACTTGTAGTCTTTCGTCGGCAAACGTCTGCGTTGATAGTTAACTAACGCCTAACGAACTGTCCTTGTTGATCTGAGGTTGTTATTACTTGTCATTGCTATTAATCAGCAATAAGATTAGTAGGAATTGTTATCCTCCCAACGATTTACCGCCTCATTGTGGCTAGGTGTTCGTGGGTGTCGGACTGCGATGTACAGCAACGGAATTCGTCCCCACGACAGGCTCTCCCAAGCTGAGAAATTGTCTGGCGTTTCCAACAGGAAGCCCAGCTAAGAGTGAATCTATACCAGAATCCACCACTGTCCTGGTGTCAAAGTCGCATGGTGGCAAATTTCCCTCTGATCCACAAGGGCTGCGCGGTGACGAGCCGGGACAGACTTTGGCCAAGGTGACCTCGAGACTCCAAGGAACCATAATAGTTTAACCAGAAATTCTCCGAAAATAGTGGTTATGCTGGGACCCGCACAACTAGTGAGGACGGGCCGTTCAAGTATCATGTAAGCATCAAGTAAATGTTATATTGTTGTAATTAATTATTAGTAATAAAACTTGGCCTATTCCGGCGTGTCTAGGCGTTGAAGAGGACGAAGTTCCCGAAACGTCAGCCGTCATAATTGATGAGTAACTCGCTCAACAAGGATAATTCGTAAAATATAATTTAACTTACCATTAATTTACTATTGAACTTACCATATCGTTGAGCATTTTATCTCGACAAATTCTACATCGACACCATTTCTGTAAAACAATTGATCAGATGGATTTCAAACCAGTATTTCCTGTTAAACTGACTTAACAAAAATCTATACAATGAACTTACCGTTAGTCCAGTTGTTTTCCACCACAAGGTCTTTATAGCATCAATGAGGGATGCCATAAGTTCACTGATTGGATATTGATTGAAAAAGTATTGATTGTTATTTTAAGAATTATTAACTATTGATAGTTACTGAACAAGAAAAGGAACTTTAGAAATGAATTGATGAGCGGAAGCTGTTCGTTGTTGGTTTATGATTGACATTAATATGTTACTCTATGCAACTCTCCCTGATATTTCCTCCGACCTTGTTGTCTACAACAATTCGTCGGTAGTACATATCGTTAGCCATAGTAGGTTGTAATCGGTGTTGAAATTCGCCATAAGCAGTTACTAGGATATGAGGACAAATTAACGGTATCGTTAAGAGGTCGGGCTAACGAGATCGTGTATGGTTATAGGTAGAAGACATTGTACGAGTTCTATGGATATGGAACTCAAACAGACTTTCTCGCTTTTGCCAATGTCATAGCTTGAGTAATTCGAACTCATCGACTAATCAAAAGGCAAGAGATACGGATTACTGTAGGATGGATTTTTGTTCAGTGTTTGTTTTGTTCTTGAGTAAATACGAGGTTGATGTCAACCTATTGGTCAATGTCGAATATAGAGAAAGTCGGTTTTGGGAATTAATATTATATTAACTTTAGCTATGTGAACTTGAATCAACTAATTGCTGCATAGAAGAGTTGAAAATTGATCGTAAGATCGAAAAGCGATGTTGTCCTAATGGTTTTCTCTGTTGGAGTTTTAACAATATTGTTCAGATTGTGTCACACCTCAAATTTTAGTATTCCCGTTGACAGGTTATTACTGATACCACTGCTGAAGCAAAAATATGGCTGAGAAAAAGACAATGGTAGGGCTTCGGTTAGTGTGCCGGTTAGCACGTAGTTCTCCGAAAAAGGTCATCGCCGGTTCAAAGCCCAGCTAAAATTCTGAGTTTTGCACACATCTTTGAATCCTTGTTGTTGTTTTAAACTTTTCCGGCAGTGAAGAAAACTGTTAAGACATTCTAATTCTAAATTTCACTTTCCATGTTTGTTCTTATTTTAAACTTGTATTTATGGTTCCTACATTTTTCTTTGTTTTTTGTTCCTGTTCCTACATTTATGGTTTCTAAACACAGAGTTTGGTGAGGCTCTCGTTCCTCATCTCTTGCTGCCTCTCACGTCAAAACGTCATGTAAAAGATAATTTTGCTTCACTGCTGTCGCACATTCACAGCAGTGCGCGTACAATTTTAGTTGTTCTTTTAGCGAGAAAATTCTTCCTAGAAAGGGTTTTCTAGTATCGATGAGAGCCTCGCAGTTTGTTCTGTCCTGTTTGCAGTGCAAATGAAAACTTGCCTGTGGGAATAGTCAAACATCCCCATAGCCAGGAACTGCTGTGGGGATGTTTGAGACAACGAGCCACAGAATCCAGCCGTCTTCGCGAAAGGCTTAAACCGACGTATTTCATCTGAAAGTTAAAGTTTTTATACATAATAGAAACGATAATGGTAGCATGTGGTAGTGATGCCATTTATCATGAGCGTGGTTCTGGTTTGACCCTGCTCCGATCTCAGCAAATCTGTCATCACTCCGGAGTTGAGAAATTGCTATTAGACTTGTTTTGTCCAAGCTGGCTTCCTCAAATCACGCAGTAACGCTCAAGCACAGCTATCGCAGAACTCAACCAAGAATTGACTCCGTCAGCATTAAACAATATTCATAAAGGAAACAAAAATCCTCAATCAGCAGTCGAACCCATATTCAATACTTGGAAAACCTTCGTGGATGATGTATTCCAAGAAACAAATCAAATGCAAGAAGTGCTATGATCCACATAGTTGATGTGAACGCATAGAATTTACAAATCTTTGCCAAAAAAGGGCAAGCTGTGTTATCCTATCTCGATTAAGTGGTAATTTTGTCCACTATGGTATAAAACCTTAATAAAACATTTTTACGATCTCTATACAATTTTTGGCACTTTTGTTTTAATACCTTCTTGGATTATTACACTGACACGATTTTACAGAAAAGGTTATCGTTTATTCCCGCTAACGTCTCGACAATTCGCTCTTTTTCTATTTCGTCATTTTTTACTAGTATACGAGGTTCGGTTTCTACCTCGCCCTTGAGGGGTCGATCATTCTTCATTCCTCCTTCCATTCTTGGTTTCGGTTTCATTATCGTGCCCGAATCAGGAAAATCGAACGAAAGAAGCATTGCTAGAAATATACTTCCCTCGGATCCATATCGTGGTGAAGACCCGAGAATTACAAAGTTAAGTCGAGACTCCAGGGAAGATCAAATTGCCCAACTAGCAATAGGCCAGCCTTAGTACCTCCGCCCACTGGGTGCTCCTGTCTATGACATCAGACGGTGAGGCAACCGGTGAGAAGCCACAAAATCGCGGGTTACACAGGACTTCATTTGAATCGAATCCAATGAACACACACAGGATACACCATGGAAGCTGTTTCCTACTGTGCACGTAGAACACCAGGACATTCCTCAGGCGCCGATCTTCACGCCTTTCTTAGAGCAGAATCACATTCCATGTGATTGCCTTATAAGAGAAAGAAAAAAGCAAGAAGACCTACATACGACAACCAAATAACGGGACCCTCGTCACCCACGGAGAGAAGGTCTCGTCGCGAAACGTCGGTGACGTAGACTTTGTCGTTCACTCGTCCATTGTCCATCTCGTCGACTCGTACGAGACCCTTATAGCTCGCATGGCCTTCTCCCGTCTTCAACTAACGCGTCGTAAGATCACTATCATGAATTGCTAATAACTGACCGATGCAGCCGATGCGTTAGAACTAGACGCGTTCAGTACCACTTCGCGGAAGTTATCCGCATTGAAAAACTATGTTATAGATTTATTTTTCGGAGACCTCAATTATGGATTAGGGAAGACCAACGAGGGCAAATACATGATCGAAAAATTTGGGCCAGACGAAAGAAATGAGAACGGAAATCGTCTTACAGGAATCCTGTCTGTAGCACTTTTTCCGTGGAATCTCATTCTTCCAGATGAAAGAAAGCTGCCGCTCAACATGCTGAAATATCTAGCCGAAATGTGAACTTTTGATCTTCGAAATCCATCTCGTATTTGAGACTCAGGAGAACACAATAGCGAAACAGATGTGCCGGTCATATAATGATAAGAATAGACGACAGATGGACGAAAAGAACTGTAAAGTGGGTCCACGAGGATGCAAGTGTCTCCTTGGACGACCACGTACACACGTACACAGTATGGATGTGCTCGTAACTAGTGTCATACAGCTGTACCGCAGTTGTTTCACAGATCACATTTATGAGATGCTTGCTCAACAGCCTTGCTAAAATTTAACTACCACCATGGACGAAGATAGTGAGACAAAGAAAGGGATAGGAAATGTGCTGAGCTCTATACGACTGGTAAGAACGGCCGCCCAAGTATCCAAGTAATTAATTTACAAAGTTCTTGGATCCTTAAGCCAGCTCAGTTATTGAAAAATATCAGCATTTGTCGGAAAACCAGAATCATTACGAATTTGTTGACATATTTGCGACCATATGGATCATTTGTAATTTTTGTGGTTCGAAACCAATGACCACTTTCAGCCCCAATCAAACATTTATTTCCTCCTATGTATTAAAGTTGAGTGCTTGTGAACTACACCAGTGATACAGAAATTGCCACCACTGATGGGAAAACCAGCATGCTTACAAATATTTTGAAATTACCAAGACTTCATTTTGGAAGTAAAAGCTCTAACTGTTTGCAATCTTTTTTTGTCGAAGTACTAAAGACTCCGTATGTATTCATGATCATTGACATGCTGACTGCCATAAAGCGTTCGGCGCTGATCAGTCCCTAAGGGATACGACGTGCATTTCACTCTATTCATATCGTTATAGAGGTCGTTGAATGCATGTTTAGCTTCTACAACGACTTATGGTGGCTTTTTGAGCCATCATATCAGTGTTTTGGTCCTTCGAGATAAGTTTGGTACCAATTTGTCGACCCAAAAAATGCGGGCCTTCGTTATGCAATGTCTTTTGCTGAGAACCGCTTTAATGCAAGATCACAAGTAGAGAAAGGGCACCAGTTGAGATTGTTTGAAATCACTGCTCTTAATGAAAATCTATTTTTAGTGAACCACAGTTCTATTTATTGACATGTTATTCAGTGTTGCTCACTTTCTTTTACTTATTGTGAACTAAACTTATGGATTGGTCATTAGAAAGAATGCCATCAAACCTAAGGTGATCTGACTTTGGCTAGTTCTTTCTATGCATGCGTATTATTTCCAATATCTGCTTCCAAAAGTCAAGGATTGGAACCCTTTATAGAATTGAAACTGTGAGCTCTACACGAGCATGTTCGATGTGCACAAGTTAGTTCTGAATTGTTAAATGACCATAGCTTTTATGTGGGACCTAACCTGTCATTCATTTTTTTTGTACTGTATGCACATCGAGCCAAGACGGGTCATTCAACTATCCAAGTGAGAATGCAAGTCGAAGTTTATGTTTATTCGATTCTTTGTGATTACAGTTTTCTTTTAAAGATATACCGTATACATCTGTATCTACATAAATAATGAAAACAAGTAATTGTAGCGATAGATTTATGAATAAGTTAGAGGCTGTATGAAATACAAATTCCAACGAATGAGGCAGTTTTCTGAGGCAATGTTCTTCAGTTGTTTTTTAGACTAGTAAACTTTTTGACAAATAAACTCGCGCGCCGGTTGTAACAGAACCGTAAAGGTTTATGATCCATCTGGCTCCGGTGGTTAGTAGGCACGAAGACTGATGTTTTGTGCTTGTTTCTTCCTCGATAAATGTGATATCCGCTTGGCTCGTAATGTCATCCTGTATTAGCATAAACTAATAGAAAAGCATGTAATATGGTGTAAAATGTTCTTCAAAATTCTTTGTTTAAGGTATTTCAAAATTTTCCTCTGAAGTAATTCTAATGAGATTTCTGTCAAGAATAAGACTAAGAACGAACCCTTCCTAAGAGTTCTTGTTCATTCCATTCGTAAGGTTCAAAAATAGGGATTGGGAATACTGTAGAAACTTTGTCAATGATTCCGGCGAATAAAGTTAATCTTTCGATTTTATTTGTTAGACTATTTATATGTGCAAACTCCATTATTAGCATCTAACTTGTTCAAATTGGTTTCCGATTTCTCAAATTCTAGGACATATCTCTAGTTTTATTGTGGTGGAATATCCTTGAGTTTTGAATCTATCGACGAACTGTTCTGGAGCCCCACCTTATCATCGGTCTTATCACCTTCCAGATGAAGATACATGATTATCTGTGGTAATATCTTACATCTTTTTTCCGATAAAATTTCATGAATGTAAGATCCTACTTATTGGCTGCAGTTGAAGTTTCACGAACCTTTTTTAGTTGTTCGAAATCCCAAGAAGACGACAGCATGACTTCTCTTTTTATTGAACTTCGCGGTGTCTCAATTTCCAAGAGCTGAACACGAACATTTTCAAGAGTCTTTGTTACTAAATGATATGGTTTAAATGATTTAAAGAGCTTATCACATCATCGTTATGCTCTAATGTTATGTGGCTGTTGTCTTTTGACTGTTCGTTCGGTACTGGGGGAGGTGGAAACTTTGGTACTGTCTGCAACGAACGGAACATTCGAGAAAGTAGTGATTTTGACAACTATAGGCTAAAACGATACAGTAATTTTCTCACCAATTTCCGTACAAGTGTCCTATGAAATGCCGGCAGTTCCATGAGGTTATTAGTTCTAAGGTTTTCGTTGCTGAGATTGATGGGTGTAGAAGTGCTGATGGGCTGAAACAAGTGTTTACTAGAAAACGAAATCTAGGATTGGAACGAAAAGCGGTTGAGAAAGTTAACCTTGAACGGTGTTAGATATGTAAAAGTCTTTTTTGGATAGCTCCTTTGAGTTTCTTGCACTACCAACGGCCTGATGTTTGGCGAGCTGATCTTAAGAGTGTTCATAAGAGGTTTAAAAAGTGATGATAAAGGATAAAATGATAAAGCTCTCAGCGTTGATCAATCCCTGAGGGATGCGCCATGCATTCGACTTCATTAAGTGTCGTTGGAGGTGATTGAATGCATATCTGGCCTTTACAATGACTCGCGGTGGCCTGCCGATGTATCGAGCCAGTACCTCCCAGAGTATCCTCCCAGACAAGTCTGTTACCAATTTGCCGACTCCGGAGGGATGGAAGGCTTGGTGGGCCATGGGCGCATTCCACGTGCGCATCGCAGTGGCGCCTCCAACCACTGCGCCACACGCGCCCTTTGTAATGATGATGATGACTTTACTAAATGATTATCATGAGCAGCAGTACATAGAAGTTAACAATTGTTGATGCCTAAGAACCGACTTTCATTAAACCTTAGTGTAAGTAACCAATTTTTTCACTAATAAGCTAGCACGAGGTTCGTATTAAACTGTATTCATATAAAGTTTAACTTACTTTGTCATAACGGTAGAGATTCTTACTTGTTCTACGATTCTGAGTATGTTTTGCGGTTGAGTTAATGGCATAGAGGCATCTGAAGCTTCAAATTTTAAGACCCAATAATTACAAGTATTAATTGAATCCCGAAAATCTACCTGGGTTTGATTTTTTTTAACTCTTCGAATTTGATTATTCTGTTGAGTGTTCCTTACATAAAAGTAGATCTTAGTGCCTTATTAAGCGACTCAGTACTTAGCGAGTCTAACTATTTGATAGGCTGTAACAGTTGGTTTTTTGCTTTCCCGACAAGAATTGTTTCCGGATATCCTACGATATTGTGTCGATGTTATAGAAATTGGTTAGGGAAATGAAAAAGAAACAAAAGGAATGAGGAACGCAGTGGCGCCTCCAACCACTGCGCCACACGCGCCCTTTGTAATGATGATGATGACTTTACTAAATGATTATCATGAGCAGCAGTACATAGAAGTTAACAATTGTTGATGCCTAAGAACCGACTTTCATTAAACCTTAGTGTAAGTAACCAATTTTTTCACTAATAAGCTAGCACGAGGTTCGTATTAAACTGTATTCATATAAAGTTTAACTTACTTTGTCATAACGGTAGAGATTCTTACTTGTTCTACGATTCTGAGTATGTTTTGCGGTTGAGTTAATGGCATAGAGGCATCTGAAGCTTCAAATTTTAAGACCCAATAATTACAAGTATTAATTGAATCCCGAAAATCTACCTGGGTTTGATTTTTTTTAACTCTTCGAATTTGATTATTCTGTTGAGTGTTCCTTATATAAAAGTAGATCTTAGTGCCTTATTAAGCGAGTGTACTTAGCGAGTCTAACTATTTGATAGGCTGTAACAGTTGGTTTTTTGCTTTCCCGACAAGAATTGTTTCCGGATATCCTACGATATTGTGTCGATGTTATAGAAATTGGTTAGGGAAATGAAAAAGAAACAAAAGGAATGAGGAAAAGACTTTTGAATGGAGCTGAAGAGTTTTTCGTGCAGTTTCCAAATGTCGACGTAAATTTATGTAGTCTTCATCACTACAAAAATTCGTCGTACCGTCGTCGTCTTTGCGGCCGCGGTTTCCTCGTTGGTGGAGGGGGTTCTGGCCAGTGAAACGAAATATAAGTAGATTGTAGCTAAAATAATCTTATTATGTATATAGAGCGCTACAATAAATTAAAATAAAATCGCAATAAATATTGATTGCAAAATGACAGTAATAAGTAGTTCTAATAAAATACCATAATAAAAATATTGTCTAATATTAATAATATTAATATAAAAATGTAAAATATATAAAACAAAATAAATACTATAATAAAAATAAAGGGCGAGTGTGACACAGCGGTTAGAGGCGCCTTTGCGACACACACGTGGAATCGATCCCCGCGCCCACGTCCCACTAAGCCTTCTATCCTTCCAAGGTGGGCAAATTGGCATCAAACTTGTCTGGCAGGATAGCAGCACTGGCTCGATATATCGGTAGGTTACCGCGAGTCATATTAAAGGCCAAATATGCATTCAATCACCTCCAACGATACTTAATGAAGTCGAATGCATGGCGCATTCCACAGAGATTGATCAACGCCGAAAGCTTTATCCTTTATCTTTTTATAATAAAAATATTGTTTTAACAGCCGTTTTTAATATAAGGCAAAAGTGGCCATGAATTTTAATTTTAATTACAACTCACTATTGGAATTTCGAGTTTATTTCTGTTTTCGCACTTTCGTTTTACAACAGTTTTAGCCTGGAAAGTGAGCTACGAGTGATATCAAGATGCAATTGTTATATCTTCAATACTTCGTCATTAGTATTCATTCGTAATCGTCAGTTGTTTGGATCCAACTCTTTTAACTCTTTTTAATTATTTGTTATTTTTGTAGCGCCTACTAACTCTTTGTTCTAAGGTGGCGCGTGTACGGCATTGGTTAGAGGAGTAGTGCAATAAACATTTGGTCATTGCTTCGATCCCGTGCGCTGAGCTCACCACCGTTTTCATCCGTCTGGGGTTTGGAAGGTGCTATCAAACTTGTATGGGAGAATAGTAGCACAGATTTAATTCATAGCTAGGTCACCGGAAGTCGTTGTATAGGCTAGATATGTATTAAATCACAGCTAGGGCTTCTTAATGAAGTCGAAGGCACGGCGCAAATTTTAGAGATCGATCAAGATCGAGCGCTTTTACGATTTATTTCATCGATGTTTAGCTGAAAATCTACCTTCTTTTTGGCGGTGAACAAGCTGCTGGAGACGTTTTTCTTCTTTTTTTTTTAAATCAAAAGTCAAGACTTAGTGAAAGAGAACTTATCTTTTTAGATCTTCGGATCCTCTTCCAAATAATTCTTATTAACGATAGCATTATGTTGATGAACTTTGGGAAAGCGTGTTAAGTATTTTAGAGAGGAACCAGGGTAGAGGACTCTTAATAAAGGAATAGATAATGCGTCCTTTGAAAGGTATATCATTTTCTAGAATGGGGCAAGGTCGAACGCTATAAGTGAAGGAATAAAAATCTGTCATTGAAGCAAAAAGAATAGGGTGTTCTTCAAAAGGATGAAGTGACACGTTCATAATAAAGGAATGAATTACATGTTCTTTAAAAGTGGAGCCTATTATACTGTTGCAAACGTATCAGTTATAATGCGACGATTATACTCATTTTGCACTAACAGAAAACGACTGAAGGCAATTCACCGAATTATGGATAACGTAACATAAAATATGTCCAAGTTCTGAAGAAGGCGAAGCTGCTGAAACGTCAGCAAACGAACAGTTCGTAAGAAAGACGACAATTTGTGCAACGGATCTGATTACGGGGCGATATCCATTGTGTAGCCGGAGTCGTGACCAATATACCTTAAGGGTGCACTTGACCTTCTTCTAACGACGGCGTTGCCGCAGTCAAGTCAAGTTTGTGTTATGTCTGTTGCCTTCAGATATATGACGATATTTTGTGAACATCATTCTGGACAAGCGGAGAAAACAGGAGGTCATTTTGGGGATAAGGGGATAAAGGTGAAATTCTTCTGCGTTGATGAGTCACATTGAGCTGTGCCAACATTCGATTCCATTCGTAGAATTATGGACGTAATTTAATACATATTTGGCCTGCACGGCGGCCCGCGAGGGCGTACAAGTATATCAAGTCGGTTTTTGTCTTCACGGGTAAATTTGATATCAACTTGCCGACTCCAGTGGCTTGTGGGGATTAGTGAGTTCAGGGCGCCTGCTCGAAACAACGGCCACATGTATTGTGGGGCATCTCTAACCATAGGTTCTAATATTTTGAAGTTTCAATTGATATGTAAAACGAACAAATGTAGGATTAGTTGCGTTATCGATTTCATTAAGTATCGTTAGAAGTGATTGAATGCGTATCTGGCCTTTAATATGACTCGCGGTGGCCCACCGATGTATCGAGCCAGTGCTGCTATCCTCCCAGACAAGTTTGGTACCAATTTGTCGCTCCAGAGGGATGGAAGATTTGGTGGGCCATGGGCGTTGGGATCGATTCCACGTGTGTGTCGCAGTGGCGCCTCCAACCAGTGCGTTGTACGCGCCCTGTTACGTCAAGAATGAGGCCTATTAAATATAAATAGTTATAAAATAAAATAATAAGTGATAAATAATTACACTATTAGTTTCCAAGATCGACTTTCTATTAATCTCGGCAAATGTATCGTTTTCTTTTACAGCAGTCGCGAGGTTGTTAAGCAGCGTACGTTTACTTACGGACAATAACAGACATACAACATAATCGTAGCTGACGTTTCAACCGAATCGCCTTCTTCAGAGCCGTTTTTTTTTTACGTGCCTTCCATTGAGGAAGAGCCGCTGATCAGCGTCTTATGCATTACACTATTATTTGATTGGTCTGCTTTGTTCTCATCGTAATAGATAGAATAGATCAACTGTATCACCCGCATCCCCTCATTAAGTTACTCGAAAAGGCACCAGTAAGGTTCATTGATCGCCACCTCTCACCGGAGCTGGTCAATACAACTGAGTTGCTCGAAGAACATGAGAAGCATCCCAACTTTGGAATGATGTTTTCTTGTTTTCCAACTCACTGATGAGCTGTACTTTGGCATATATTTCACTAGCTGAGTTTTTGAATCGAATTCTTCAAACCTCCAGCGGAGGATGTCGTGTACGGTTATCCTGTGTAAGATAGGTGACCGATAGGAACTCCGTAACTGTCGTCCAATATTTCCAGGGCCAACTTTCTTTTAACCTCGACATTGATCTAACTGTTAACCGTTTTCTTGATGACCAAATACGAAGTTGGTATTGCATCATTTATAAATACAGAACAGCTGACATTTGGGCGGTTTCCCCGTCTCCAGAGCCTAGAAAACTCAAATTGACGTGTAATCTGTTCAACTAAACACTTTCATAAAATCAGCGGATAAACTTAACACACAAATGTTTTTCCCATAGTGGACAGCTTCTTCCAAACCCTCATCTTTTTGTTATTTATGAACCCTTCAGGTACTGAGTGAATTGCATGCCAATTTCAATCGTTCAGCCTTTAAAGAAGGCGCTGCCGAAGGTTCAGCCATTATTGTCCTCAATAAATCTTGTTGTTAACGATCTAGTGTCTGCACATCAAGAAAACTGTAGATTATCATTCCATGTGGTTGTTAAGTGTACTTTAAAAGCTTTCCGTGAAGTTTATTTTTTCGCGCGTAAGGATATTGGAAGAGGTACGACCAGTTGAGCGAGCTGTGTTTCTACGGGGATTTTGCTGCGTGGGCCATATCTTTATTCTGTCCAGGGTCGTAGAAATTTGTATGGAATTTCAGCTGCCTCTAGTCCTGACTTTTGTCGACTATGAAAGAGGTTTTAACAGTGTCGAAACGAATGCACCATCAGTACTCGTCAATCAAGAAGTGGATCCATCCTTCAAAAGAATTAGGTAATTGTTATAGGAACTACACCGCTAAAGTGCAGCTTATCCATCGACTTCTTACCATGCCTATAAGCAGAAGTACAGTATATGGCCAAAGCTGATTATTGCCGCATTGCAGTGGACAGTGAAGTAATTCGATTGGGGAAAAAAGGCATATGTATTGATGAAAAACTCCTATCACATCTTCGTTTCGCCGTTGACAGCATCACCTTCGAAAAAAATTGCAAGAAAGGTGATCACTGAGCTCAATGAAGCGAGAAAAATATCGTACGACGCATAAATCAGAAGAGGACCTAGTCCATGAAGAATCCATATTCCGAAGGCGAACAAGTGATATAGGATGATTCTCTTATTGCAGAGACCACCTCGTGCATATAGCAGCTTGGGCCGCATTCGGGCGAAGAAAGAAGCCGGTGATCAACTAAAGTACTCGGAAATCCGTGCTCATCTTATCGAATCAACGGTCATCTCAGCGCTGTGTTATGCTTCTTAGAGTTGGAATGATACTTGAGCCGTGACAAGAGTATTGCGCTCCACCCACAAGGTGCTTGAACGCTATCTTTTGATATATAACTGGAACGCACAGTATCCAGCTGGAATTCGAAGATCTAATCTTCAAAATCTGTTCCATCTGCGGGAAGAAGGAGAAGAACACACATCGATAGCGAAACCCAGATGTGCTGGTTAAACTGTGAAGTGTAGAGCGTATGCTCGACAATATGAGTTCTTCTGAGGCAATCACTTGCACGTCCTTCGGACATGTTCGCAGCTGAAGTAGTAAGTCGGCTGTATTTGCAGTTCAGTTTTTTTACACATCACGTTATGAGACTAACACTGGCTACCATGCTCAAATCAAACGAAACTATAACGATGACTGCAGGGTAAAGGAATGAGTAGAAAATGTGCTGTGGTCCGCATAACACGTGAAAACGGTCCTTCCAAATATTGAGATGTGTGGTGTCCAAACCTTTCTCAACAGTGTGTCCCTTCTAGGCGGGTGAAACACCACTGTATATCGTTATGCTACAACAGAATAGTGAACAACTGTAGGACGTTTACAGGAAAGCTCGAGAGTAAATTAGTACTATGGAAATTGATGGTGTAGCTAAAATAATCTGTGATTTTAGTGAAAATAGTGACATTCCGTTGTTGAATCGGATGATTTTGAGATTCTTGAGGGGTCTTCTGAATGAAAGAATTAATAAAGCGTCTTGTTGAAGTATTTTCTGCATCATTTGGAATCATAATTATGACCAACACGTAACACCTTGATTCTATTTCGGTTAGTGAAAAAATTTATTAGTGTTGCAATTATTATTATTATTTATTATTATCATCAGCGGTGCGTGTGGCGCAGTGGTAGGAGGCGCCACTGCGACACACACGTGGAATTGATCTCCGTGCCCATGGCCCACCAAGTCTTCCATCCCTCCAGGGTTGGCAAATTGGTATCAGCCTTGTGTGGGAGGATAATAGCACTGGCTCGATACATTGGTAGGGCACCGCAAGGAATTGTAAAGGCCAGATTTGCATTCATTCAACTCCAACGGTACTTAATGAAGTCGAATGCATGGCGCATCCCTCAGGGATTGATCGACGCTTATCGTCATTGTCATTATTATTATTATTGTAATTATCGTTATTGCTATTCATTCAACAATCATTCTTGTTGCAAGATCTGTCACAACATGTTTCACACTGTGCGCAGCCCAACATTTCCGCATTCGATTCGTTTCCTAGATTTAACAGTTCGCGTTGTACCTCGAACTTTTCTGCCTCGGACATCGGCTACTGCTTGAGGATTTTTCATTTTTGTCACTAGTGTCGTTGAATGGTGGTCGAATCGGCTATTCCCTGGAATCCTAGGATAGCAGTGCTGAGGTGTTTCCGCGTGCATTGGAGGAATTCGGCTTGTCCCAGACTAGTCTGTTAGCAATTTCCTCTTCCTGGAAGGATGAGAGACCTGGTTTCATCGGAGCAGCATCGAATCAGCGCCTGTGCAGTTTAGGCCATCCACAAATGGGCGAGATCACGACTACTGCGCTATCCGCTACCTGTTTTCGTTATCAGTGTTATTGCTATTATGGCTACAATTCTTAATTTTTTCCTATTGTTATCGTTAACTATTATTATGATTAGTCTTAAAATCTTGACACTTGACACTTGAATGACCCGTCCTCATTGGTTGTGCGGGCCTCAGCGTAATCACCATTTTTCGGAGATTTGCTGGTTAAGCCATTGTGGTTCCGTGGAATCCCGAGATCAGCCTGGCCAAAGTCTGCCCCATGTCTTCACCGTTACGGGCAGTCGCAGCCTTTGTGGATCAGAGGGAGATTCGCCACCATGCGACTTTGATACGAGGACGGTGGTGGATCCTGGTATTGATTTGCTTTTAACTAGGCTTCGTGATGGTAACGCCAGACTACATCTCAGCTTGGGAGACCCAGCCAGGGGATGAATCCCACCGCTGTGCATCGCAGTCCCACACTCAGGAAAACCTCCCAGCCGTGATGAGGCGGTAAACCGTTGTGAGACTCTTAAGATAACTATTTATTACTACTGCAGATGAAATTTTCAGAATTTCTTGAGGTTGAACGTTAATAAAGCTAATAAATAAAGCTTTCGGCGTTGATCGAGCCCTGAGGGATGCGCCATGTATTCGATTTCATTAAGTATAGTTGGAGGTGATTGAATGCATATCTGGCCTATGCAATGACTCGAGGTGGCCTGCCTCTTGACACTTGACACTTGAATGACCCGTCCTCATTGGTTGTGCGGGCCTCAGCGTAATCACCATTTTTCGGAGATTTGCTGGTTAAGCCATTGTGGTTCCGTGGAATCCCGAGATCAGCCTGGCCAAAGTCTGCCCCATGTCTTCACCGTTACGGGCAGTCGCAGCCTTTGTGGATCAGAGGGAGATTCGCCACCATGCGACTTTGATACGAGGACGGTGGTGGATCCTGGTATTGATTTGCTTTTAACTAGGCTTCGTGATGGTAACGCCAGACTACATCTCAGCTTGGGAGACCCAGCCAGGGGATGAATCCCACCGCTGTGCATCGCAGTCCCACACTCAGGAAAACCTCCCAGCCGTGATGAGGCGGTAAACCGTTGTGAGACTCTTAAGATAACTATTTATTACTACTGCAGATGAAATTTTCAGAATTTCTTGAGGTTGAACGTTAATAAAGCTAATAAATAAAGCTTTCGGCGTTGATCGATCCCTGAGGGATGCGCCATGTATTCGATTTCATTAAGTATAGTTGGAGGTGATTGAATGCATATCTGGCCTATGCAATGACTCGAGGTGGCCTGCCTGTGTATCGAGCCAGTGCTGCTATCCTCCCATACAAGTCTGGTACCAATTTGCCAACCCCGGAGGAATGGAAGGCTTGGTGAGCTATGGGCGCAGGGATCGATTCCACTTGCGTGTCGCAGTGGCGCCTCCAACCACTGCGCCATACGCGCCTCTTGAGGTTGAACGTTAAAGCAAAATTTTTCATTCAAATTTCTTGTTAAATTGTCCTCCTCAACTGAAAATGCCTATGTTTTAGAAGGAAATTGGTTTCAGCATGGAAAATTTTGTCCCAAATAGTAAAAACATTTTGAATACTCAACATGTGAATTAGATATATGCTCAGTTTCTTCTTACTATTTTTCACTAATAGAGCAATTCAGTTTTTATAATTCGGCTTGAATATTCTCTGTAGTCGTGAAGTTTCCATTCTTCAAAAAGTTCTAGGGCTTTGACATTTCATCGCACAGGCTGTGATCGCCTTTTGTATACCGTCAGATTTCTTTCCTATGAGGGATTCGTTTCTCTCAATTTGCCTTTAACTAGATCTCTGAAGTGGCGAGTTGCTCAGATTGGGTAACTCTTTGTGAAGATGAAGACGACATGTCACTGTTCTTCTTTTACTCTACAGTGAGGACATAAATTTTGGTGAGAGGCCATTCCATAAGCGATTTTTACAATTGAAATAACAAACATGTTTTTTTTCGCCTGTTAAATGTTTTCTTTTGTCGGCAATAAAGGATAATCCTATCGACATCTGGAATTGATTATGAATTTGTGGGTATTTGATAGTACGGCAGGGGCGCATGTGACGCAGTGGTTGGAGGCGCCACTGCGACACGCACGTGGAATCGATTCCTTCTCTCATAGCCCACTAAGCCTTCCATCCATCCGGGGCCGGCAAATTGGTACCAGACTTGTCTGGGAGGATAGTAGCACTGGCTCGAAACATCGGCAGCCCACCGTGAGTCATTGTAAAGGCCAGATATGCGTTCAGTCACCTCCAACTTTACTTAATGAAATGGAATGCATAGCGCATCCCTCAGGGATTGATCAACGCCGAGAGCTTTATCCTTTAGCTTTATCCTTTGATAGTACGGCGTATTTAAATGAATCGAGACCTTTGTCCAATCTTATCTTTTGGGATTCAGGATGTTGTCAAAGCTTTGTATTCCTTTAGACAATGAAGTTTAACATTAATCCCAATGTTTATGAAATATTTAGAGGTTATAAAATAAATGTGCTGAATATTTCATGCTTTGATAAGTAGCTGCTTTTTTTTTACATCTGTACAGACAAAAAGTGGATTCAAGCTCAACGATGCTTAGAAATTCGCAGATATATCCGTTGACGAGTGATTGCTGATAGCACTGATAGATAGAAAACTAGGTGAGAGAAACGCAAAGCAATGCTCTCCGCGGCGCACTGTGTAATGCGCAAGCGCCCGGAAAGGGAAATTGTGGTCCTGTCTGGCCCAGAGTCGAAGTTTTGCGAATATCTCGCCATCATTGTGGTTGAAATCGCATAATACCCTGCCGTGAAAATTTTAGTAGGCAGTAAATAGAAAAGCAAAGAAAAAGTGGGTTATTTAATTGTGGTATACATCGTTATGTTTGGTCATTTGCAGATGCTGAAGATCCAGTTACTGGGCTATTATCATTAAAGAAGACTCAGTTGATCGACGTTAATTGGGCACGATTCATATCATTCCTTGTTTGGTACGACGATAGCCTATTAGCAGTTGCTCGATGTGACAATGACCGTATCATTAAGATCAACGTGGAAACTGGCGTTGTAACTGTGTAAGTAATGAAATTAATAAAATGTCTTTTTTCTTTGATTTTTGGTTTTGGTCTTTACTTTATACTTTGGCTTTGTTTGTTTTTTTTCAAGAATGGAAAACCTTAGTGTAGTGTTTAAATCCATAGAAATTGACCTTTATTATTCACAAAATGTTCCTTTGTGACGAAATTCGTTAACATTTTGAATGACCTTCGACTTGGATATCCACTAAGCTAGAAAGGTGATCATTGTACTTCATTTCGGTCAGTTTGTTGGGTGCCTTGAAAGGCTAACTAACTCAGCCTAGACAGACTACTGTTCTGCAAAATGTCTGCTCCTTGCCTCTTCATGTATATTGGATGCTCCAGATGCACATATTATGTTGTCTTTATTACCGCAATCATCCCATTCTTCGTCAACTATTTATTCTTCCAACTTATTCCCCGTCTTTTTTTTTCCTTTTTTGCTGAGTTATTAGGTCATCTGTGCTTCATTAGACTCCCCCACAAAGACAAAGTCGTTGTCATCACAAATGCTCGGCGTGAAATGTCCCCCCGGCAGGGTCTCCTAAGCTGAGAAGGAGTTCGGCGTTTCCATCAGGAAGCCTAGCCAAGAGTAAAGCAATACCAGGATCCACAACCTCCTGGTATCAAAGTCGCATGGTGTACAATCTTCTTCCAACTTATTCCCCGTCTTTTTTTTTCCTTTTTTGCTGAGTTCTTAGGATGTCCCCCCGGCAGGGTCTCCCAAGCTGAGAAGGAGTTTGGCGTTTCCATCAGGAAGCCTAGCCAAGAGTAAAGCAATACCAGGATCCACAACCTCCTGGTATCAAAGTCGCATGGTGTACAATCTCCATCTGCCCCACAAGTGCGGCGACTGCCTGTTGTGATGACGACCTGGGGCAGACTTTGGCCAAGCCGTCCTCTGGATTGTAAGGAACCACAATGGCTTAATCAGCAAATCTCTGAAAGATGGTCATTATGGTGGGGCCCGGACAACTAGTGGGCGGGCCGTTCAAGTATCAAGTAAGTAATCAGATAAAGTTCTCATATACGATGGGTGCACTCCTTAAGCAATGTGCCATTCGGATACCATTCGTTTCGACGTTCTCAACGCTATTCCTTGTCAGCAAAAATTAAATGCATAGAGCATTCCGTTGAAGCTTCTGTGGTGCTAACTGGGATTCGGATAGAATCCATACAGAAGAGTTCTTGCCGATATCCTGCCTATTAAAAAAGCTGGGCTTCAGCCACAGTTGTTGGTGTTCGTGATGGAATATGCTTCATGAAGAGCTACTAGAGGAAACTCAAAGCCATAGTGGGCGATAGTTACGTAGATCGCTACGGTCATCGTTTCTGGATAAGATGACTGTGTGTAAAGTTGGTCGTCGGTCAAGAATTGTTTTCTTCTGAAAGTATTTTATCATATAGACTGCAAGATGTGAGGATAGTTCGTGGCTTCAGGTGCGGAGGATGGCTACCATGTTATCGTCTAGTTGTACCTTTTTTCATAAAAGGATAAAAAGGACAAATCTCGGCGTTGATCAATCCCTGAGGGATGCGCCATGCATTCGACTTCATTAAGCATCGTTGGAAGTGATTGAATGCATATCTGGCCTTTACAATGACTCGCGGTGGCTTACCGATGTATCGAGCCAGTGCTACTATCCTCCCAAACAAGTCTGGTACCAATTTGCCGACCCCGGAGGGAGGGATGGAGGGCTTGGTAGGCCATGGGCGCAAGGATCGATTCCACGCGCGTGTCGCAGTGGCGCCTCCAACTACTGCGCCACACGCGCCCACCTTTTTCCATAGCATTGCTGAAATTCGGATTTTAGAGGAAATTCAACACCAAGAACACTGCCAGGCACGATTTGGTAGGGAACTAATGGGAGTAGCTGAAAATTCTTGGTAAACTACAATTTGCTTACCGTGTTAAACGTTGTGCAGTCTCAGATTTTCTGCTATTAGTGTTTTCTTCAATGAAGAGACATTTTGATCCCATAAATGGTTTCTTTTTCGGAATTAGTGTGAACCATTTTCGCCTTTCTTTGTATGCCATAGTGTACTTGTGTTTTCAGTATTGCTCGCATTTTAAAGGCCTTTGTATAGCAGTGTGGGCGCGTGGGGAGCAGTGGTCGGAGGCGCCACTGCATTCAACACCAAGAACACTGCCAGGCACGATTTGGTAGGGAACTAATGGGAGTAGCTGAAAATTCTTGGTAAACTACAATTTGCTTACCGTGTTAAACGTTGTGCAGTCTCAGATTTTCTGCTATTAGTGTTTTCTTCAATGAAGAGACATTTTGATCCCATAAATGGTTTCTTTTTCGGAATTAGTGTGAACCATTTTCGCCTTTCTTTGTATGCCATAGTGTACTTGTGTTTTCAGTATTGCTCGCATTTTAAAGGCCTTTGTATAGCAGTGTGGGCGCGTGGGGAGCAGTGGTCGGAGGCGCCACTGCGACGCCCATGGCCCACCAAGCCTTCCATCCCTCCGGGGTCGGCAAATTGGTACCAGACTTGTCTGGGATGATAGCAGCACTGGCTCGATACATCTGCAGGCCACCGCGAGTCATTGTAAAGGCTAGATATGCATTCAATCACCTCCAACGATGCATAATGAAGTCGAATGCATGGCGCATCCCCCATGGATTGATCAACGCCGAGAGCTTTATCCTTTATCCTTTATATAGCAGTAACATGGATTGCGGTGTCCATAATTGCTGGTTACAGTATCGAATTATTTGAGGCGGTTTAAAGTTGCCCTTCGATAAGTTTGTCATCCAATATGAAACTTCTCAATTTTTAGTGTCGAAGAACCAAGTGTAGCAGTAGCCTGGATGGGAGTCACACCATCGTCGAACATGGTGGTGGTAGCTACTACGAATGGGATGTTTGAAGAAATAATGAAAGATGCCGAAATACGTCTGAAATTTCAAGTGCCACCTTCAGAGAGCTACGACGTAAAATTTGCTGGTGTAGGTAGTTGATAACAGTTCTTATTTTTATCGCTTTCTAGTCATTCATTAGTATTCTAAAGTCAGACTTGCTCATTCTTCAAATTTATAGTTGGAATGGAAGTGGACCTTCTCAGTGGTTCACCGCTTCATCGTGGATGAGGGATGTTCTTGGGTGTCGGGTTCCCTATGTACAGCAGAGGGATCCATCCCCTCAGAACCTCCCATGCTGATGAGTCCGTCGTTTCTATGAGGAATCCCAGCTAAACCCAATACTAGGAATCACACCGTCCTTGTACGAAACTAGTCCCATGATGGCAAATCTCCATCTGACCCACAAGGGCGGCGACTGCCTGTGGTGGTGACGACCTGGGGCAGACTTTGGCCAGGCTGCTCTGCACTCCAGTAAACCATAATGGCTAAACCAGTAAAACTCCCGAGAAAATAGAAATTGTGCTGGTGGCCTCACAAGCATTGGGGACGGGCCATCCAAGTATCCAATTATGTATGTGATGGTGACAGCAGGAAAGGGCTATCTGACAATAACTCATAATCTCGGCATAGATAGTTGATGTATGAGGGATCCGCATCTTGTGGTGCTGACCGGTTTACTCCCAAGAAAGGAAGATAGAGCGTTCGTTCCCCACCACAGACACCTGCATTCCGGAGTTTTGCAAATATTTCAGCACCATTGAAGTTATATTTCGCAATAAACCCTGCCATTAAAAAGAGTAGGCAGTAAATAATAAGTTAAAATAGTAGATATATTCATTTATGTGCAAAACTCGTGACAGCATGGCTCTGAGGGAAGCGAAATTGCCGAAATGTCAGCCATTGACCAACAACACCAACAGCAACGAAAATAACAAAGAACGAAGACGTATACCAACCTCTCATCAGCTTAAGAAGATCAGTTTATGAGATCATATAAATAAAGGAATCATCTGACATCCAAGAATGGGAAGGTGTCCAGTGGACGGTGAAAGTGTTTTACAAGTCAGAAGATTAGCAATGTCTGTCGAAGGAATAGCTACTTGCGGGAGCATTTGCAACATCCGTCAGAACAAGTCAACTAAATCGTTGGAATAACAGTCTTTAAGCTAAAATGGCACATTCATTCTATTATAACTGTGGCTCTAGTTCTTTTTTTTGAGCCCAGAAATGTAAGGAGACGTCATTGCCAAGATGTCACTGTTGAGAGCTTGAAGAGTGAAGGTTCAGTTTAAGACATGCGCATCCTTAAGTTCGATCACATCGGACGATTTGCGAACGACAGATCCATGGTTTCCAATTTTCTAATGATGTATTCCCAATAAAAGGCGTAGTCGAACATGTGAAAACGAACCGTATTGCTGACTCGCATGAATTTTCCGGAACCATTCAGGGAGATAACGAGCTCTCAACTTATTTCCTGCTTCACCTCCTCCATCGTTGTTCTCATTGTCCTCTGTGTCACGCCAAATGCGAAAGTGAAGTTCGTTCAGCATGCTCCAGAAGAACGATGCTGAGAGCTTCTGGCTCTGTGTAAAAGTCTGTGATCAAGATGAGATTTAGCATTCAAGGAGGCGAGGTATACCATCGCTCTTTCTGTGGGCCGTTTAAAATGCTATAAGTCCCCAGTGGGCAACTCTAACCGTGAGATGATCATTTGCTAATGTTTCCTTACTTTATTTCATGCAGGTTTTTTTTCGTTGTTTACATATTTTTGATACCCATTTTTTATAAGTAATGTGAATTTCAGGATAACATCGTAGTTCTGACACCGGACCATGAGTTATTCATCAACGGTCGGCTGTTCGCCTGCTCTGTGACGTCTTATTTGATTTCGGATGACGTCTGTATTTATATTACGTTGAACAACAAACTGCGATTTATTTCAGTGGCTACTTCCGAAAACCTCTGTTCTGGTACGTTTTTTTTTTCAAATGAACTTTCATGAAGGAATCTTCGATTGTAGTAAAATTTCCATTTCAGTTTTTTCATTCATTTCATAAGTAGTTCATGATAATAACGTAGAGACTCACAATGCTTCTGTAAAGGATGAAGGATAAAGCTCTCAGCGTTGATCAATCTCTGAGGGATGCGCCATGCATTCGATTTCACTAAGTATCGTTGGAGGCGATTGAATGCATATCTGGCCTTTACAATGACTCGCGGTGGCCTGCCGATGTATCGAGCCAGTGCTGCTATCCTCCCAGACAGATGTACGAATTTGCCGATCCCGGAGGGATGGAAGGCTTGGTGGGCCATGGGCACTGGAATCGATTCCACGTGCGTGTCGCAGTGGCGCCTCCAACCACTGCGCCACACGTGCCCTTATGCTTCTATATTGTTTTAAAATGAATTTATCACTTGCTTGAGTTTTTTATTTGTGCATTAATTTCCAGACAGATCTAATTGTTTTCTTAAGATTTTTTAAACTGACCATCGTTTAACGTCGGCATTAATAATCAATATCATCTTGGATTATTAAGATGATCACCAACTCTGAGGAAGACGAAGACCTCGAAACGTTAACCGAGTAAACCTTTTTCTCAACCTCGTTTTAGTTTAATAATCCAGGAGGGTACTGTTTTCTTAAGATCGGAAATGTGGAAATTTTAGCTGATGGCTCGGCTATGTTTACATATCAATGTGGTGAAAATCCGACATTCCATCAGATAGTAACAGCTACTACACTCGTTCCCTTTATTTTTTTTTTAGTCGTCCTATCATTCTTCTTTTCTTTATTGAAGGGAGTACTTGAAGGGCAGTTTACAGAATCTAGTTATATTAACGGACTGTGCTTTTTTCTGTTAGTTGTCATGTAAAACCTTTGCAGCAGCTTGGAACTTTTGTAAAGCCTTTCGTCTTCTTCACAAAATTTTCCCAAAAGCTTCTGGACTGTTGTTCTCCTTTGAATTTTCGCATAAATTTTATAGGATGTGCCCAGTTTTTCACCACAGGCCGTAGCCGGCCTTTGTAGATCGGGCTGACGTATTCCGAGACAAGTTTGAAACCATTTGGAGACTTCAAAAGAGCAGAGCGACTTAGGGTGAGGCTAAATCATTGACCATGTATTTGTTGCATGGCACGTCTAACCACTGAGCTTCTCGCGCCCCATACTGCTTAGCAGACGAAGCCATTCGGAAACTTAAGGACGTTCGTGGGTAACGGGCGGACGAAGTGCTGATATTGGAACGATGTGTGAGAACGGGTCGTAGAAATAAAACATAAATAAGTAGAATTCACGAAGTTTCACTGATATGAAATATGGTCAGACCAACATGTTTGTCCATGCCTACCGAGTGGCTGTTGCTGCACTACAGCGCATTGAAAGCAAGTCAATTCTTCTCAGATACCTACCAGGAAAGCTTTCTTTTCTCAATACCGTCAGTTTAACAGCACGTAGAGACTGCCTTTGATAATGTTACTGAAGTATCGACAGTCAGTATATTTTTCTTGTATTCGGAAAATACTCATTCGGTCCAAACTTTTTGATCAACGGTGGCGAGACGAACTTGGCATAGGTCTAGGTGCCCTAATGAATGTGAGGACATTGTTCTTTATAGGATTGTCTTCAGTTCGATAACACTTTTATCGAAAAAAGGGTTCCGGTTTAGATTCATTATCATGTAGTTGAAGTTTCATCACTTCGCTATAACTTGAAGAGTTTTCCTTTTCTCCGGTTCTGAATAAGAATGTGGATATCTTTTATAGTTTAATTATGATCATGCTACTACTAGTGGAATGAAATCTTGAAGTTGAAGTTTATCAGAATTTGATATATAGCAGTGATGTTTGAAGGCAAAGGAATTGTAGTCAATATTCAGAGCGCTCTGTGGAGCTTGGAAGTAACTTAGTCGCTTGTAATTCTTACGGTGTTAATGTGATTATGCAGATGCCTCGAGGGAATCTAGAAACTATCCATCCTCGACTGTGAGTCAAATTTCTTTCTATTCGTTTTTTTTTTACTTTATGTCTACTACTTACAAACGCTTTGTTATAGTTATATAAAGCGCTGACATCAGGATAGCGTTTCATTAGCTTAGAAACAAAAATGATCTATGGTACACTATTACTTGACATCGTTTTTAGAGATTTTCCATTGCCACTTTCAAAAGAGTTTTGGATTTCCATAGTTTTTTTCTAATTTATTTCGCACCTTATTTTTTTTTTTAAAGACGTATTCAGAGCGCTCTGTGGAGCTTGGAAGTAACTTAGTCGCTTGTAATTCTTACGGTGTTAATGTGATTATGCAGATGCCTCGAGGGAATCTAGAAACTATCCATCCTCGACTGTGAGTCAAATTTCTTTCTATTCGTTTTTTTTTTACTTTATGTCTACTACTTACAAACGCTTTGTTATAGTTATATAAAGCGCTGACATCAGGATAGCGTTTCATTAGCTTAGAAACAAAAATGATCTATGGTACACTATTACTTGACATCGTTTTTAGAGATTTTCCATTGCCACTTTCAAAAGAGTTTTGGATTTCCATAGTTTTTTCTAATTTATTTCGCACCTTATTTTTTCTTTAAAGACAAGTATCGACAGTCAGTATATTTTTCTTGTATTCGGAAAATACTCATTCGGTCCAAACTTTTTGATCAACGGTGGCGAGACGAACTTGGCATAGGTCTAGGTGCCCTAATGAATGTGAGGACATTGTTCTTTATAGGATTGTCTTCAGTTCGATAACACTTTTATCGAAAAAAGGGTTCCGGTTTAGATTCATTATCATGTAGTTGAAGTTTCATCACTTCGCTATAACTTGAAGAGTTTTCCTTTTCTCCGGTTCTGAATAAGAATGTGGATATCTTTTATAGTTTAATTATGATCATGCTACTACTAGTGGAATGAAATCTTGAAGTTGAAGTTTATCAGAATTTGATATATAGCAGTGATGTTTGAAGGCAAAGGAACTGTAGTCAATATTCAGAGCGCTCTGTGGAGCTTGGAAGTAACTTAATCGCTTGTAATTCTTACGGTGTTAATGTGATTATGCAGATGCCTCGAGGGAATCTAGAAACTATCCATCCTCGACTGTGAGTCAAATTTCTTTCTATTCGTTTTTTTTTTACTTTATGTCTACTACTTACAAACGCTTTGTTATAGTTATATAAAGCGCTGACATCAGGATAGCGTTTCATTAGCTTAGAAACAAAAATGATCTATGGTACACTATTACTTGACATCGTTTTTAGAGATTTTCCATTGCCACTTTCAAAAGAGTTTTGGATTTCCATAGTTTTTTCTAATTTATTTCGCACCTTATTTTTTCTTTAAAGACATAGAGAATTGTTTATTCAGTGATTTTACTGTGTAAGTCATCTAACAGCCTGTTTAAGCTTCGTAATTCGCGTTATCAAGCAGCTGATAGACGAACAGAATTACTCGGAGGCTATTAAATCTATGCGGAAGCATCGTATTGATATGAACCTGATTGTGGATTACAAACCTGATGTAAGTCTATCGTAGTTCTTAACCTTATAATGTGTTCAGAGCTATACTGTTATCAGTTGTAGTTAAGTTACTGTTACATTGTTTTATAACTGTGGTCACAGTTACTAATCGAGCGTAAGTGTTAAGCTATCATGTGTTTTACAGGTCTTTATGAATAGCATACCTATGTTTATACAGTCAGTGGCTGATCCTGAGCTCATGACTATTTTTGTCGCGGCGTTAAATAATGACAGAAGTCAATACTGCGATGGAATCGTCATTAGTGACAAGGTAGAGTACCGTAATGTTTCTTTAATAGTAATGGTCAGTATTATTTGCATTTCAAACGTTTATCATTTGTTGTCCTGGTTGATGTCGGAACATTGATTTACGGTTTATACTATCCTTGGTTATTGGTTTATCACTCTCGCGACGGAACCTATAGGTGTTAGGGTCGTTTTGCGAGAGTGGCGAGTGAGACACCTATAGGTCTCATTTCATTGCAAATACTGAAATAGAGATCCATAAGTTTTAGAACTCAGAAGTGTTGGCAGTAATGTGTTTGTATGATGGATCACAGAAGCATAGTAATAAAAATATTACCATAAGTACCCATAGAACGATAGAACAAAGTCTTTCCTACAATCCGTTCGTGTTCACAACACTCGACGTCCCCTAGTTATCGATCGAAAAACTACCGTTTATTTTCAAAAACCAGCAAGTCCATGAAGGCTGAAAATAAGACGTCGTATAATCCACAAGAAATCTGATATTAGGCGTCTCCAGAGGGTTTAAAGTAGTCATTTGCTACTTCCGACTATTTTAAATCTGATTTCTTCTAGCCTCCGTTACACTCTAAAGAACTTATGGACTATGGGAGACGTACATGTAATGATCATTAGATAAATTTAGTACAACTTAAATGTGAAAAAATAACTTTTCTCCATATTTAAATCTTGTTTCAGTCCTAATACGAACTTTATGAAATGTCGTACGATACAGTTTGCATTAACAGACATTATTTCGGAATAGAGCTCTGTCACAGGTGAATAGGATCACTGAGATCTTGGTAAGAGAAATTCTTTCACTGACACCTGATCGTCGTGTACATATGTTTGTCGTCGTGTTGTCAGCCCTGCTGAAGTCGTCACCACCGCAAGTCGAAGAAGCGTTACGCCTTATGAAGAAGGAAACCGATGAAAGTAAGTAGTGCACAGTCATGTTTTCAGAAGCTTCTTCTTAACGCTGATAACTATTCTTTACTTTCTTCGAATTGATCATATTATTCACCTTTGCAACCGAAGAAGTTCTTTCTTTTTTAAATATTTGTGTTAACTATTTAGTTAGAGTTAACTATTCAGTGAACGACGAGCAACGTGATGATTACACGCGAAAGTGGCTTCATCATATACGATTCTTCGTGAATGAAACAAAACTTTTCAGTGCTGCTTTATCTACATATGATTTGAGTTTGACTCTGCAGGTATTATCGTTTCAGTGACTCACTTATCCAATCCCAGCATTAACACCACGTTAGGTAGTGCCGAAGAGCTTTCTAGTTAACAGATTCAGCCTTTGTGATTGTGGCCTGCTTTATTCATTTGCATCCATTTAGGTAGCAGAGAGGTCGAATCGTGATCCAAAAGAGTACGTACCATTGTTTTTTTTTTCAAATGAACTTTCATGAAGGAATCTTCGATTGTAGTAAAATTTCCATTTCAGTTTTTTCATTCATTTCATAAGTAGTTCATGATAATAACGTAGAGACTCACAATGCTTCTGTAAAGGATGAAGGATAAAGCTCTCAGCGTTGATCAATCTCTGAGGGATGCGCCATGCATTCGATTTCACTAAGTATCGTTGGAGGCGATTGAATGCATATCTGGCCTTTACAATGACTCGCGGTGGCCTGCCGATGTATCGAGCCAGTGCTGCTATCCTCCCAGACAGATGTACGAATTTGCCGATCCCGGAGGGATGGAAGGCTTGGTGGGCCATGGGCACTGGAATCGATTCCACGTGCGTGTCGCAGTGGCGCCTCCAACCACTGCGCCACACGTGCCCTTATGCTTCTATATTGTTTTAAAATGAATTTATCACTTGCTTGAGTTTTTTATTTGTGCATTAATTTCCAGACAGATCTAATTGTTTTCTTAAGATTTTTTAAACTGACCATCGTTTAACGTCGGCATTAATAATCAATATCATCTTGGATTATTAAGATGATCACCAACTCTGAGGAAGACGAAGACCTCGAAACGTTAACCGAGTAAACCTTTTTCTCAACCTCGTTTTAGTTTAATAATCCAGGAGGGTACTGTTTTCTTAAGATCGGAAATGTGGAAATTTTAGCTGATGGCTCGGCTATGTTTACATATCAATGTGGTGAAAATCCGACATTCCATCAGATAGTAACAGCTACTACACTCGTTCCCTTTATTTTTTTTTTAGTCGTCCTATCATTCTTCTTTTCTTTATTGAAGGGAGTACTTGAAGGGCAGTTTACAGAATCTAGTTATATTAACGGACTGTGCTTTTTTCTGTTAGTTGTCATGTAAAACCTTTGCAGCAGCTTGGAACTTTTGTAAAGCCTTTCGTCTTCTTCACAAAATTTTCCCAAAAGCTTCTGGACTGTTGTTCTCCTTTGAATTTTCGCATAAATTTTATAGGATGTGCCCAGTTTTTCACCACAGGCCGTAGCCGGCCTTTGTAGATCGGGCTGACGTATTCCGAGACAAGTTTGAAACCATTTGGAGACTTCAAAAGAGCAGAGCGACTTAGGGTGAGGCTAAATCATTGACCATGTATTTGTTGCATGGCACGTCTAACCACTGAGCTTCTCGCGCCCCATACTGCTTAGCAGACGAAGCCATTCGGAAACTTAAGGACGTTCGTGGGTAACGGGCGGACGAAGTGCTGATATTGGAACGATGTGTGAGAACGGGTCGTAGAAATAAAACATAAATAAGTAGAATTCACGAAGTTTCACTGATATGAAATATGGTCAGACCAACATGTTTGTCCATGCCTACCGAGTGGCTGTTGCTGCACTACAGCGCATTGAAAGCAAGTCAATTCTTCTCAGATACCTACCAGGAAAGCTTTCTTTTCTCAATACCGTCAGTTTAACAGCACGTAGAGACTGCCTTTGATAATGTTACTGAAGTATCGACAGTCAGTATATTTTTCTTGTATTCGGAAAATACTCATTCGGTCCAAACTTTTTGATCAACGGTGGCGAGACGAACTTGGCATAGGTCTAGGTGCCCTAATGAATGTGAGGACATTGTTCTTTATAGGATTGTCTTCAGTTCGATAACACTTTTATCGAAAAAAGGGTTCCGGTTTAGATTCATTATCATGTAGTTGAAGTTTCATCACTTCGCTATAACTTGAAGAGTTTTCCTTTTCTCCGGTTCTGAATAAGAATGTGGATATCTTTTATAGTTTAATTATGATCATGCTACTACTAGTGGAATGAAATCTTGAAGTTGAAGTTTATCAGAATTTGATATATAGCAGTGATGTTTGAAGGCAAAGGAATTGTAGTCAATATTCAGAGCGCTCTGTGGAGCTTGGAAGTAACTTAGTCGCTTGTAATTCTTACGGTGTTAATGTGATTATGCAGATGCCTCGAGGGAATCTAGAAACTATCCATCCTCGACTGTGAGTCAAATTTCTTTCTATTCGTTTTTTTTTTACTTTATGTCTACTACTTACAAACGCTTTGTTATAGTTATATAAAGCGCTGACATCAGGATAGCGTTTCATTAGCTTAGAAACAAAAATGATCTATGGTACACTATTACTTGACATCGTTTTTAGAGATTTTCCATTGCCACTTTCAAAAGAGTTTTGGATTTCCATAGTTTTTTCTAATTTATTTCGCACCTTATTTTTTCTTTAAAGACATAGAGAATTGTTTATTCAGTGATTTTACTGTGTAAGTCATCTAACAGCCTGTTTAAGCTTCGTAATTCGCGTTATCAAGCAGCTGATAGACGAACAGAATTACTCGGAGGCTATTAAATCTATGCGGAAGCATCGTATTGATATGAACCTGATTGTGGATTACAAACCTGATGTAAGTCTATCGTAGTTCTTAACCTTATAATGTGTTCAGAGCTATACTGTTATCAGTTGTAGTTAAGTTACTGTTACATTGTTTTATAACTGTGGTCACAGTTACTAATCGAGCGTAAGTGTTAAGCTATCATGTGTTTTACAGGTCTTTATGAATAGCATACCTATGTTTATACAGTCAGTGGCTGATCCTGAGCTCATGACTATTTTTGTCGCGGCGTTAAATAATGACAGAAGTCAATACTGCGATGGAATCGTCATTAGTGACAAGGTAGAGTACCGTAATGTTTCTTTAATAGTAATGGTCAGTATTATTTGCATTTCAAACGTTTATCATTTGTTGTCCTGGTTGATGTCGGAACATTGATTTACGGTTTATACTATCCTTGGTTATTGGTTTATCACTCTCGCGACGGAACCTATAGGTGTTAGGGTCGTTTTGCGAGAGTGGCGAGTGAGACACCTATAGGTCTCATTTCATTGCAAATACTGAAATAGAGATCCATAAGTTTTAGAACTCAGAAGTGTTGGCAGTAATGTGTTTGTATGATGGATCACAGAAGCATAGTAATAAAAATATTACCATAAGTACCCATAGAACGATAGAACAAAGTCTTTCCTACAATCCGTTCGTGTTCACAACACTCGACGTCCCCTAGTTATCGATCGAAAAACTACCGTTTATTTTCAAAAACCAGCAAGTCCATGAAGGCTGAAAATAAGACGTCGTATAATCCACAAGAAATCTGATATTAGGCGTCTCCAGAGGGTTTAAAGTAGTCATTTGCTACTTCCGACTATTTTAAATCTGATTTCTTCTAGCCTCCGTTACACTCTAAAGAACTTATGGACTATGGGAGACGTACATGTAATGATCATTAGATAAATTTAGTACAACTTAAATGTGAAAAAATAACTTTTCTCCATATTTAAATCTTGTTTCAGTCCTAATACGAACTTTATGAAATGTCGTACGATACAGTTTGCATTAACAGACATTATTTCGGAATAGAGCTCTGTCACAGGTGAATAGGATCACTGAGATCTTGGTAAGAGAAATTCTTTCACTGACACCTGATCGTCGTGTACATATGTTTGTCGTCGTGTTGTCAGCCCTGCTGAAGTCGTCACCACCGCAAGTCGAAGAAGCGTTACGCCTTATGAAGAAGGAAACCGATGAAAGTAAGTAGTGCACAGTCATGTTTTCAGAAGCTTCTTCTTAACGCTGATAACTATTCTTTACTTTCTTCGAATTGATCATATTATTCACCTTTGCAACCGAAGAAGTTCTTTCTTTTTTAAATATTTGTGTTAACTATTTAGTTAGAGTTAACTATTCAGTGAACGACGAGCAACGTGATGATTACACGCGAAAGTGGCTTCATCATATACGATTCTTCGTGAATGAAACAAAACTTTTCAGTGCTGCTTTATCTACATATGATTTGAGTTTGACTCTGCAGGTATTATCGTTTCAGTGACTCACTTATCCAATCCCAGCATTAACACCACGTTAGGTAGTGCCGAAGAGCTTTCTAGTTAACAGATTCAGCCTTTGTTCCATTCCAGATTCCATTGTGGCCTGCTTTATTCATTTGCATTCATTTAGGTAGCAGAGATTGTCAGCCCTGCTGAAGTCGTCACCACCGCAAGTCGAAGAAGCGTTACGCCTTATGAAGAAGGAAACCGATGAAAGTAAGTAGTGCACAGTCATGTTTTCAGAAGCTTCTTCTTAACGCTGATAACTATTCTTTACTTTCTTCGAATTGATCATATTATTCACCTTTGCAACCGAAGAAGTTCTTTCTTTTTTAAATATTTGTGTTAACTATTTAGTTAGAGTTAACTATTCAGTGAACGACGAGCAACGTGATGATTACACGCGAAAGTGGCTTCATCATATACGATTCTTCGTGAATGAAACAAAACTTTTCAGTGCTGCTTTATCTACATATGATTTGAGTTTGACTCTGCAGGTATTATCGTTTCAGTGACTCACTTATCCAATCCCAGCATTAACACCACGTTAGGTAGTGCCGAAGAGCTTTCTAGTTAACAGATTCAGCCTTTGTGATTGTGGCCTGCTTTATTCATTTGCATCCATTTAGGTAGCAGAGAGGTCGAATCGTGATCCAAAAGAGTACGTACCATTGTTGAATGAGCTTCGAAAGGTACTTAGACCCAACATTTTTTTTTACTTCGAATCCGTATCCTTATTCGTACAAAAGTGCGTGCTGGTGAAAATTCTTAGTACGGAGCTAAAGATTGTGTTTCACAGCCTCCAAAGTGTTGTGAATGCATTGTTGTTTTTCTTTTGGAGAGTTTGACTAGTTATAATCACAATCTTAACCGTTTTATTTACTGCCAAATCTTTTTGATGGCAGAGTATATTGCGAAATATGACTTCAATGTTGCTGAGATATCTGAAAAACTGCGGACCGCAGGTGTCTACGGTGGGGAACGAATACGCTGTTGTCCTTTCCGGGGAGTAACGAGTTCACCACTACACCATGCGGGTCCTTCGTTTCGCCTGTCTCTCAGCTAGTTCTACCGCTCTTTTTAACGGCATGGTATGGCAAAAGATCGATAGAATTAGCTGAGAGACAGGCGAATCGAAGAACCCGCATGATGTGGTGGTGAATGCGTTACTCCCCGGAAAGGCCAATAGTGCGTTCGTTCACCACCGCAGACACCTGCGGTACGGAGTTTTGCAAATATCTCAGCATCGTTAATGATTAACTAGTATTTATGCCATAGTAATGGTTGTGAGGAACAAGATATAAACTAATTTAGAATGAACCCTATGTTAAAGAGGCTAACTGTAAATTTTTTTTTCATTATTTCTTAAATTTATTGGAAAGGTACTAGGAATTGTGGCGTTAGTGAACCTCATTACGGCTTACCTAGATACTTTAATGGTGCTTTTCACTGGTAGGGTGGGCCTGTGAATGCAGATGGTTGACGTTACCATCGAAGACGATCGCCCATCGTTTGGTTCGTCTTCGAAGAGAACGTTTCTATTCTCTTGGAGTGCACTCCACTGTTCCTTTCGTACACTTATGGTCTGTTTTTCATTGTGTGACCAAGCCATCTGTGGTTCGCTGTTTATGTATATTCTCCTGGATTCCGAGCATGAGACAGGTTCCGAATATTTGAGCTGCGCATTCGACCTAGACGTTGCGATTGCCGGTTCAGTTTCAGAGAATATTGTTCGAGCACGCTGCGGGTAGTGCGCAGTATTCTTGACATGGGTGAAATATCTACCTGCAACTTTGCTGCATAGCAGTGCATCCATCATCTTCACAAGCACGTCCTGGTCCGATCGTACTCGGGCTCACTGATTCTTTCTTCCCTCCGTGCTTAGGAAATTGGTACTATTCTTGTCTGATCTCACTACCTCAAATTTACGTGGGAGCGCTCCATCACCGTTGTCCCAGATTTCCATAGAGAATCAATTCGATGAGCATTCAACGACATTCTTTAACGAAAACGAGGATCAGCACCAAGCGGACCCATAGCCATGTGCTCGGAGAAGTGGATGACAGATGCGAAGAAACAAAATCGATGTAAGAAGTGTGGAGATCTGCACAGTAAATATGAAGGAGGATCATGTGAAGTGAAATAAAAAAAAGCTCGGAACTGAGCCTATTCTTAATTGCTTAAAAAGTTCACCATAGTTCACCGTGACTTTAATGGAACGACATTTCCAGGTGTACAACAAGAATAAGCGAATCCCAGGATTGGCTGCCGTTTTGGAAGAAACATAGTCACAAAACGGCAAACCTCAAATTCACCAAAGCTGGCAGCTTCCTATGGTAGCAATCCGCCGAAGCCATGGCAAAACCTTTCTAAGCCACTACGATACTAAGCCTAGTCAATAGCAAAAAAAAAAACCAGTTAAATAGAAATTGTGCCTGCACCCGTACTACTTGCAAATGCAAGCCCTTGCCTGCACTCGTACTACTTGCAAATTCAATCCCTACCCCAAACAAGCCCAAATGCTAGCCCTTTGACTATCAAAATATATCTGAGAGGAATTTTGTTGCAAATTGGTGTTTCAACGACATCTGCAATGTGATTTGAGCTGAAGATTTATTAATTTTTGTCACCATTTCTACCTTTGAGACCCATCTTCGATTTCATATACTTTAGTCTGAAATTAGATATAATTGAAAATTTGCATTCATAGTTTCAGAGGATATGCAGGCGATTTCCAGTAGATGTTAATTGTTAATTTGTAGAGGTTTTTTTTAATACATCGGGTTTTTCGCGGACCAAATACCACTTTGGTAGTGAAGTTATATATTGCCAAATTTTAGGTCGAGCCGGATGATTACCGTAAATTTCGAATAGATATGGTAAGAGAGGATTGGAAGAGTGCTTTAACACATCTGTCTCGTCTTGACGACAAATGGAACGAAGCTATGGCTTTGATTCGCCAAAAGCAACTGTATTCAGCAGCTTTAATCATATACAAAAACTCGTCAAGATTTAAGGTAACGTTTAATTCATTGGTTTTTCTTCAAGGTTTCATTATGTGCAAAAACTGATATGAAAAACTTCAGTACATTCTTATGAGTAGTTCTTATAAGGCCGGAGTAGTTCCGAGTAGTTCTTATAAGGCCTAGATTAAATCTGCAGTTAATAAACAACCAAATATGCTTAATGATAGTGTGCATCAGTTAGTGTCATTGGCCATGTAAAGGAAAAAATGCCATAGTGAATGTCTCCTGGTGAAAGTTGGCTCCATAAAGCTGGCAGGTGTGTTTAACATCCAGTTAACTGTACATTCTTTCTATTGCGTGTTCTCGAAGGATTGCAGCTGATTGGTTAACACAAAACCTTTGAGAGTTTGCTTTAACAGCATTTAAGCTCGTGTTGATCCAAAGAAAATAGAAACAGATGAAGTTGACGATTGTTTTTTAAACGACTGTCGCTTTTTACTTGGGCGTGTAAGCTAACAGCGTTCATTGGCCGTTTGTTTTTCAAATCAGGATCGTTTTTTCTTGAATGTGTGCGTTAGTGGTGTGCTTCTCTGCTTAGCAGCTCAGCATAAGATTCATGTGAATGTCACTCAGTTTTGTGTTTGACTTAACCTAATTTTTTACCAAAGAAGGGAGGTGAATGTTTGGTTCATTTCTGCACAGAAAGTTGAGAAACATTTGGACTAAACGAACTTGTGCTTGAACATTAAACTTAAAGGGAATACGAATTATCATCTGTGTGAGACTAATCAGCGCCGCAGACTGTTATCTCTTAGTACTCTTGTATTTCTGATTGCATCATAGCTTCAATACAGCGGTATCAAACAGTGGTTGAAAATTGGCGAAAAATGAATGGGTTTAGGAGGACATTCTTACGATGAAATACACCGTTCATTAGCACGCCTACGAGTAGATGCATTGATTCTAATGCACAGACGAGGTGAAGCAGGTTGAATGGGCCCGTTTCTCGAAAATCAGACCTCGTAAGGAATGTGTTGATCGTAGATCGGAAACAATAGTTTTTTCTGTGCGGTTTTATTATGGGAAGAGACACTCCTCGTAGGCAGAACACGTCGCGAACTGTCATGAGATATAGCGTTGTAATGTCTATTTAGTTTCATATTGTGGTTTCGTATAGATGTTTTTTTCGTATTTGTTTTTGAACCCATTACATTTAAGGATGTTTGCTCCATATACGCGGAAGTGTTGGAATTGAATGCTTTGTGGGATGAGGCAGCGCTAATGTACAATAGAGCTGGGGACAACGAAAAGGTTACAAGTTTTCCTTTTCTTTATTTGAAAACTGCTTTATGCATTTCTATCTCTACATGTGTCTTTTGCAACGGAGTTTTCTGATAGTTGATACCAAGTTCTTCTAAAAAGAAAAGCACCCATTACTTACTTGGATGAATGGTTCGTCTTCACTGGTTTTTTGGATACTTGGATGGCTCGTCTTCACTGGCTGTGTGGACCCCAGCATGAATTCCATTTTTTCGGAGTTTTGCTTGCTTAGCCATCGTGGTTCCTTAGAGTTCCGAGGTCAGCCTGGCCAAAGTCTGTCCCTGGTCGTCACCACCACAGGAAGTCGCCGCCTTTGTAGATCAGAGGGTGATTTGCCACCATGCGACTAGCTTCATACTAGGTTGATAGTCGATCCTGGTATTGCTTTCCTCTTGACTAGGCTTCTTGATAGAAACACTGGACTCCTCCTCAGCTTGGGAGACCCTGCCGTAGGGATGAATCCTTTCATTGTACATCGCAGCACGACGCCCAGAAACACCTCCCAGCCACTATGAGGCGGTAAACCGTTGGGAGGGGTATAGTCACTAGTGAGCAAAAACAGCTCTCCAATCCATTATTCGTAGCAAAAGAACTGGTCGAAAGAAGCACATGTCTCCACATATGAACAGTTTATGAAAAAGTCCATTTGAAGGAGTTTAGAATAATGAAGCCAATTTCGTGACTTTGTATTGATGAACATTCTCGGCGACGTGCAACTCAGGCGATATGAATGAATATTATTGAATCAACGGGAACTGTAGAAATATTTCTTAGTTTTGAATTTTTTCTTCCTTTGCATTGAAGAATGCCAAATTGTGGATTTAGGAGTCTTTTTGGAGACTCTAAAGAAGCCTAAAGCGTTTGGACGCTAACCGAATAAGATCGTTTCTTTCAGTCTGACGTTAGTTCGTCAATGAATGAATACATATTGATTAGTCCCGTCGAGGTTAGAGAAAACTCTGTTGATGAGATTTTTTCCCTGAGATTTAAGGGAAAGGAAACAAATATAGGAAAAAAAGGTGTTAATTGATCCAAAGGTCACAATTTATCATTTATTCTTTACAGAAAAGTTTGAACAAGGGAGGTCTTGAAGGCTTTTGATTGTGCCACCTCAGTTGTTGGTTAACGCCGGAAGCCTTATGTTTCATTTTTTATATTTCTGGATAATATAATAGGTCTTGCTAAAGGAGTTGTACTTAGTAAATTATAGAAAGCATGTTGGACGCTTTGCGTTAATTGCCTTCAGGAATTGCGTTGTTTGGAATTATCTCGAAATGCGGAGCGCTACGTATCCCGAGCACGTGTACTGGGGCTACCAGATGAGGTCATCAATACAGCACTAATGAAAATGGCTACGGTTTTGAAGGCGTCCGGTCGGTGGTGTGAGGTAGCAAAAGCGTTGGAAATTGCGGTGAGGTATCGTCCACTAATTTCTTACAAAGTGGCTTTCTAGGATACTTACCTCTTGCTAATAACATTGTCAAAAGTCGTTTTGTGAACTCATGTGGAATGAAGTCAATAAATACCGAATATTCTATAGATTAAATCTAAAAAGAACCATTTTAAAATAGTTTGATAATTTTTCGTTTAATCCTGGTACTTTGTTGAGTGCGGTGAGCTACTAGTTAACACCACCCTGGGCTAACGAAGTTTTCCATTCCGCCGAAGTCGGTAAATTAGTACCGTATTTGTCTGGGATGAGTTCGCTCTCACCCCTGAAATCTGCAGAAACTATTGACTGCCAGTGACGAAGACCTGGAAACTTGCAAGCATCGTTATCCCAGGTCTTTAGTCGCAGTCGACCCCGTCAGCATTGAACGACATTCATTGTGAAGACAAAGAACTCTCAAGTAGCAATGGAGCGCATATGCAAAATGTGAAACTTACACGGATGATGGATGTGAAATAGCGAATCGAATGGAAGAAGCGTTGGATACAGCACAATATATGATAATGGGTTAGGTCAAAGAATTGTTGTATGGAATCTTTTAAATGATGTATTTTAAAGCTGAGTTTTGTTCATCATTTGTTCGAGTTCTTACAGAGAACAGATAGAATAAGAGAAATGACTTTTTTCTACTCGAGCTTTTAAATGCTTATCAGTTGCTAAATTGGGTATTAGAACGGCATATGCGTAGGGAATTTCTTGTGAACATTGTTTCGACAATTATGTGCTCAGCGTTTTACAGAAGGCTCCAGCTGCTTCTATAATTGAGGCTTACTCAAAAGCTGGTCGTTGGTTAAATGGCGTAGATGCGGCAGAACATTTCAGAGGTGACGTTTATGTAACATCATATTCGAATTAGCGCGTTAATATTTGTCTTGCTCTAGCGGCTTTCTTAGTTTAGATGATTCATTGATGCGCGAAATCTTGGCTGGACGTGCGAAAGGACTTTTTGATGATGTCGGAACAAAATCCGAGGAATTCCACAGGTGCTAGTCAGACATACTTCACTGTTATGCTTCTGCAGCGAGCTCTGCTAAGTGCTTACCTTCCAATTTATTTGAGCTACTTCTTTCACTTATTCAAGGTACATGAAACGTCTAGCACTAGTCCGGTCCATCAAAAAAGAAAACATTATGAAGATAAAGGACGGCATAGAGTGCGGTAAAGATTTCGAGGTAAATATACTGAAATATTGTGCGCGATGCATCTCTTGTCGAACCGAGTTGAATTTAATCCTAGCAAGCTGATATGATGTCGGAAGCAAGCAGTATATGTACTGGAATGACTAGAAAGACCGGCGTGAGCCGAGCAAGTACCACAGCGACTATGCGCAAGAGGAAGCAGGTAACTGCGGTTCATTGGGCATACCTGTTATAAGTGATGTAATTTTAGTTGTAGTTGGATGGGGTGATGTCAAAATAAGAGGACAAGATTTAGATTGACCGGAAGAAGCAATCGTTAAAGGAAGGTGGCGAGTACGAGGACTCGGCTCTACTGAATGTTTTGGCAGCACATTATCACTGGTTAAATGATGTTATGGGTAACTAAGCTTTTACTTGCGTCCGTAAAAACATTCGAATGCATTTTAAGTTTGAGATTCGTGGAATACATGCTCGAATCTTATGCGCGTTCAGTTCATACTTTGAAAACAATCGTTTTAAAAGGTTTTAGTTTCACAACTCATTATTTACATCTTTACTATATATAATTTTACGCAGTACTTGAAAAGGTCCTCCCAACGATTTACCGCCTTATCATGGCTGGGAGGTGTTCCTGAGTGTCGGGTTGAGATGCAACGGGATTCGTTCCTCCGGCATGGTCTCCCCAGCCCAAGCCGAGAAGGAGCTTAGCGTTCCCATCAGGAAGCCTAAGTAAAAGTAAATTAACATTAGGATCCACCACTGTTCCAGTATGAAACTGGTCGCATGGTGGCGAATCTCTCTCTGATCCACAAAGGCCGCGCCTGCCTGTGGTGGTGACGACCTGGACCCAATTTTGGCCAATCTGACCTTTGATCTCAAGGGAACCGCAATGGCTACACCAGCAAAACTCCGAAGAAACGGAGAATGTGCTAGGACCCGCACAACCAGTGAGAACAAGCCTTCCAATTATTTAACCGAGTACTTGAGAACGTAGATCAGTCAACTCATTTTCGTGTATCAGGACTTCTTGGGGAGGAGGCTAAACCTATATTATTAGATGCTGTTATGTGTTTCGGCTTCCACAGTTATGTACATCTTACTGATGGATGTTTCACTTCCTATTTTTCGTCGTTTTCAAAAGTTGCTTCAAAATTCATGTAATGGATGGATGACGCTTCAGAACTTGTTCAACTTAGTCACAGTGTTACAGATGTTGTACGAACGCACACATGGTCTTTGGTTCAACCATACCCCGAGGGTAAACTAAGTCTTCCATTCCTCTGGGATCGACAGATTGGTACTAGAATTAACTGAAATTAAAAAGACTGTCGTGACCCATTGATAGGATATCGCAAGTCGTTGTATAGACGAGATATGCATTCATCCACTTGTACGGTGCTATAAATAGACTGGAGCGCATGAGGAATCCCATGTATGTGATCTTGAGATTGAACAAAGGTGTGGTGGACGAAATGACATATCTGAAACTTGGGATGGTTTATTATTTCATGTCTTTTTCGAAACTCGTCGATTTTTCTGAAGCACGACTTTCTAACAATGTATTAAAAAGAAACCATAATTTCAGTCGAGCTGATCGAACTCTTACCTGCTTTGATGCGTATCGATGAGTTATCTTTGGCTTCGTCTTTGCAGCAGTCTGTTCAGAAATTTTTCATTGATGCTAGTACCAGTCACCCACAAATTTGGCCGAATAGGTTACATCCTTGGGATCTTCCTGGTCCAATAGATGCTTTGGTAAGTTATCGCAATGATAGCAAAATGGTTGACTGTGTAAGCACTCTGACTATTCAGTACACCGTGGATGGTATTTTCACTCCTCCAAAGGACGGACAAATGCCTGAAGTCGTATCGCTAGGTAAGTCGGTATACGGTAGTTTCTATTAAGATCCAGTAACTGCTACTTTTGGTGAGTGTTACTACTGAGGAAAATGTGTTTCTTGAAGCAGTGTAGAAACTCTTATGTCATCACAGTTTACGCCTTCGATATGTCCTTTTATAAATGTCGTGAAATATAGAAGTGGTTTCTTCTGTTTCTAAATTCACTGGTTTTTCGGTAACTTCAATGAACATGGAGAAAAAGATGAAGGAGGAATTAGGAAAAAGGGCAGCAGTGTCGGCTTCATTCGGGCCTCTCTAAGAAGCCAACTAACGGACCCGAAACTACGCGTCCATTTTTTCGACTCATGGGTCGTCATAGCGTTCTGCTACCCATTTGAGACGTGTGCTCACGTTCCGTCAACGTCAAAAACTCTGCCCATCACTCACTGAGGTGCTTGAATAATGTCTTTTGAAACATAAATACTTACTTATTTGGATACTTGGACGGTTCGTCTTCACGAGTTGTGCGACTTCGCACCATGGGTTTTTTCATGAACTGGGTCTTCTTTCGATTTACGCGAACTCCGATCTTTATCCCCGTTTCGTTGAGCTTGTTGATCATCATTTCTGTTTTGCTAGTACTTCTTGAGAAGATGACAATGTCGTTGGCAAAACGAAGGTTTGATAGGAATTTTCCATCAATACGTATGCCTTTCTCATGCCAATCGAGTGACTTGATTATCCACTGCACTGTGGTACTGAACAGCTTTGGCGATATAGTGTCGCCCTGTCGAACCCCTTTTCCTATGGGTATGGTAAGAGGTCGATGGAAAAGCTGTATTTTCGTAGTACAGTTCGGATAACAGTCGGACAGATTTCTTATGTAGGACAGGACGAGTTCACTCCTTGGTCAACGAGCGCTGATAGGATTGCATTCGTTTCGACACTGTCAAACGCTTTTTCATAGTCGACAAAGGTTAGGACTAGAGGTAAGTGGTATTCTCGACAGACTTCGATGACCCTGGATACGGTTTGGATATGGTCCATGCAGTAAAATCCTTTTCGAAATCCTGCTTGTTCGACTGGTTGCGCCTCATCCAATGTCCTTGATATACGCGAGAGGATAATCTTCGTAAAAAGCTTGTAGAGTACATTTAACAAGCATATAGGACGATAGTTACGAAGATCCTTTCGGTCTCCTTTCTTAGGTAGGACGACCGTGCGTGACGTCCTCCACTGGTCTGGGATTTTTTCCTTTTGAAGGTATGCTGTCATATGGTCTGCGAGAACTACATGTAAATTGTGGCCTTCAGCTCTAAGGAAATTGGTGGTGATATTGTCCCCTCCTGGAGCTGTGCCTCTTTTCATGCTTTCTATCGCAACTCGAACCTCCGAGGGAAGAATTCCAAGTGGTGTTTCTCCAGCGGGGATATTAGGGTCCTGGACGGGGATTGTGGAGCGGAAAAGGTTGGTGTAGAACGTTTCCGCTATTAATTCCATATCATGGCGGGAAGTTTTGACGATCCCATCTTCGTTCATCAGAGCTGACAGCGGAACATTATAATCACATAAGTCTCGACGGCATTTTTTCAGACTGCTTCTTTTCTCTGCTGCTTCCAGTGGTTTCTTCTGCTTGTACCGTTGTAGATCTTCACGCAAAGCTCTTCTGCAGCTGGCATTTATTATTAGCCGCGCTCAACGTGTTGCAGTGGGATTAAGCTTCAGTTTCCTTCTGTTTTCGAGCAACTCTTTAGTAGCGGTGGAGATGCGGTCCGATCTTCTTGTCTGAGGAACTGAAGCGGATTCGACATAGCTTTTCAGTCCTTCGACAAGCATCTTGTAGTCTTCGGTCGGGTCTTCTTTAATCTGCCAGTCACGTTAGATAGGACCTCGTTCAGAACGTTCTCGTCGTATACAGCTAGACTTTCTCCTCTTGGTCGATGAAGAGAGTTCTTTTCCAGCTTGCGACTGAATCGAATCTTCGCGCGAAGAAGGCGGTGATCAGAACCAGTACAGAATGACGGGACTACCGATGTGTCAAGTAGGCACCACCTTCTGTTTGTCAGAATATGGTCGATCTCCGCATGAGTCATGCCGTTGGGAGACTCCCATGTCTAGCGGCGGCTTTGTTTCTTCTGGAACGAGTTTCCATGGAAGAGACGTGCTGCCGACAGTACTGTTCCGAGACGGTTATCATTCTCATTTCTTCCTCCTAATCCATAATTTCCGATCCTGTATTCGCTCTCGTTGGCCTTTCCTATTCTAGCGCTGAAGTCTCCGGCAACAAATTTATGATATGCTTTATCATTGCGGATGACTTCCTCCAACTGATAGTAGAACGCATTTATTTCGTACTCATCAACTGCGTCGGTTGGTGAGTAGCAGTTGAGGATAGTGATCTTCTTATGATGCGACAACTGAAGATGGAGGACAGCTATGTGAGAGGAAAGGACCTCGTATGAATCGAGAGATGGACAATGGACGAGTGGACGACAAAGCCTACGCCGCCGACATTTCGTGACGGGACCTTTTCTCCAGGGATCACAAAGGTCCCGTTGTTTAATTGGCTTATGTCGGTCTTCTTGATTTTTGTTTTTTGTAATGCGATCACATTAAATTTAATGCGATCTGCAGCTGCAAGAAGGGCGTGAAGATAGGTGTCTGTGGAGAGTGTTCTGGCATTATACGTGCATAGTAAGAAACAATCTCCATGGCGCGTCGTGCGTGTGTTCGTCAGATCCGGTTCCAACAACGTCCTGCGTAACCCTAAATTTTCTGGCCTCTCACCGGTAGTCTCACTGCCTGACGTCATAGACGGAAGCACCCAGTGTGCGCTGTACTGAGGCTGGCCTATTGCTGGTCGTGCAAGTTGGTCCTCCTTGGAGTCCTGACCTAACCTTGCAAGGGCTTATCCAGGTCCTCACTACGATGTGGATCAGAGAGAGGTATCGTTGAATGAACGATGTAAACATGAGAAGGAAGCTGTGCCAAAGACGCAGTTTAAGTCTCTCGGAGAACTTTTCGACTGTACAACTTTTCGGCAACCGCTTTGTAATCACAGAACCACGAATAATGGGTCTTTCATGGAGGTGACTTTCTTCAGATTTATGCGCAGCCTTATTTCTTTTCCTCGTCTAGTGAACTCACCGAGCATCGATTTTGCTTCACTGACAGCAATCCATGAAACGACGATTTCGTCAACAAGACGAAAGTTTAACAAGAATTTTCCATAAATGCGTATGCCGTTTTCGTCCAAATCGAGCGACTTCACTATCCAGTGCAGTGCGATTGTAACGGCTTTGATGCTTATGGTGCCACCTCTTCGAACCATTCTTTCTGTGGGGATGGTAAGGGAGTGGAAAAGGGTACATGTAGTTTTTCTTTACACATCATTTTTCTTTTAAATCCTTTGGAATGAATGTTTGAAAAATTTTGTTACAACCAATATCGATCTACCATTTTCAAGTATATGCGTTGATGAGAACGCAAGAAAAGCATGTTTTGGTTTTTTTAATATCTCAGGGGCGTGTGTGGCACAGTGGTTGGAGGCGCCAACGCGACACGAACGTGGAATCGATCCCTGCGCCCGTAGCCCACCAGGCCTTCCATTTCTCCAGTGTCGGCAAATTGGTACCAAAACTGTATGGGAGGATAGCATCGCTGGCTTGGTACATCGGTAGGCAAGCAGGAGTCATTGTAAAGACCAAACATGCATCGAATCACCTCCAAACGATCACCTGTATCACCTGTAGTCCCGTTGATCGTCGAGTGACTCGAGCAGGCCCCAGTAAATCGTCCATTTTTCCCTATCGCGTGCAAGAGTAGCTCAGTGGGTTCTCCTCGCTTTAGGGACTCGTCGAGCCTCATATCTTTCTTCTAGGCTTTTCGTGAAGAACTCTGACCATCGGGTCGGTGGTCTTCCTGCAGTACGTTTGACATCCCGAGGAATCCAGTCACTAACAGCTCTTGTCAATCGGTTATCATTCATACGCATTACGTGTCCGGCCCACCTTATCTTCGACAGTTTGGCGTATAGAACGGCATCTTTGATTTTCGATCGTTGACATAGGTCGGGGCTTCGGATCGCATCCCTTACTTGTGTGAAACGGGATACTCCTAGCATCGTCCTTTCGACTGCGCGTTCGATAACGCTTAGTGATCTTCCATCCTGCTTACGTAGCGACCAGGTTTCTCACGCATACTTAGGACAGGAAGAACCGTTGAGTCGAAAAGGTGGGCACGGAGTCGGGTGTTCTTTGTTCTCTTCACTACATCCTCAATGCTGTTGAACGCTCCCCAAGCCGCTCGTTTCTTTCTGCTCAGCTCTGGGGCTAAGTCGTTCATCATATTGATTTCCCGACCTAGATGGGCATAACTGGAGCATTCAGATATTCGTTCCGTTGAGCGTGAATGGGGCAAACGAAACCAATCTGTTTTTCATGAACATCGTTTTCTTGAGATTTAGTCGAAGACCAATCCTTCCACACGCTTTATCAAAGTCCGCAACCATACGTTCCGGTAGGCTGATGACTGGTGTTATAAGAACGACATCATCAGCAAAGCCAAGGTGATGTAACTGCCTTCCATCGATTTTCACTCCCATATTATCCCAGTCCAATGTTCACATGACGTTCTGAAAAGTGGCGGTAAATAACTTGGCGAGATGATATCACCGCGTTTAACCCCTCTTTTGACGTCGATGTTAATACCACAGTAGAACGGTGATATCTTGGTTGTGAAATTTTTGTAAAGCTCACGAAGAATCTTTATGTATCGATTAGGGACTCCATGCCTATCAAGGGTTTCCATGACTGCTTCTATCTCAGTTGAATCAAACTCCTACTGTAAGTCGATGAAAGTGAGACAGAGCGGTCTTTTGTACTCTCGCGATTCCTTAATGAGCCTTGTTAACGTGTGAATGTGGTCCATCGTACTAAATCCTTTTCGAAACCCTGCTTGCTCGCACGGCTGTCCTTCGCTCAGTGTTCTGTCTATCCTGTTTAGGATGACTCGAGTGAAAAGTTTATAGACGACGGACAGGAAGCAGATTGGGCGATTGTTGCCTATATCGTGTAGGTCGCCCTTCTTGAACAACAACGCGGTCTTGCTGGTCTTCCCCTGAGTAGGAACCTTGTATTCAGACAGGTAACGTGTGAAGAGCCGAGCCAGTGTGCTTACGAGAACTGGCGGAAGGTTCTTCAGATGTTCTGATCTTATCTTGTCCGGACCTGGTACTGTTCGATTTTTCACCGACGAAATGGCATGTCGGATTTCGGAAGGGAGAACCGGTGGAACAGCATAACTATCCTTTTTTATTTCATAAAACGCGAGATGGACGTGGCTATCGAAGAGATATGAGTAGTAATCGTGGATGATTTTCTCCATTGCCTTTCTGGACGCTGTTATTGTTCCGTCTGGGCGTCGGAGTGCAATCATCTTGGTCTTGTAATTGGCGAAGCTTCGGCGGGCTTTGCGAATGCTGTTCCCAGCCTCTGCAGCTTCGACCATTACTGCTGCTCTTCTCTCTTTAAGATCCTCTTTTATCGCCTGTCTGCATTGTTTCGCAAGCTCGGACGTTAGTTCGCGGTTGCCTGCAGCTCGTGCGAGTCCACGCTGGCGTATTAGCTCAAGAGTTTCTGGAGACAGACGTCTCTTGGTGACCTTCGAACTCTCAGCTTTCATGGCGCTAACGTTAAGATGTTCAATGAGCCGATCGTATTCCTCGTCAACGATTCGGTTTGTAAGTTGTTCGAATGAATCGATGTTCATGGACAAACTCGTGTTGACGAGACCGCCGACACCGCCTACGCCTCTGCTGTCGCATGTTCCGAGGAACAGTTCTTCTTCAGTATCATAGACGGCGTTGAATGGGTGGCGTCGTCTCGTCTCGGCCAGGCCGATGACGTCGTACTTTATCATTCTTGCTTGCATGAGCAGGTCTTCTATCGAGAACTCGGATGAAAGTGTACGTGCATTTTAGGTACAGATCGCCACCATAGTTCTTGATCCAGGGAGCTCCCATTGGCTCTGAGATTTTAGCAGCCTCTCCGTACTCGTCCTACCCAACGCTGCGAAATTGGGGGCTCTTTCGGGGTCAGGGGAATGAGGCCCGTTTTTTTTACTGTGTTTAGCATATTTAATACCCACGTATAGCTTGCTGGGCTCTGAACATGGGGCTGGTTGTGCTCACGGGTAGCTTGCCATGCTGTCCCAGAGTGGACATGGAGCTTATTTGCTGGAGGCGACTCCTAACCGCCTCCCATATACTTCCCTGTCACTTGATTGCAGGCTTTTGGCCGAACTGACTCGTAGAATACATTCCGCATTGAGCGAGAACGCACCCACACACATATGCATGAATACGCCTAACAAATACAGAATGTATGTGCCAAATCGCCACAGCAGAAACAGGGAGTCCATCCCCTGGATCCACCTGCGTCTCAGGGAAGCAAAGGTCGCTTTTGGTCCGCGATTAACCCCCTATCCGCCACCTGTGGACGCGCCACGTAGCCTCGCGACGAACCGGTTCGAGATCCCTTGTATGAGGGAGATCCATGGGGATCTCCAAACGATATTTAATGAAATTGAATGCATGGCGCATTCCTCAGGGATTGAGTGATACAAACACATGATCAAACACATCAGAGTATGATTGTTGTTAACTGTTACTCATCACTCTAGAAATAAAAGGGGAGCTGAGAAATAAGCTCTCTGAAAAATCGCTGCTTTGCAAATATCTAAGCGTGGCCTTTCTGTTGTTGTCTTTCGGCTTGTTTGAATCTCCTGTGAATGTCACTGAATGCTTTGTCATGGGTAAAAATTCATAAAGAGTAGAACTTTGCGATAAAGTTTAGAAAGAACTCATTAGAATTCAGGTTTTCTATAGGGTATATTAATGTTTTCAGAATCTGAGATGATTGCTCCAGTTTTGCATACGAATCTGAAATGGAAGCTGCATGTCCTAGAATGACGAAACATTCGTCTCTAACCGTATTGTTTTTCTGACTTATTCCAAAACTTTACAACATTCTGTTTTTTTTTCTACGGCTAATATTTAATGCATGGAGACAACGAGTAATGATGGGATCGTCAACAGCCGATATGCATTCGCTCATTAGTTCCACCAGTTTGAGCGATACTTTCGTAGTTTCAGCTTTGACCTTTGATGGTCCTTTTTCGATGTCGAACAACGTCATATAAACATACCAGGTTTGTTGTTTCGATGTTGAAAAAGTAGTAATGATATAGAGGTGTTGAAGAACATTCCTACCTCTTCCCTGTTCATATTGTTAGATGTTGATGATGCATAATTCACTTTTGATAAGACTTCATAGTGGATTTGTTCAAAGGTGTTTTCTTTGTCGTTGTTCTTTACATGTTATTGTCTTGATGTTGATGTCTCTGCGATAAATGTTAAACAGGATTCTTGGTATAAAATAGTTGTTTTTTAGTTTATAACTCACTCCATAACAGGCGCAGTGGTTGGAGGCAACACGCACGCATCCCTGCGGCCATGGCCCACCAAGCCCTTCATCCCTCCGAAGTCGGCAAATTGGTACCAAACTACTCTGGGAGGATAACAGCACTGGCTCGATACATCGGCAGGCCACCACGAGTCATTGTAAAGGCCAGATATGCATTCAATCACCTCCAACGATACTTAATGAAGTCGAATGCATGGCGCATCCCTCAGGGATTGACCAACGCCGAGAGCTTGATCCTTTATCCTTTCAACTCACTCCATCATAAACTTTACTTGGTACTTGAACGGCCCGTCATCACTAGTTCTGCGGCCCCCAGCATATTCACCACTTCTTGGGGATTCGTTGGCTAAGGTATTGTGACTCCCTGGAATCCCGTGGGCAGCGTGACCAAAGTCTGCCCCACATCATAAACTTTATAACCATGAATTATATGGCTCTAGGAAGAATTAAATTGTCAATGTTTAACTGTTCTTTTTACTACATATTATATTTTTTCCATAGCAGGGTATTGTGTGAAATACAACCATAATGATACTGAGCCAAACTCGGAACCTCGGCTGAGCTTCGGACTCGCGATTACCCTTTTCGGGAGCTCACGTGTTATCGACTGGATCAACCGAGACCATTGCTTTGCAATTCTCCTAGACACAATTGACACATGAGTGTTAAATTTCAGAATGCCTAGAAATATTGCCACTTAGGTTTGTGCTTCGAAACCGACTTTCCTTGAACCTCGGTGTGCTTAACCAATATGTATTCTTTCTTTGATGAGCTTACACGAGGTTGATAATAATATTTATTATCGGCTAACGTTTCGACGTCTTCGTCTTCATCAGAGCCGATGATCCGAGTCGATGGTCCACGCTTGTTATTCGTCTCGATGTGGCGGCTTCGCCTTCGTGTCGAGTCAGGTCTTCTTCAGCGGTCCGTCTCCTCGAATGGGGCACACTCATTCAGTGATGCCCTTTTATACACGATGCTGATGGTGAATATAATGATAACGTCCGTTGAAGATGATTATACACGATGCTGATGGTGAATATAATGATAATGTCCGTTGAAGATGATGGATGAAGAAGACCTGACTCGACACGAAGGCGAAGCCGCCACATCGAGACGAATAACAAGCGTGGACCATCGACTCGGATCATCGGCTCTGATGAAGACGAAGACGTCGAAACGTTAGCCGATAATAAATGTTATTATCAACCTCGTGTAAGCTCATCAAAGAAAGAATACTTAGGTTTGTCTCATTGGCCAAAGTTCACTGTGAGGTTAGAATCTTAGTTTTTATTATAATCGAAAACAATTATGGCAAACATTCAATGGAAAGTATTGAAATCTGTGTCTAGTTCCGATCTCACACTGCGTAGATCGAAAGAAGTGACTTCCACTTTTGTTTCGGAATGGGACTTCTGTGATGGTCAGCCTCAACATGGAGTGGGAGATAACGCCAAACGAAAGACGCCGTTCTTTGCCTCTTTTCAATAGCGAGAACAAGACGGTCCCAGTCTGTCGAGATCTTTCGTCCTTTTTTTAAATTATGTAGTGTCATGTCTGGAAAGAAGAATGAAAGGGAAGCTGGTCCTAAATTTTAGATTAGGTGACAAAACTGGAAAAGTGAGACTATGAACAGGATACTGCAGGCAGTTAAAGACACTTCTGACATGTTCGATCCAAATTTTGCGAAGTTTTAAGAACAACACAAATACAAGTCAGAACGATTTGCCATCAACAGAGCTCTGTCGATGAGGTGTTGACATTGCTGACTGCTGACTGCTTCGTATACCAAGTTAAAGTCTACCGTATACCACGATTATAAGGTCGTCACGAACTCCAAGAGCAAGATCAGATCTACAGCGTATTCCTCTGGCAGGATCAAACTCTGAACATTGGTTGATCATTCTCAGCTAGGTTGTCAATAAGGTTTACTGCCGACCAGGCAACGTAGTAGTGGCAGCATAGATGCAGTGTCCTCTCTTCAAGATTACAACGGTTCACCGTGACAGACCATTGATTAGATAACAGTGTTTCCCAATAGTTAACTTCTCAACCCGTTTCCTTCAAACCGTGAACGATACCGATTAGGTCAGTGCTACATTTTTATAGTTCCCTTTCTTAGTATGCCATTTTTAACGTTTTCTTTCTTCCATATCATCTTTTATATCGTGAACTTTCAATTCAGATATAAATCATGGCAGCCATTGCAACTGCACTCCCTTCGTTAGCGCTTATTGTCTATGCGGTCTATCAGTACCAGGTAAGACAAAGTACGAGACTACCGTTGCTAACAGTGGTGTGGCTTATCTATGAGAGCATAGAGGTTACAGCAAACCTATCCATACCATTCTGAATCGTGGTCAATTTCACCTGTATGTGATTATTGTAGAGTCAACGATATATCACGAGCGTATATCAACAGTGTAAATATATTAAGGGTGAGATGGTAAAGCGTTCGGTGTTCGTCAGTTCCTGAGGGATCTTCCATGTATTCAACTCCATTCATACCAGTGCAGAGATGACTGAATGCATATTTGTCAAATAAAATGGTTTACCCAAGCCCACTGATGTATCAAATCGGTGTTTTGTTTCTCCCAGACAAGTCTGTTACCAATTTTCCGACTTCGGAAAGATGGAGGGCTTGATTATCTCGATGCACGGGATCAGGACGTCTAAACAAATTTTAGAGCTAAATCTATTAATTTGGGGAGGGAATAATGCAGTGGTAGTGATGCTATTCATCGCGAGTATTGTGCTGATAGGACCATTACCCTAAGCTCATCAAGTACATCATCCCTCTGAAGTCGGAATCTTCCTGCCTTCTTTCTCTTTTCTATAATCTCTTCCTGCATATCGAGTGGGAACGCTTTACTCAGGCTATCCCAGCACTCCAGAGGAAATCGAGTCGGCCAGCATCCAACCACATTTGTGAAGAGGGGGATAATTCTCAACCAACAGCCGAGCCCATACGCGAATTGTTCACGGGCCTTCGCGGGTGATGGATGCGAGCTGACGAATGGAATGGAACAAGTGCTAAGATCCAAAAGATGTACGGACGGGTTGTGTAAAAAAACAACTATCATTTTTGTAAAACTAGCGTAAATTCGACTTTTCTAGTATGACAAATACTGGTGGACGTATGTTCCTGCTATTGGAATCGCAGGTATAACATGCATACAACCACTGCCTTCTGTACGTTTGTGGCGAATCGTTTTATCAATTATTATTGTCGGAGGCACTCTTCTGATGCTATTTCTTTATTGGACATTCCATTCTCTTGAAGGCAGTGCCGGATACGACTTAAAGGAAGCCGGAAATTTGCCACTTGTAAGTTATTGTTTTAAATGTTCTTTGTTCAAATGTAATCTTGTCGTAGCTATCGTATAATGTCCGGGAAGTGACAGCAATCTATTTCAAAAATATGGTTGTAGCATATTGGTGCCAAGAAACTGTCGGTTTCATCTTTCGACTGTACTACACCTTCGTGTGTAAGAACAGTCCACCGAGTACTTTACGGTCTCGTTGTGACTAGAAGACCTTGCTGGTTGTCAATATGTGATACACAGCAGAAGTTCGTCCCATCAGGAATCCATCACCATTGCAGGGAAGTCCTATTTTTCTATGGGAAAGTCCAGCTAAAGAAGTCCTATGCTTGCATCAAATCCTTCGGAAATATTCATGGAATCCATCCTCCCAAAACGATACAGTTAGACGCTGAACTAAAAGGCGCAGTGGTCTTCATGTGCCTCCAACAAGCGGTCCATACTGGATGGTTTTGATGCGCACTAGTAACTTTATTGGTGTTCGACAGAATTTAATTAAAAGGAATGAAGGTTATACCCACGGATCTCATCACTGGAAAATCATCAGCACGTCAGAGTCGACGTGACGTTTCGCAAGATGGCAGATAAGAGCTTAGTATGTATCAAAAGCGACTTATTAGTTGTCATAAGACTTGAGATTCAGGGAATGGGCTCTGCTTTTTTTTTCCGTGCCCGCTTGAAATATACCTCATATGTGCATGTAAACATATGCATACATAATCTTAACCGCTTTTGTCTGCTGCCTACTCTTTTTTAATGGCAGGATATATTGCGAAATATAACTTTAATGAAGCTGAGATATTTGCAAAACTCTGGACCGCAGGTGTCTATGGTGGGGGACGAACGCGCTATTGTCCTTTCCGGGGAGGAACGCACTCACCACCGCACCATGCGGGTCCTTCGTTTCGCCTGTCTCTCAGCTAGTTCTATCGATCTTTTTTTTTGTCCCGGAAGGACAATAGCGCGTTCGTTCCCCACCATAGACACCTGCGGTCCAGAGTTTTGCAAATATCTCAGCTTCATTAAAGTTATATGCATACATAGTTTGGTGTGCTAGTGTATATGTAGTTTCTGCCCTACACCCAAGTCGGTCAAAAGCCTACAACTGCGTAATTGCGAAGTACACCCGAGTTGGTTAGGAGTCGCGTCCAATAAGTAAGAGATAGGAATTGAGAAACGGGACGAGTTATTCTTGACTACACCTAGCGTTCATCCCTCGACTGTACAAGTCCTATGTGAATTTCAACCATAAAAAGGTTAAAATAATGGGTCTGCTTTCCCTGACCCCGAAAGAGCATCCGATAAGGCAGCGCTAGGTAGGGCAACTACGCAAAGTTACTCGAAAGAATCTCAAGTTCACTCTAGGCTGCATAAATCTAAAAGGACTACTAAGTGACAGTAGCTACTTATCACACATACAAAGCGACGCCTATTTACACATATATATCAGCTGTTGGTCAACCAATGAGGATTCGATGATAAAGGATAAAAGTATGAAGCGTTTGGCGTTTATCAATATCCGAGGGATGCGCATTGGGTACGACATCATTAAGTGCCGTTAGAAGTGATTGAATGAATATCTGCCCTGTTCTTGTGGTGGACTACGGATGAATCAAGGCAATGCTGCTATCCGTACAGACAAGTCTGGTGCCAATTTGCCGACACCGGAAGGACGGAAGGCTCGATAACCCCGAGGCGCGTGATCTGTCCAAAGATAGCGTGTACATTACAAAATACCTCTAACAACTGAGCTACACGCACCAATTAGAAGCCGACGATGCAGGCTAGGAATATTCAGTATAATGTGAGCAGACAGGCCGAGACGAGGAAGCAGCGTCCATTAAACGCCATTTGTGATAGCGAAGAGGAACTGTTCTTCGGAACATGCACTGATTGAGACGTTGGCGACTTTATCGCCAAAGTTTGACAAAGGAAATGAAAAAAATGAGCTGTTTTATGTATTTATTATGATGAACAAGACCTTGTTGATAACTCATAATTCCTGAAGCCCCGCCACCATGTATGGAGTGTGTATGGAGTCTGCAAATTATAAGGCCATGTTATTCGTCTACCACTCGATAGCCGAATAGGTATTGCTTCCAAGAGACAAATGAGAAAATCGTCCAAAACTTGCACCACATCTTCGACTACCACATGCGAAATGCCACCATATCAGATCAGAGAGGATCGTCCACCAATTCTCCCACCTAGAGTCCGACATCGAGCTACTGCGTTGATGAACAACAGTGCAACAGCTTAATCTTTCGACCATCTAAAGAATCTACTGGCAGCGCGACTTCGTGTTTCAGACAAACTGCCGCACTCTTCAAACTTTAACTGTATAAATGCAAGCTTCTTAATCAACGGAAAATCGCTAGGGTTGTTTCGCAAGAAAGAATATCAATACGGCATGAACAACTATCGCTCAGTCTGCTCAATGAAGAATCCCCAGAATACAAGTGCCTCATCCTGCTTTTATCGAGTTAGAGGAGGCCTCATTTGAAACAAAAGCAGTAATAGAAACTGTGGGCACTCCATGCATCGTCTAAAAGCTATTGTCACTGCAATGGGCGTGACCAATTATCACACCCATCCGGCATGTGTTGCCTTATGAATAGCTTGCAAGCACATTACGATCCAGCTGTAAGCCAAGAACATAAGCTAGTTGTTGACTCATAGAGACTATACAACGAGTTGACTTCTATGAAGCAATTTACAGAAAGTGGAGGAAAGTGGATAAAGACATTGAGAACATTCTATATATGTGGAGAATTTCATCAATAGTGGGACTAAAAAGGATAAAGCTCTCGGCGTTGATCAATCTCTGGGTGATGCGCCATGCATTCGACTTCATTAAGTATCGTTAGAGGTGATTGAATGCATATCTGGTCTTTACAATGACTCGCGGTGGCCTGCCGATGTATCGAGCCAGTGCTGCTATCCTCCCAAGCAAGTCTGGTACCAATTTGTCGAACCCGGAGGGACGGAAGGCTTGGTGGGCCATGGGAGCAGGAATCGATTCCACGTGTGTGTCGCAATGACGCCTCCAACCACTGCGCCACACGCGAGCTTTTATCCTTGATGCCACTAAATTCCATAAGATGCCAAACGTACAGCAGGAATTTCATGAGCCGATGCTTGGGCTTCACTATGATGCTAGAGGAGAAATCTGACGCTGTTTAAGAAATCCTTGAAATAGCAGAACCGACCACTATTACGCCTGCCAAGAACAAGTGGAGATCTTAGTTCATTGGTGCTCATCGGAATTACTTGACGATCATCGCAGAACAGGTGACACCGGTCATGTAGTTCAATAAATAATAGTTCAATAAAGTTGTTCGGAACAATAAATAAAGGATAGAGCTACCCTCGTTGACCAATTCCCGAGGGATGCGCCATGCCTCCAACTTCATTGAGCATCGACAGAGGTGAATGAATGCATATCTGGCCTATACATTAACTCGCGATGGCCTACTGATGTATTGAGCCAGTGCTGCTATACTGACTCCAGAGGAATGGTGAGCTTAATGGACTTGGAACGCAGGGATCGATCCCATGTCTATTGAGGGGGCCTCCGACCACTGCGCTACACACACCCTATTGGTTCAATGGTAAATCATTCAAGGGATAGAGTCAAATATTGCGAAATAACTACAACAACTTTCCAAAGTTATACAAATCAAGATATTGGAAGTAGCGTGAAACGTATGCTCCCTACGCATATGTTCCCAAAACGATGATTACTGCTCGAAACCATCAACAGTAGCACTTCCCCACTTAGAGACATTTCATTTAAAGGTCAGAAGTGATAAACATATACCTCCACTGCCTAATTTTCTTTTACTGCCTACTATTTCTTCATAGTAGCGTGCTAGGTAAAATACAACCATAATGATGGGACCTAGGTTTCGAATTTTGTAGGCAACTCACCATCATTGTGACTGTACTTCCTTTATTTCAGGTAGCAATCGGAGTTGCACTGGCAACGAGCACAAGACTTCTCTCGGGACCAAATACCAATTTTGTACACTATCTAAGGTCATCTATTCTCAGCTTGTGCCTTCTGTTCAGTCTTCTCATTACCGCACACTCTATGAAATATTACTTTGTATAAATTATTCCTCCAATGTAACTCTTCTTTTATCACACCTATATGTAATAACGAAGATTTTATCCATCAAGATATATACTCCTTCGCAATGTACATTGGTAAATAACACCTCACCACTTTGCGCTGTGAAAGTACACAATGTACACACCAAAGATCCCAACATACAAGTTCCTAATCAAAGCTAATCAATAGAAAAGACTTTCTATTAAAAAGAAACAACTTGTAGCTCAACCGGTAACCACGAACGCATCTATCAAAGCTGCTAGATTAAATTCTTACATGCAGTTTTCTAACTGGTGAAACAATTTAGGACCCGCTCCGATCGTCATTTTTAAGGAAAACAAACGCATAGGTTAAACCAGAATAGACGAACAGATATTACGAACGGTAAAGGGTCTTTATTAATAGTCGTATTTAAATTCAAGGTAGTCTTCATCAAATTCCTGAACACGCACATAGCCATCTTCTCCACCTGTCGCAATAATGTTTCCTAATGGATGCCACGCCATGGTATTGATAGGACCAAAGTGACCCTAAAGTAAATCCGCAACTCACAACAACATTCCATGAAGGAGAGTGAATAAAGAGAAAAAAAAACAGAGGGATAATGGGAGAAGCAACTAAATTGGCCCACAATTACCTAAGACTTTCTCGACCATATTTGTTGGTGTACGCGCTGAAAAATCGTCGTATGTGCTACCAGTGTTTCTACATGTCACTGAAGGGTACATCTCTCTTTCATAACCTTTTGATTTCTTGTGTGTTTCTCATTTTATGTCATGTGCATGCGAGTCTACTCACTTTGAATCTAGCGAATTCTTCTTCAAATACCATATGGTAGAGTTTGGCCTCGAAATGACCAGCAGATACCGCTGTTTGGGTCACTTGCATGGCATCTTCTCCTCCTCCAAGACAAACATGATCGCGTATAGGTGAGATGCAAGCAGAATTCACTGGTCGTTCCGAGCTGTAAAATCATAATTTACAAATATGTGCGGTCAATTATATGACCGATAATTACTACATGGAATATTAAAAATTAAACATGCCGATATTGCTTTAAGTTCTCCAAAGTGTACACATCTAACAGTGCAGCAGTTTTGTCCTTGGACGACGAAATGAGAAACGCGCCATCTGGCGACAATTGAAGATCGGTTATAGCATACTTAATACATGTTGTAACAAGAAGATGCTGTACAAAAAGTTTGCATCAAGTAGTCATACCCTGTGGGCCTTATCATTAGACTTGGAAGGCTCTTCATTGTTTTTTAAATCGTATTGTAGAATGTGACCGTTCTCGAATCCAACAGTGACCTACAATGTGGTGTATTGTAATGGAAACATTGAAGCCACTGGAACAAAACGAAACGATGATAACCAAATAGATCCAGGAAAGACCTATAACGATTGTGGTATACTTCTGTCATGACCACTTACTGCATAAAACCGTTCACACATTTTTCCTCATAAAAATTACAAATTCAAAAAACTAAGTCTCTTAAACTTGTTCAAAACGGCTTAGTAATTTTCACGGTGAGAAATATAAAAACATTTATCACCAAAAAACCGAGACGCTATTGTTTTACATTTTTTGCCACAAGTGCCCATCAAGCCTCGGCGGATCGAGAAACTGGTTGCACACTTGTCTGGAAACTCTAGCCCAGCTATCTCAGCACTCTAGGAATAATCAACTAGAGCCGCATTCAACGATATTCATGATGAAAGTAAAGTCTTCAGGCAGCAGCTGCACCCGCACGCAAAAGTTGGAAAACCTTTGTGAATGATGGGTGCGAAAAAACTGGTAGAATCCAAGAAGTGCTGAGTGCTGCACAGATGTTAAAGACAGGTCATCTAGAAAAGTGTATAGATGGAAAACTCACGACATCAGTAGCTCCACTAAACACGCATGTTGTTGCGGAATTGTCGAATTCAAAATCAGTCCGAAACAAGGGGCAGTCGGCAGTTATTTGCCGATCGTCTCGTGTGTCGACAACACATAATACTGATGGGTTTTTTGTCATCTTCTGAGTGGTGTAGGCTAGCAAGTGACCTGAAAAAAAGATCCAAGAACACAGATAATATCAAAAAGTTAGGCTCACCATTGGTGGAATTCAGTACCAGAATAATAAGGAATTACGCCTACCGGAATAGGACAAGTTGACTGACTTTGCAGGTGTTGGTGTATTAATAGTATTGAGCACCACTCCGGTCTCACAGTCCCAAAACTAAAATGGAAACATTTTATTAATGAAGAATTTGTTTATTAATGAGAATGAACTCAATATCAGAAAAACAACATGCTGAAAAATACTTTGACGGAGTTGTCTCCTGACGCCGTTCCTAGTCGCGTCGTATCCCAAGACACGTCCACATCCCACACTACTCCATTATGACCATCGTAGGTACCTAGAACGAAATATGTGAGAATTGTTAATGGTTCCACTACCATTTGTAAAGAAAAAATGAAGCTGCCGACGATTCCATGACCAGAAAAGTAAAGGAAATTAATGAAACCATCGCATGGCTTACTTCATGGTTAATGATTATCTACAATTTGAATCATTAGTTCTGGTTAATAAGACAGTCATTATGCCCTGCAAACAAATCCAACTGCATTAAACAGGAAACCTCAGCATCACCCCTTCGGTTCAAGTGCGTTTCAGGCGACGCTATTAAAATTTGAGAACAGATTTCATACCAGGTCATGTTCAAATAACGCCCAGAAGGAAAACTATGACTGAGACATACTTGGGTACCACAATTAACATTTGCACTGCTGAACAACAAAATACAAAATTAAACAGGTTATTCTAATCAATGGCAGATCTTCAAACGAATCAAATTTAAATCCGATGCCTCTGTAAAATGGTAGAAAGCACACATTTCCAAGTCGGCACCACAAAAGCATAACAATTCCGCGCCAATAGAAAACACACAACTGCACCTACCAATCCGTTCTCCATTCTCCGTATACCACAGGCACGGCTGCTTGTTCTTCGCTGCAGAAATCAATAAATCCCCTTCTCTATTAAATCGTACACGAGTTAAAGCACGATCGTGACCTTTCAACGACAAAGGTCTCATAAGTTCCTGAAGAAATCAATACTAAGTACTTAACGTCATGTACAACTTTAAACCAAGTCTAACAATACGAAACCAGTAGAAAATAACATATTACGGACAAAAGTAATGCATCTAGGACTTTGTTATCAAAGATTATTTATAATACAATGCTGTAGAAGCACAATGGAATGATAGAACAGTAATATTTCTTTCAGCTCCTTATCCATAAAGGTTGGTGAATGGTTTTGGTGAAGACCTTGGAACACACTAGAATGATTCCACGGAAAACAGACTAGACCAAAACCGACGATATACATAAAGAAAAGCAAACATCCTCAAGCAGTAGTCAAACGCACGCGTAAATCTGAAAACTCTGTCAGAAGATGGATGTGGGGAAAGCAAGTAGAATGGGAAAGGTTCTAGGATCTGTACAACATATTTGGTTCGGGGTCATGTAAAACAAAGAAAAACAGCATAACCACGAACCTGATTCGAGGGAGGGATATCAGCAGGAGTGGGGTTAAGTGGATTCTCCCTAACAGATGAAGCTTAAACAAGGACCGATATGGCCAAGTATTTGCAATAGCATCCAGATTAAGAGCCTTTATCTCAGGTGCGATCCACTAATACCTTCTACAAACACGTAGTCATACCTTCATACCTATGGATAGTGATATGTGGGAGAGTGCTCGAATGTGTACTGATTACGTCTATTCGACCAAAAGCCTGTAGTCAGATTACTGACTAAGGTTCAACTCCTCCCACTCAAAAGTACACCCATGGTGATTAGGAAGTCACTTAAAGCCCACGATGAAAGGACACAGTTCTAAGCGTTTACTAATCCCTGAAGTATGCGCCGTGTATTCGACTTTAGCTGTAAGTATCGAGGAGGTGAACGAATGCATATTTAGCTTGTACAACCACTTACGGTGACCTATCGATGTATTAATTCAGTACTGCTACCTTCCGGAAGATGTCTAGTTCCACTCTGGTAACCCCGGAGAGATGGAAACCTTGGTGAGCCAGGCGCCCTGACTAAAGTAAGGCCCACTTGCGTATTGCAGAGCACCTCTAAACATTGCACTTTACACTACAAAGTGCTGCAACGATATAGCAAAGAGGACTACCCGTAAAACAATTTTCTGTAAAAAAAAAACAACAAGAAAATAAAGAGGCTTAAGCAGAGTGTTGCCTTCGATTTCGTTCAAGTAAACGGAGCCTTGTGCACGATACGAGTGGACAGTCGCACCAGTGGAAATGTTCTGAAAAAAGGAACACAAACAACAACTTTCGTCCCGCAAACATAGCGCAATAGAAGGAAAAAAATGAGAATGTCGCTTGGCTCAGCAGCAATCTGACCACTGCGACTGTTTCACGGATACACATAAAAACTGCTAAGACGAGTTCGCTCCATTAGTGTTAAGTTCTATAGCTCTATCAAGACTAAACCATGAACTCTCAATGATTACAACTTGTTAAGGAAGAAGGAAAATAAGAAAAAAAAAACCGAAGAGCGAAAAAGGAAATAAGAATTTAAAGAGATTTAAATATGACCGAGAAAGCGCAGAACCTACAGCTTCAATTAATGACGGAGTCATAGAAAGAAATCTAAAATTACAGAAATTTCCTAGTGAAGAACTATTAAGACCACTTAGTGAGGAAGAGCAAAACTCAAAACTTTTACGATTCACATGGCTGACCTCGAGACCACTTGCCTGCGCGCCACACGACGAGGATGTACCAAACCACCTTTGATATAAGTGCACGGATGGGAAAAACTGTGCTACATTCCATACAAGAACAAGAAGAATGTACTGCGTGTCTTCTCCATCGAAAACTTAGGTTGATACTTCGATGGCCCGTCTTCACTAGCTGTGCGGGCCCCAGCATAATTTCCCCTTCTGCGAAGTTTTGCTGCTTTAGCTATTGTGGTTCCCTGAAGCCCCACGTCAGCCTAACCAAAATCTGTCACAAGTCGACACCACCACAAGTAGTCACAACCCTAGTGGATTAGAGAGAGATTTGCCACCATACGATTAGTTTGTTACCAAGACGGTGGTAGATTCTAGTACTGGTTTACTCTTAGCTCGGCTTCTGGATGGAAACGTCGGACCCCTTCTCAGCTCCGGAAGCCCTGCTGGGTAATGAATTGCTTACTGTATATTGCAGCTCTACACCCAAGAACACCTCCCAGGCAAGATTAGGCGGTAAACCGTTGGAAGGATTTAGATTGATAGGAGGTAAAATGACAAAAAAAAAGGCTTCACCTGAATGCATTTTGGAAAAGATGGTGAGGTAACGCCTACCGTGCAACGGACTGCACTTAATCTTTACGTGAAAATCCGAACGTTAATGAGTATGTAGTGTTAATTAGGATAAGGCTGATTTATCTATGGGCAAATGGGAGGAAAAAACAGACGTGTAAAGAAAAATTATCTGCTTCTAACAAAAGGTAGAAAATGACGAAAACGGAACGAAGGACTTACAGTTTAAAGCCCACCTGTATTCCACAATTACTGCTCCCGAAATTGGTGTCAAAAACAAAACACCTACGTAATTACGAACAGAATGCGGAAACTCTGGCCAGGACCATCAATGCTACAAGCGTTTTTCTAACACAGGGGTAGGTGACAACGTGGCACGACAAACGGGCTCGTAATTGTTGGTAAGTGTGGCATCTGGGATTCCGGATAACTACAAACAAAAGATAAAGCTCTCGGCGTTGATCAATCCCTGAGGGATGCGCCATGCATTCGACTTCATTAAGTATCGCTGGGGATGATTGAATGCATGTCTGGCCTTTATAATGGCTCGCGGTGGCCTGCCGATGTATCGAGCCAGTGCTGCTATCCTCCCAGACAAGTCTGGTACCAATTTGCCGACCCCAGAGGGATGGAAGGCTTGGTTGGTGATGGACGCAGGATCGATTCCACGTGCGTGTCGCAGTGGCGCCTCCAACCGCTGCGCCACACGCTCCTTTCTGGCAGTTAAAATCACTAATACGAAAGTTGACAACTGTCAGTAGTACAACTGCAACTACTGCAGCTTGTCTAAAAGTGATAAAGAAAAAGAAAGGAAAAAAAAAGAAAGTGGAAAGAACACTTGTTTGACTTCGGTTAATAGCATTTGTTGTTCTATGAAGGCGTGATGATCACAGAATAAGACCAAATCACTGCACGGCGTTAGCTGCAGTTAAATCGTACTCAATCAAAAGGCCAGAAAGTATACAGCTTTTCCAAAAGCTTCGTGCTTCGACAAGAAAAGACTTCAGAGATTACTGTATCTTTGTTATTCCGAATTACGGACCGATGTTGCCGGACGTAAGCCGATCTCGATTTCAGAGAACACTGTGAGTTACTGTAGCATAGTGTTTAATTGTGATATCTATCCCTCTTTCCTTGTTTATACACCAGAAGGCTCGTGTCGTGCAGTGGTTGAAGGCGCGATGCGATGCACATGGCATCGATCCCCACATCCCAGGCTCACCAAGCGTTGCATCCCTCCAGAGTCGGCAAATTGCCACCAAAACTGTGTGGAAGGAAAGCAGCACTGGCTCGATACATCGGCAGACCACCGCGAGTCATTGTAAAGGCCAGATATGCATTCAATCACCTCCAACTTTACTTAATATGAAGTGGAATGCATGGCGCATCCCTCAGGGATTCATCAACACCGAGAGCTTTGACCGTTGTCTTTTTATGGAGATCGTCACGTTTTTTCCTAGGTTCTTTAGCGCCTTAAGTTTTTTCTGTACTTCTAAAGTACGGCAGTTAGCTAAGGCTGCTAATCGGTCGAAACTTCTTCACTTCTGGTATAAATTCAGTCGTTTACGAACTTTGAATTTCAGCAAACATATTTCATTGTAGGTTGTTATTCAGTTTGTTGTGACAGGGCCTTTTTTCTTCGAAATGGAGCCAGTGTAAAGAACATCAGTGATAGTCGTCGTAGCAACAGGGAGATATGCGATGATCTATCTGGATGAACTGGTTAATACGACTTCCCGATCATTCAGGAGTGGAGCGTTGACGGTTTCTACATGGCGGGGGTTTGTACATGGGTAGAGGGGGTTATATTTGTTCTTAATGTAATCCATATCGTGCTTATTCATCCTAACGTTTGGAGTGATGTATTCATGTGTTCAGTACGAGATAAATGTTGGTGTCGGAGTAACTATTTGGTGAATTACTTATTTTTTGGACTGGACGTCTTCAGGTTTCACATCCTGGGAAACGTCATCGTTATCGATAAGAAGAAAGATGTTTTCTAGCCATTGTTTTTAGCATGCTTACGAGGCGCAGTCGCACAAATGTGAAGCCCAATCTAGCAAAATTATCACAGCTGGGAAATGAATCTAGAGAAAGGTACGTTTTAATCAGAAGGTTCTTCGAAGTGTGTATATCGTTATAAATTGCGCTTTCAAGGGATTCGGAGCTTCTTTCATCAACAAATGAGCATTGCGACACGCGAATTACTAGGCGTGGACGTTTGCAGGTGAAACCCAACATTGCTAGAGGATCGAAACTTGGAAGTGAACCTACTGGAAAGTGTGTTCTGTTGTGATTGTCTTTGCGTGAATGTCGTCCTAAATTATACTTTCAAGGGAATCCAAACCATCCACACGTCAGCATTCAGAAAGCACTCAGGCTACAACACATCATGAAACCAGTAGTGATCCAGATCACACAATCCTGCTTCATGCTGCTGAATCCACTACTAGTACTGGTAAACCCTTATTCTCTCTGTAGTTATTTTGCTTGAATTTCCTACATCTCACCATAGATTTTCGTCTTTGACGAATGACCATGTACCTGTTCTTGTCCTCAGAGAGGTCTCAACAAAAATTGAGAGCTTATTAATGGTGTGAATATCATTTTTGTTGTTGGACATCGCTGAAGTACAACGATGAGAAGTCATTGGGATTTTACATTCGATTCGAATTCTAAACAAAGGGATTGTTTTGAGTTTCCATCTAGTTTTTGCATTGGCGAATTCTAAACCAAAAATGATGAGGCTGCCAGCATTGACCAATCCCTTAGGGATACGCCATGCATTCGATTTCATTAAGTATCGTTGGAGGTGATTGAATGCATATCTGGCCTTCACAATGACTCACGGTAACCTATCGATGTATTGAGCCAGTGCTGCTATCCTCCCAGACAGGTCTGGTACCAATTCACCGACATCGGAGGAATGGAAGGCTGCTTGGTGGGCCATGGGCGCGGAGCGGGGATCGATTCCACGTGTGTCGCAGTGACGCCTCCAACCATGCGCCCGTATTATATTTGTTTTATTTTGAGCTTTTGAGAAATGTGCATAACATCTAGTTAGAAGCATTGTTGGTTACGATATTTTGCGGAGATTGTGATAAAATGAGCAGAAACAAGTATCAAAAAAGATTCTATTACCAAAAAAGGTGTGGTCGTTGTTTTAAACTATAGATGAAACCGCAGAAGACATAAATGTAGTCTTTAATTTGTTACATCTTTCAGCAGTTTCTCCACCACGAAGTATACATATCCCTTGTTCTTCGGCACAGTTTGCACTTGCTCAAGAACACGAAGGAAATGCGTGTATTGATCAAAATGAGCTGAGAAAAGGAACAAGGCAAATCAGTTTTTCTTTTTAGCACTTATGTTATCGAACTTGTTTCAATTCTGTGCGCCTTAATCTATATCACTTAGCAATTTTTCAGTAGTCCTGTTAGTACTGGAGAACATGATTCCGCTACATGTAGTAGCAACCTTCACAGGTAGTTCTTCATCTAGAAATAGACGATTCTGAACGTAGATTTCGGTTTATTCACTGTTTAGTACTAGGCGGAGAAGAAAGTTTACCGGAGAAGAAGAATTAGATACGAAAAAAATGCGAATGATCGATATGGTGTATTGGAACCCGAAGAAGGAAAAGGGTATGTCCCACCACCGGGCTGACAATGAGTCCATAATTGGGGAAGAAACGCCAACTCATTCTAGAACAGCTAGTACTCCTAGCAAGGTTGCGGCACCACAGGTATGACAATATTTATTTTCTATATAGCAAGCCTATTATTGCGAGTAAAGTCGTCTTCATGGAGTTCATATAGCTAATGTAAAGGTAAAAATCGGGCCCGATGGACGTTTGGTGATCGACGAAGACAGCTTGGTTATTGCTGAGGCAACTAGTGATTCTATTTGGGAGACCATAGATGGGGTGGGTTTACTGGTTTGGATCATTATTCTTTTTCCATCTACAAGCATATTTGTACTCATGTACAAAGCAGTTTAATGGTGGGGACCTCCTTGCTTGTCTTCAAAGTGAAAATGGGAATAGATGTGATGTAAACTCGTTCGTTTGCTTCTTCTTTCACTTCTGATATGGGATCATTAACAGTTTTCTCGATGGTATGTGAACACTGTTGAGAAGTATAATAGGCTTCATAATTGGTTGGAGTTCATTTGTGTGCATGCTTTCTACAAAATGTAGTGGCGATATAGCAAGTTCCTCGAACAGTGGAACATTAGAACGCGTGGGATTCCTTCCTTCTGGATCCTTTGAGTATTGTGAAGGCCTCGCATTCTTAAGTGCCCTATTTATCGGAGTTATCGGTACACATCGATAATCAAGTATCATCGTTCCGAGCGTATCAGCCATGGAATCATTCAAAAGAGCAAGAGTAAGGACAGTATTCGTGCTTACCATATATCAGAGCTATGCGATAGATTCTACGTACTGAAGAGCATAAAGGTTGTCTTATTTTGGATAGGAATGGATATTATTAGATAGGACTCATTGTTTTTACTATTTCTTTTGAGTTATTTGGCTCTTTCGGTTCTACTGTGCCATAAGTTCACTCCTGAGCATTGCGAAGAAAACATGGTATTTATCAACTTATATGACCCTGCTGTAGAATAGACCTATGTCGGGCATCAGAATTCAACATGAGGCAACGTTTTAGCAACATTGAGGCGGCGAACCAATGGAGGACAATATTGTAACTCTGGATGTGACACATTTTATTCCGATTATTCATGTCATTTTTGAAAATTGTATGTAGTATACTGATCACCTCTTTATGGAATTAATGCTTTCTTTTTCTAAACGATTTGCACTAATGAAAATCATTGTTCCTTAATTCTTAAAAACTGTTTTAATAGGATAGAATTTCGCGAAAGGTTACATCGTTGTCATTCCGTAATCGACTATGGCGCAAGGGTACTGTATGGACAGAAAAGGAGACAGAGCTATTTTATGGTGAGTGTTTCATTTTACAATGAACTTTTATGCTTACTATTTACGAGCAGAACAGAATGTTGCCTATCAACGCGGCGCGGATACTAGTATGAATTTTTCTTAAAGTCAGTCAATAAATACTTTTGGAATCTGAAAAGAAAATAAAATTAGGGCTAGTCCAACCTTTGAAAATTTTCGACACATAGTTCCGTAAAACTATCTATGTAAATCTGTGGCTTGGCAAAGCCCAGCGAGTTAACTGTGAATGCTTTTCGTGTTACAAACACGTCCATCATTCGGGTATGTGGTCGTCCCAGACAACGGTTGTATCCTCTTGTAATCCACTTCGCTAACATTTTCGCCTCTATGTCGTATGTTGTTCTCAATTTATGAGAGGACAATTACAGGGCCGGTAATTGGTCTTCTTTCGGGGACTCGAATTCGACCAATTTTGCTTTCTCCTCTGTAATATCTTTTACATTTTATTCTTCGCTTTCATTGAACTCCAAAGTTAGAGGCACAAAGTGGATTCGCCAATCAGGAACCATCCAGTTCGATTCGTTCACCTTTGCACCATTTGTTTTAAATGAACTCGATTTTGTTCCTGTTTATGGGTACTCCTATGTCACACTTCTTTGAGCTCTGTGAGCATAGCATCCTCTGTCCTTCATTAGTGCTGCACCTAGAAAAGAAGATCTCATGAGCAAAGATTTTGTAGGAATCTTCTATCGTTATGTGTATCGTTCTTTTACCAATCGAGTTCCTTTGTTATCTCCTGGAATGCGCCAGCAAACAGCTTTGGCGAAATGGTATTGTCAGCAAAGAGAAAGCGATGTAATGGCCGGCATCGATTTCCACTCCAGTTGTCCATTCCAATTTTCGCATGACGTCCTCCAGACGCAGTCAGTAATTTTGGCAAGAGGTATCGCCTTGCTGAAGCCTGCTCTTTACGTCGATGTTAATATCGTTATAGAATGGAGATTGGTTGTAAAATCTTGATATAACCCACGAAGAATTTTTTAATATTGAGTAGGGACGCCATAACTTCTATGAATGCTTTTGGCTGAATTGAAATGAAAGCTTTCTTGACATCAGTGTGAGACAGTGGTCTTTTGTGCTCTGGTGTTATTTGAGTCACTGTTTACTTCTTAAGTGGATACAAGATTGTGAAAAACAAGGTTTATTCAATACAATTTTCACAAATGCATCGGTGGATTTCGCCTTCAAAGGCTGGAAGGTGCCGATAACCCCCATAATCTCAGTAGAGAAGCCACGAGAGGTTCATTTTTGGATTCTTGGAATTTATCCACATTGTTAACCTTTTCAATTTACTGCGTACTGCAATTTTCAGGGCAGGGTGCTATGCCAAAGCAACCACTAAGATGTTGAGATATTTGCAAAACTCCGGACGGCAGGTGTCTGTGACGAGGATTTAACATGCTGTTACCCTTTACGGAGGCTAACGCGTTCACCACCACGCCGTATCCGTTCTCTTAGTTTAACCTTTTTCTCAACTAGTTTTCTAGCTACCAGTGGCATCAGCAATCACCCGTCACCGGGATTGATCTGGGGAGCCCAAATCGCGCTCGCAAATGGAACTGGTAGATAGAAAACTAGATGAGAGAAAGGCCAGACAAATGACCCACATGGTGTGGTGGTGAACGCGTTAGCTCTGCGAGGTTCAATTCCCAGTACAGACCCTTGCTGTCAGCATTATTGTGGTTGATTTGTCGACAATGGCTGAATGGTTTTACGCGTAGATGTTTTGGATTCATGTGTTGGATGATGACATTTTTTTAAAAAATGTTTTGAAGTTCCGAGTTTTGCGAGGATCTTAACATCCTTGTAATTGTATCCGGTCTAAGTTCACCAACTAGGTTTCTTTACGGTAGGAGGCACCACTGCGACACACAAGTGAAATCCCTCCTATCCCGATCCCCGCGCTCATGGCTCACCGAGCCGTCCATCTCTCCGGAGTCGGCAAATTGGTGCCAGGCTTGTCTGGGAGGATAGTAGCACTGGCTCGATACATCGGTAGGCCACTGGGGGTCATTGTAAAGGCCAGATATGCATTCATTCACCTCCAACGATGCTTAATGAAGTCGAACTCATGGCGCATCCCTCAGGGTTTCATCAACACTATGAGCTTTATCCTTTTTTTACGGAAATGTAGTGGTCTAACCCGATGAACCAACGTATTTGTCTCCGCACGTTTTACAGGTGATCATATAAACAGTACACATGCTGATGCAATCACTATCTCTACCCTGAGGGCATATTATGGACTTTTGTGTTGTGAATGGTCGGTGGTATAGGCGGTTGCGAACTATCCAATGTTGAGAGTGTTCGGTACTACTTCAAACATTGCTACTGATTTCTCTAGACCAGTCCTTAAGAAACATGTTAAAGCTTCGCTTATTTCGCTGTAAATGAAGTGGGGAGTAAATGGGACCTTTTCTCGTTAGAAAACACCTTGGAGGCATGGTTTTCCGCTAACCTCATGACAAGGTACTACCATTTCGTAGCTATTGGAAACGGGTATTTTTTCGTGCCAAGTGCGGGGATTCCTTCTTATGCTCTGTTTCTATGCACATTGGATTCAAATCTGATATACATGGTCGTTTGAAGTGGCTTACTGATGTATCGTTTTGCTTATGTAGATGGACCAGCGGATTGAATTACTTAGTTTGTAGACCTAGTTCTCATCCAGTTGTTGAAACACATTTCAGCCCGTTTTACGAACACCCAAATGTTTCTGGACTGCTATTTAACCTTGCAACTACCCGGTTGGGAATCTCTGTGATGGAGATTTGTGGAAAACGCAACTTGCTTTAGTGGTAAAGAAACCCGTCGCTGTCATCACTAATTCGGTAGAAGAACAGCGCCTAAATAATGAATGTTCAGTAGTTATTCAGAAATCCTTCGCTGCACTGGTCCCGATTTTGGTTTGATGCATGAATTCTTTCCCTCACGAGCGCGGAGTGAATTGAAAAGCAAATTTAATCGTGAAGAGAGAACGAATTGGGCAAAGTTGAAAGAAGTGAGTTTTCGAGTTTTCTTGTTGAATTTAATGTTATCCAAAGTAATTTTTATATTTTTCGAGGTGCTGAGCAAACCTGCGCTGCTAGATGATGATCTTTATGATAGAGCAGCAGACATTCAAAAGGAAATTGAGAAGGAAGCATTAGCCAAACAAACGAAAAAGGAGAGAGATAAGGATATCAAAGTTATCTACAAAAAACGAGGTAGAAAACAGGTACACTTTTCGTCTATAGCCGTGTCTCTTCATCTTGTATTTTTTGGGTACTTAAAGCGTGTTCAGAAGAAGGCTGCTAATACTGAAGTGAACGGGAAAGTCGAATCGATTGAAGTGGTTATTGGATCTTCCAGTGAATCCTCGTCGTGTGAAATTGAAGGTAGAGTAAATATTAGGTGAGGGATTGGTTTCCATAAAAACAAAGTGCAAAAAGGAGTTTGGTTAATTTAGCATATTAATTACCATTAAGGAGACTTTCTAAATTGTATGTGAAACAGAAATTTTGAAATCAGAAGCTGGAAAGTCCTCATCAAAACTTGTGTTACTGTCAAACATAATTGCCTTTAACACATGCGGTTCGGAGTTTTGCAAATATCTCAACATCGTTTTGGTTATCTATTTTGCCTCTATTTGAATGGTAATAGAAGGAGCGAGAGGTATATTCCAGCTCTGATTCACTTAAAAAGGATCAACATGTTGATGTTCGCCACATCTCCGATGAGGAAACAAGAGTTGGAGAACGGGTGAGGGCGAAAAACCCTAAAAAGGTGCGAGTTAAGAGTTGGTGATTGAATTTTTTTAGAAGAAGTGGCGATAAAACACTATGCTTATGTAGAAGTTTTAGGAGTAAGAGTTTTGCAAATATCTCAGCATCATTGTGGTTTTATAACACTCTATTTAAGTTTCTTGAGAAAAAGCATTTGACGCATCTATAATCTTTCAAAGAAACTATGAGAAACTATGGAAAAAGAAAGAGAGAGAAGAAAGTTGGGATTTTCGGAAGACTGAACGTAACATTTTTTTTAGAATTGGAAAGATTGTTAACTTATTTTTAACAATGTGCACAAATTCCAATTTGGACAAGAATAGTAATCTGAACATTGCGCGCTGTTTTTAATGGACTTTCTTCGCCGTTCGTATATGCTAAATCAATAGCTTCTCTACCATCGTTGCACCGAAAATAGTCCAAGAACAGCTGTTTTCTGTTTATTAAAATTAAAAGAAGAATCGTTTGGGATGAGTTTCTTCGCCTTCCCGAGTCATTTCTTCTGCTTGCTGTACAAATAGAGTTACCAGAAACTGTTGCTTCTGAGGAGGGTCGTCAATATTTCTCTACTAGATTTGCAAATCGAAATTGTGCACGAGCACAGGGCAGCAGTCACACCCCATTTGTATAGATTTGCGCGATATGTATTTGGAAGCACTACAGGTTAAACTCAACCTACTTTTCTCTACATAAATTCTCCACCATTTCTGGCAATTGTTAAAACCAGATATGAATGCTTCCTATGTTTTGAATAATCTTCATGTCTGATTCTTAGTGTAATATGGATTCCAACAGGACTTTTTTTCGCAAAAAATTGTATGAAAGCTCCGGTAATCCTTCACCGTGAAGATCTAACAGTTCCTATTAAGAGCGGTCTTAGTCCGCTGCTCATTTTTGTCTGCTTCTTTCATTACCGGTTCTATTTTTCGTCCCATTCTATTCTAGTCACCGTTACGGATCGTTGTTACCGCATGTATTGTGCATGTGTGGGAAACATCTGAAAATAGCGAAATATACTCGAAATTCTTTGTGACATATGCCGTCCAAGGACTATGAAGGCGTAACTGGATGTTAGACATGTTTTTGCTTTGTAAAGGAGTGGAAATATCCGAAAAGTTTTGAAAGTTGCATAAAGAATAGTAGGGGAATCTAAAATATGGAACAAAAAGTCCTAGAAGAATTTAAAGTACAATGCCAAAGGTTCATCATCTTGAGTGCGTGTTCACTCTGGAAGGTCAACATTGCGCATCGTACGGATCAGGTTCAGTGCATATTGCTACGAAGAATTAGACGCCTTTCTTTACCTCAATTATAGGAAATTCAGCGTCGTTACGGATGTTCTAGAAGAATCATGTAAATAAATGGCCTATTACCACATTATTAATGTTGAGATGATCTTTTGCTTTTTTTTTAATATTGTAGTATCAGCCTTTGGCAGCACCTTTTAGCTATCAGCAAGAGCACAGCAGTTGCTTGATAGAACTATCAAGCTTTCAAGATCGATTGGTATCCAACAAAATGAGGTGGTCGGAGAGAATGGTGGAGAAGCACCAGAAGTGTTCGCTGGTTATGATGGTAATCTAAATTTTCTGAAGTTCTTGTTTCGGCTTGAGTGTGTATTGTTTGTTCAGATGAAGTTGGTGATCCTACAGTTGATGAAGGAAACCATGCTCCAAGCCTGTCACGTTTGCATGAACGCGAAGAGCATACTGATCAGATTGCCATAAATACTGAGTCAGTTTTTGAAACATAAATAAAGTCGTGGTTTAACGTTGTCAGCTATATTTGGTCTTAGGCACCTCGTCGCTTAATTTTATTTCCTTGACGTCTTGATGCAGTTTTAGAAATCAACATAACCTACGGGTGACAGAAGTTCCTACGATCCATGATAAAGCTGCTCCAGACAAGAGTCAGAACGTTGTGTGTGACCAAAGCGAGGATGTTACCTCAACGAGTGGAGGACCTGCACTTTCAGCAGGACCGGACCTTACCCAAAGTGTGTATGCTTCATCAGTGAATATGTTACTACTAACTTCTTTTTTTGTCCAAATTAAAAAATTAGTAGTACATAAGCCTAAAAATTAGTGTTTTAGCAGAGCCAACAATGGGTGTGCCGCCATCGCTATTAATTCGACCCCGCATGAAGCGGAAGCTGGTTTTGGGATCAGATACGAAAATGAAAAGTTCATTGGTGTCAAGGTGAGTAAGATTTTAAGTATTTCGTTCTTTTTTTTATGTATTCATTCTAAGGTACCAGCAGTCGTTTTTTTTCCAGGGAGACCGAGCAGCTAAATAAAGATTCTAAAATATCTGAATCGGAGTCGAGAATTGTTAATGGTAATGACGACACTGGTTGGTTTATCGATGACTTTCTATAAACTACGGTTTTGTGTGATTGAGCTTTATTCGACTACTTCAGTAAATACTGTAGCAGTTGTGAGTAAAATCTGTTATACGTCTTCAGGCGCTGGTCAACATGACAAGGGGATACTTACTCGTTCGAGCAGATCGAAAAAACCACAAATATTGTAAGTGTCATGAACCTTATAATGATAAATGTTTCCAGAAAGCTGTAGTTTGCCTAGCATTAGAGTTTTCATCATTAGAATTTACAGAACTGCGCAATCGCTTGGAAAACATGTTTGCCGGAAAAGTGAACACAATAAGGAAACTTGAAAAAGGTATTTATTACGAAAGCATGTATTCTTTATATGTTGAGAACGGTTTAACGACTACATCCAAAAGCTTTGTTGTTTACATGAATCATTTAACGGCTTCATCTTTCTAGGCTCAATGAGAATGAGGTAGGTTCCAAATAGTTAGTACTAGTAGGTCTTCATGAAATTTTGGGAGATTGCAAAATTTTTTAAATGGACGCCTTAATTATTAAGCCACGAATGAAACGAGGTGAGGTAGCGTTAATGGTGTCGGAAGAGATGGATTTACGGTGGATTCATCCGAGATTCTGTTGCGTTGTTCGCTACAGCCTTTGAACATGTCTTCGTGAAACTAGGCATTAACCAATTTTCTAATGTAAATTTGTGGTCGGAATGTTGCGCTCATATTGTTTAGTTTCAGGTACGGATCAATAAGATGAAGTACTATTAAATGTGTCGCTGGAAAGGAATTTCAATATGTGTAAACAAAGAGACCATATTTTTAATTGAATTGTAGTCGATAAGTAGGAATTGTTTTTCTTCCTTCTAATAAATGATGAAATAAGGATAAAGGATGAAACATTCATTGTTGGTCAATCTCTGAGAGATTTGCCACGCATTCGACCTAATTAAATAGAGAGGTGATTAAAATGCACATTTGGCCTGTGCAACAACTTGCGGCGATTTTTCGGTTTAACAAACGACGATTCTTATTCGGCCAAAAAAGTTCAGTTTTTTTTTACAAAGAAATGCCAATTTTCTGGCCTCGGAAGCGTGGAAGGCTTGCTTTGCATAAGGCCAAGGATTGAGGCAGTGACCCAGTGCCTGCTTCATGGCACCTGTTACCACAGCGTTACACGCGCTCACTTTATGATATTGCTAAGGAACCTCTTTAACTGAATCGCCTGGTGTTCTGTTGATCGTCGAGTGAATCGAGCGGGAACCAGCAAGTCATACATTTGTCCTTGTCGCGTGCCACGTGCAAGAGTAGCCCAACGGGCTCTGCTCGACCTAGGGACTCGTTCATCATATATTTTAAACTTTTTACGTGTTGTTGTGCTTCACATAGTACCACGCTATGAACAAATAATAGGCAGTGAGTAAAAAGGTATACACTATGATTTCACCTACAGCCCAGCTTAATTGCGTCCAATGCTTAGTTTTGATCCGAGACTATTCCCGTTAACAGGTGAATGCTGATGATACCGTTAGGGTGAAAAATGGCTGGAAGAAGAAAGCCGAACACTTGGTAGCAGTAGGTAGCATGTTAGTCACCGCGAAGGGTAATCAGGTTCGAATATGGCATGCGCACCAAGTTTTGCAATTCAGCATCGCTGTAGGTGTTTTCCACATCACGTCTTTCTTCTAGGGTTTTTGTGAATAACATTGATGATCGGGTTGGTGGCCGTCTTGCGCTACGTTTGACATCTTTAGGAATCCAGTCGCTAACCACTATTGTCCATCTGTTGTCGTTCATACGCCTTACGTGGTCCCGCGCACCTTCTCCTCGACACTTTGTCATTTAGAACGGCGTCTTTCATTTTTGATAGTTGGCGTAAATCGGAGCTTCGGATACCTTTGCTCTCTTGCGGGTTACGAGATACTCCTAGAATAGTATTTACGACTGCGCGTTCATTCAAGCTAGTGATCTATCCTGCCTACGTAGCGACCAGGTTTCTGACGCAAACGCTAAAGCAGGAGATACCTTGTAGTCAAAAAGATAGGCACGGAGTCAGGTGTTTTTTGTTCTCTTCACTACATCTTCAGTGGTCTTGAAAGCTGGCCAGCCCGCCCGTTTCCTCTTACTCTATCGTGGAGCTAATTTGTTCATCATGTTGATTTCCCGACATAGATAGACGTAACTTGACCTTATATACTGCCCTAGATCACGCGTGATAATGAGGCATTCCTCCTTGCGGTTCATTTTCGGATTCTCAGAATTAATCCAGGATGCCTCGAGAATTTTACGCGCTTGTGTTCTCGATTCTTGCGCGAGGATGTAAGTACAGGACTGGACATGTTGGTAGATCAATTTTAAGATGAGGGATAACTGATGGCTTTAATCCAGCCGCTCTTGCCATTTTAACCCATTCGTTGTTTAACTTTCGGTATTGACTTTTAAATTCCTTCTCAGACGACGGACGATAAAGGGAAGCATCCTCAAGGTGCTTTTCCGTTATCTCAACATCCAACTGATGAGGAACCACAACGAACTCTCCACCCTTATCACTAACGGGTAGCCTTATGTTTTTCGATCTTATCAGCTCTCGTACCTCCCGCATGCCACGTTTTTGCAATTCAGTGAGGTTGGAGCAGTTTCTCTTCGTGCGATAGTGATTAAGGACTTTGAAAGTTTCATTTGTAAACGTCCGAAATTTAACGTCAACTTCATTATTGGGCTCTTGTTGTCTAAAGAACGGTTGAGGAAATGGTGGTACTGGTATTGCCCCTACTCGTTGTTGTTCGCGCCTATTTAGCGCCTCATCCCTAGCTTTTTTGCGGAGTCTATCTTGAAGTTCATGTAAAGTACATGCGACTCTACGCAAGGTTACCTTAGAAATGGGTTCAGATGGTGAAAAACTCGGTCCCAATTCTAATAACGAGCGCGCATCATCAGGAAGAGTCATGCCTCCCAACACGATTAGCCTCGAATTTTCTTGCACATTATTTTTCCTACTGTGACCTGTTTCATGTTCGTTAGCGGTATTTCTGTGCGCTCTTCAATCCGTGTTGTGCGATTTACTCAAAAGGGCATCGAATTTTCTCCGCAAAATTCCAGTCTCTGTGTTCAATGTGATTGAAATTTTGGTTTAGTATTTTCTCTGTTTGGTTATGGAGGTGTTTGGCCATGTAGATTGCAGTCAACGTGACCTTTCTTTTATGAGTTCAAATTTAGTCCTAGTGCAGCCGAGGCGGGTCAAAACATTAATGTAGTTTCGAGTGGAGGTAGTGGTGGTGAATCAACAGCGCGATCATGGTTCCGGGAATTCCGCTCTAGTGATTTCGACCTCGAAGATAAGGAAGTCCGCGGACGCCCCAGTGAACTTCATGACGACGAAATGAAGACACTGCTCTAAACAAGCAAGAGAACAACTATGCAAGATCTTGTAGAACAATTCGGCGTAAGCACAGGAACAATTTCCACTCACTTAAATCGCATAGGAAAGACAAAAAACTCGACAAGTGAATACCGCGCGAACTGAAGGATAGTCAGTAAAAATTGCCGTTTTGAAGTGTCGTCGGCTGTTATTCTGCGCAACAAAACGACCCTCTTCTTGATCGAATCGTGATGTGCGACGAGGAGTACATTCTGTACGACAACCGTCGACGATCAGGCTCAAAAACTGGAGTGCGTTCAGGCTCCACAGCACTTACCAAAGCCAGTGTCATACGAGGAAAAGATTTTGTTGAGAACACCCTCGTCACGCACGACTTGTTTTTTTTTTGACAATGCCAGGAGCTCTTTTCCAGCTTGTGGATGAGTCATATCTTCTCACTGAAAAGGCAATAAGCGGATTAAGTAGAATTCAACTGCCAATGAGGTATGAAACAAGCGTCATCTTCTCGTGAGAACACGGTTGACAGCCGCATGGATTGTTCTGTTAAGAATCTCCCATGTCCATCGGCGCGACTTTCTGTCTTCTCGAATAATGAGTTCCCGTGGAAGACACGTATGGCGGACAGAGTTCTAAAAGACGGTTTCCATTCCCATTACGATCTCGAGTTCCGAATTCTCCTATACTTTATTCGTTTTGTTGGCCGTTACCTTTCCTTTATGTCTACAACAACGACTGTATAGAAGAATTGCTGATTACATCCTCTAACTGGCTGCAAAACATGTCCAGTTCGCCCCCACCAGATGTACAAGTCTCCGCCAATTTCATACAGAAACCACTAGCAATCATAAAAAAGGATAAAGCTCTCGGCGTTGATCAATCCCTGAGGGATGCGCCATGCAGGCCTTTACAATGACTCGCGGTGGCCTGTCGATGTATCGAGCCAGTGCTGCTATCCACCCAGACAAGTCTGGTACCAATCTGCCGATCCCGGAGGGATGGAAGGCTTGATGGGCCATGGGCGCATGTCACGTGCGCGCCGCAGCGGCGCCTCCAACCACTGCGCCACACGCTATCATAGTGACAGGAATTAAATGACGATCAATTATTGTTCAAAATGCTTTTTTTGTGCCTGCGACGCATAGAGGACGCTACTTTCCTGATCGAAAATCACCTAGTTGTCATTAACCAAAGTGCTTTGAGGAGCTGAGTACTCGTAAAGAAGATTGATTTACTCTATCTCTCTTAAGGTGTGCCAAACCCTCACAAAGTCTCGCATTCATCTTATATTTTACTTAGAATTCAAATTTTCAAAAAACGTGGGTGTCATGATTTTAAAGCACCAAGAGCAATTGCGGAAGCAGCAAACATTAACTCACATAACCGAACCATCGCTAACTCAATCACGACAGCTCTTAAATACTATCCCTGAAGAACAAACCACGTTTTATGGGCTCTACAAAGTTGAAATTCCACATCGATAGAATAATAAAGGCTGCATTTTGCTAGCAAGGGTTTTTGTTCTTTCCAGTGGCCCTTAAATATTCCCATCGACGATTACGGTCCCTTCGGTGGCTGCTCTCTACAGCAATGATCCCTCGCTAATAAAATAAACCCATCCGAAAATCAGCTTCCGTAAATGGAGGTCTGAATTTCCGGTCCGATGAACAGCGTGGTGTGTAGTAAAGAAACTACGGATTGGATACAAAAAGTACAACGGAAGTCATCTATATAGCCAAATAGACAGCCACAAAGAAAACCGATTACATTACATTACGATTCCATGTGAATTCTGTGCGGTTGGTCTCCACTCGATATACTCAGTGGAAGCCTCATAGAAAGCGGCTCTGAGGAAGACGAAGTCCGCCGAAACGTCAGCTTGTTTGTGAATAAAAAGTAATAATAACACCTCGCGTTTGCTCAACAAGAATACGAAGAATTACTTGATCAATGCTGAGGTTAATAGAAAGTCGGTCGTGGAAGTTACAAAGAAGACCGTCAACTCACGCAGACCCAATTGCGCGTATCTTATATGAGTGGAGACCCACTCACGTCGGGCTGTGAGAGCTATATGGCTGGGAGTGAAAAGTAACTACTTACAGTGCACACATAAAACTGAAACGTATTTAAATGAGAGGCTGCACTGTTCGGCATTCATCACACTTTTTCGATGAGATGTTCCATCTTCTATTGTTTTTTTTTCCTTCTACAAAAGGGTGGCACAGCTTCATTGGCTTTTCTGGGGAAAGGGATGAAAGGTTAAGTAGTCCAACACCACCTTCTGCGCGATACTCACTTGTCCGAATGACTATTTTTAGGTGGGTTTGCTATAGCTGATAGGATTTCTGATAGAAACGGGCGTGTATATAAGGAGATGTTCATGGTAGTGTTTCATTTGCACTTACAATGTCCAAGGAACTCGCTATTGATGCGACGCAATCGGATAGGTCTGCTAAGGAAAGCGTAACGAAAGATGATTGCAAAACTGGCGATTCGGAAGGAAGTCATCGAATGAAGGAAAGTCAAACAGCAGCAACAGTAAAATGTGTGAGTAAAGTCGAATAGTTCAGTCACTTGCCGTTTGCGTTTAATACTGAAATGTTTAAACCATATTTCTAGAACTCTTAACGTAGTCAATAAATTCTTTCTCAATATGGCTCTTGAGGGCGCGTGTGGCGCAGTGGTTGGAGGCGCCATTGCAACACGGACGTGGAATCGATCCATGCGCCCATGGCCCACCAAGCCTTCCATCCCTCCGGAGTCGGCAAATTGGTACCAGACTTGTCTGGGAGGATAGCAGCAATGGCTCGGTATATCGGCAGGTCACCGCGAGTCATTGTAAAGGCCAGATATGCATTCAATCACCTCCAACGATACTTAATGAAGTCGAATCCATGGCGCATCCCTCAGGGATTGATCACCGCCGAGAGCTTTTTTTTATGGGTTTTGTTCTCGTCTTAACAGTCTGGGACGTTTTCCTGTAAGAATTCTTGAATGAATTCCAATGTGACTCTTTTGGGCAAAGACGACGAGGTATGAGACTGTCCATTTAGGGTTATGTCGACCTCATAGCAAGTCTATCATCGTGAGGTTATAACCTTCTCAATGATGTGGTTTTTTAGAACACCTGTCATAGTGCACGGTATTCATTTGGTCTTGCTCTAGTAACATTCACTCCTCGGTTTGCTGTTTGGAAAAGTTGCTCGGCAGATTTTTTGCTACGAAAGAAGAGCAACATTATATTCATTTCCAAGTCATAAAGAGATTATTGAGATGGATGTTATTCAAGTCGAAGCTAATCAAGTGGGATAGTTTCTGATTGCCCATTTCGACAACAGGCAGTGCTAACAATTGAGGAGTCTATTCTAGTTTGACCACGAGACCGGCATGGTGGCCTTCTTTTTCTAATTTGACCATGAGCTTTGTCGATGAATCATTGGGATAACTGAGGCGACCAATGAAATTGCAACCATATCTCCCTAAGAAACTGCTGCTGGTAAAATGCATTTGGTTGTTCTAACGAGCATCTTGAGTTCGATGGTGTTCTTCCAATATCAGTAGACCTTTTTACTAAAAAAAACTCATTTCTCTTGAGACAGCACACCTCTTTTACACGATTAGAGTTTAGCCTATGAAGAGCATTATTAGCACTCTTGCGCAGAGTTAGTAGTAGTTAGGTCAATTAGCTATGATTGTGAGCATTCCACTTTTTGTGCAACATCATTAGATTCATTAACGGGTTCAAACATCTGAGGATTCAGTGGAGTTCAGATTCAGAAATGTTTTTCGTTCTGAAGAGAACTATGGTGGGAGGTAGAATTTTAACCGGTATCAAGTTGCCAAGTTTAATGGGCTCACTGACACTTACCACAAAAGGTGATGTGATACGTAGAAAGTGTAATATGGGAGTGTTCCGTGCTCTGCTAAGGAATGCCCTGAATAAACCACACAGGATTAGATCAAAAGGTGCTTTGCATGGTACGACGTCACAAATATTGCTCCGATTGCAGCGTTTCTTGCATTTGTGTTGTTTCCACGCATATACCATTGACAGAGTGTTTGAGCTTTTAGTATGTAGCCTTTGATGCTATTAAGGATTTTCGTCTTCTTTATAAATTTTACTGGATGCTGGTCGTGTCAGTTCTACGTTGAAAACTTGGATAGCTGTGAAGGAGTGTTACCACGTGGTCTGGAGGTACTAGGTGGATCCAGATAGGTGCGGTAACAATCTTGTAACTACAAAGGGATGAGAAGCGTGCTAGACCCGAGAAATTGACATGAACAGCGTCACTGCCATTGAGCTACCCAGCAATCCATTTTATTCAAATTGTATATAGATCTATTGTCCACTAGTCATAAAAGAGGTTTGAGAAAATTAAAATTTACTATAAAAGGATGAAAGGATAAAGCTCTCGGCGTTGATCAATCCCTGAGGGATGCGCCATGCATTCGACTTCATTAAGCATCGTTGGAGGTGATTGAATGCATATCTGGCCTTTACAATGACTCGCGGTGGCCTGCCGATGTATCGAGCCAGTGCTGCTATCCTCCCAGACAAGTCTGGTACCAATTTGCCGACCCCGGAGGGATGGAAGGCTTGGTGGGCCATGGGCGCATTCCACGTGCGTGTCGCAGTGGCGCCTCCAACCACTGCGCCACACGCGCCCTAAATTTACCATACCTTTTAATATCTCTCTCATAAAATTTATATGTGAAATCAAAGCTTTCTTTTTATTATAAACTTATCGAAGACTTTGCAGAGTGTGGTTCCGTCAAAGTTCACAAAGGCAATAGAGAAGAAAACTCAACCCACAACAGCGAACGTAGACGATTCGACCAAACTAAAATCCTCTAAAACGCCACATAGTAAATTGCAAGAAAATTTGCAAATGAATGAATCTAAAAAAGAGAATGAAACGTCACAAAAAACGCAAAGATTGAGAGATCTCTTCAGCAGTGCAAAGAAATTGTATCGGAACCTTTCGGAAAAGAAAAGAAATATGAAATCGTCTAAACGCATGAATTCAAAGACCGAACAGTTTGTCACGAAAGGAACAAACAGCAACGAATCATCGAAATCAAAACAAACGACTGCGGTATCTGATTCTAAGGAGAGCGCTACCAGTTGTTCAAGGACATATGATGATGGATGCAAGAAGGTACCTATGAAGAGCCTGATGGATACACTTCAGCAATCACGCGAAAAGGTGCGCAACTGATCTCGTACATGTAGATGGTTTAAAAGTCACTAGTATTACTAGCTAGATTTTCAGACATCCATATCTAAAGTATCTAGATCATCTAGATCGTCCACATCGAAGAAACAGAAACGTATATCGAAGCGCTCAAAGGTGACCCATTTACATTTTCACTATCCACCCATAGATTACATTCTGAAGTGGAGAATTCGTACATTGGTGGTATACGTCTTCATTAGCTAACCTACCTGTTTTACCTTCCAAACTTAACTGTTTTACTTGATCAACGTACCCAACTTACTTTACCTGTTCCTAACTAAATCACACGACTTAACTCTGTAACTAGCTAACTTAGGTAACTCAATGAAAAAAGCTTGTTAAGTAATGGTTGAGCCTTACGAGTCAAAGGTTCAATTGATATAGAACAGCGTCCCAACTAAGGGACAGATGTATAAAAGATTGGTTCATTCAACGAATAGAGTAGTAGTACTTTAAAGTTCTATTAGCTATTACATAAGCGAAATCTGCATTACCAGTTGTTTTTCGACCAATAAAACATCAGCGTGATGGTTGATATCAATAAGATTGATCGGCTCAGCAAACCTTATCTTGATCGATAGCATTTCGTGGGTGTTAGTGGAAGCGTAGGCTCTTCCAGGCTAAGCTTAAGGTAGAAACGCCGGAAAGGTCAACTACTATCGAATGAACTCATGTGGTCCAAAAGTGATGCTTAAAGGCTAAATTTATGACGAGGTTTGGAAAAAAAGAAGACGGAATTCCAATCATGGGACCTTATTTAATTCTTACAGGCGAAAAAACAGATGAAAGACGAGTTGTATTACCATGGTTTTCGACCACGAAAAGACGTTGTGTACGTTGTGCTTTCGTCAAGCGCCGATTTTTCAAATTTTAATCCATTTTGCTTTAAATTTCTTGTTCTTTTAATTTAACGAGCAATTAATAGTTCCAGAAACTGAAATCATCAGTAGAAAAGTCTCCACTAGTCCTTGTCACACCTGAGAAGCTGCTCCGTTGAGTTTCAGCGCTAGATCCGGATACGACTCAACGCATTCGAGGGACATGAAGAGGATCACGCCTTTGTGTCGTGGTGCTTCATTTTCACTGTTTGGTGAAGAGGTAGCCACATGTAGCTGGGTTTCCGGATGATGGGAATGTCAAAACCTTTCTAAATTTAGACAATTCTGCCCTGTAGATCGACCCATCCCTAGCTTTCAATTGAATTTTTTGACACTCCTTACGTTACCTATTCTTTACCGTAAATTATCTGGAATATTTTAGTCGCCTACTGAAAAAACCTGGAGATTTCCTATTTCGAGCCAGCGATTCTTGTAATCGACCAGAGGTCGTTCTTTCTGTTCTCAATGGCAACCGTAAATTGGTGAACGTTGTAGTAAGGCAAGTGCTTGTCTATTGGTTGGCATATCTTTCAACTTATTTATCCCATTTTGTAGGACTGAAACCTATTTTTTTAGAAGCGTGAACAAAAAATTTCAACTTCACGCGATTCGAAAAAGCGGACGACCTATGCCACGATTCACAGACATACATCAACTCATACGTTATTATAAAGTAATTCTCTTTACTTTCCTAATCCTACATAAGCACTTCCGAGTCATCAGCGCCAAACGTGATGTAGTTTAAGCTGAAAACAGCTGTATCTTGACATCGAGCTCGACAAGCAGAGCTTCCAACATTGTTGGATCAGCATCTATCACTCTTATCACTAACGTCTCCATTCGAAATGAGTTCAGTGCTATCTAGTGATCTTTTCTTGCTGGGCGCACGACAGACTTCACACTTCTGATATGAGAGTTTTTATTTTTGCTAATTTCGGCAGAAAATTATCCAACAATGGCTTACGGAGTTCTATTATGGAATAGGTCTACTCTTAGGTGGTAGTACGGTTGGGAAAATCTAGTGGTTTTCCAGGTTGGAACTTTATTTGAGAATAAAATGCTTTAAATCGTAGGTGGCTACATCCCACTATCATAATGTGAATGAAAAGCATCCACTACTGCTAGACATCTCTATAAAGCAGAGAACTAAACAATCCACTTCATACAGTGCAGTGCGTAGAGGTGCTTTGTAATATAAAAATAGTCTTTAGTTCGATCCCACGCGTGGGGCTAACCAAGCTCCCCATCCTTCCGGGGAAAGCAGATTGGCACCGGACATTCTGGGAGAATCAGAAAAATGACTAAGGCTCCTACAAGTCCAATGATGCTGAGATATTTGCAAAACTCCCGGAGCTGAGAGACAGGCGGAACGAAGGACCCGTATGATGTGGTGGTGAACGCGTTACCTCCCGGAAAGGACAATAGCACGTTGGTTCACTACCGCAGACACCTGTGGCCCGGAGTCTTGCAAATATCTCAGCATCATTAAAGTTATGCTTCGCAATATACTCTGTCATTAAAAAGAATAGGCAGTAATAATAAGCTAAAATTGCTGCTACAAGTCATTGCATAGACCGAATATTCATTCAACCACCTGCAAGATTCAACGATCGAAGTGAAGTGTACGCCATGTTCCGCCGGGACTGATCGAAGTCGAGTGTTTTATCCTTTTTCCTTCATTTAGTGTTATCAATTCCAGAAACATCTTCTACCTGGACATGCGCTATTGCGGCATGGTATCGCTCGTCCGTCATGGTTAATCAAGCACGAAAATGTGACTTACGATCAAGAAAAAGTGAGCAAAGAACGAAGTCGTATATGTCGTCAGTGCCATGACAATGATAAGGCTACGTCTAGGGTTTTCTCGGTTCCGGAAATTTTTGTAAGGTATATAAAGGAACATATCAGCGAACACCAGAAGAGAAGCTCGTGGTGGCTATAAAGGTTCGAGAGTATTTTACTACGATTTTCCTTTCGTTAAATAGGTCAATCTATAATGGGTAAACTTAATTTTCCAACATGAAACGTTTAAGATTTGTCGTGGAGATGAGAAGTCAGACAAATACACCGATGAAACGACAAGAAATGCACGTGATCAAATGGTTGAAGAAGCTCAGATGATGAGTTACTATGTGCACGAACATATTGTCGAGGTTGTGAGAAGGGATTTTGTATCTGGAAAACAATTCAAGTCTCTTTTGTCCTACTACCAGTCTTTTAGTTCTATGGTTTGGCCTGCGATCGTACACCTGTTCTGATCGTGATGGAGTATTGTCCAGGCGGTAATTTGGAGTCACATCTCAAAAAACAAAAGGAATGCATAGAAGTTGGCGAGCGAGTGATATATGCTTTAGAGGTAATACTCTTTCACACACACACACACACACACATGTTGAAATGGTGTAAAAGTGTGGGTGTATGTGCGTCTATACGGTATATGACTCTATGTATGCACGCATTTATGTGTGTATATGAGTGTGGAGAACCCACTGGGCTACTCTTGCACGCTACAAGGAAAAATGGAGGATTTACTGACGCCCGCTCGAGTCACTCGACGATCAACGGGACTACAAGTGATACAGGTGATATAAGTGTGGAGAATGTAATATGAACATGAACTGTGTACTGCTGTCTGTATGGCTTGACGCAATGATTCTACACTACGTCTGCTTGAGTGTGAGCGGTTTTCTAGTGGATGTTTCCTACCTTAAGGCTAAAAGGTCACGTCTTTCGGCAACGTATTCCATTAAATATATTTCTTCAGTCATGTCTAAGGTCTCTACCAAGTGTGATTTACGAACACCAACCACTTCATTTTACATTCCACTACGTAAGTTGTGGAAAGCTCGTCTTGCCCAATTCATATGTGGGGTGAGATTAATCGCAGAATAAGCAGCCACATAGAATAACAACTGAGAGCACTCACGTCTGTTAATAAAGAGACTAATGCTTTAGTTTGCCTAAAATCATACTTAAGATTTTTGGATCTTGATCTTGAATCATTGAATCAATTTACTTTTCAAAGTTAATGGAGAATCTTAAGAGTTTTCTTTCACTTCTTTGCATCGATAGCTCGAAATCATATTCTTAATTCTAAAACTACCTCTGTTAGGGCTCTGTCGGCTTGATTGGTCATTCATATATAAAGCTCTCGGCGTTGGTCAATCCCTGAGGGATGCGCCATGCATTCGACTTCGTTGAAGGTGACTGAATGCATATGTGGCCTTTACAATGACTCGCGGTGGCCTGCCGATGTATAGACCCAGTGCTGCTATCCTCCCAGACAAGTCTGGTACCAATTTGCCGACCCCGGAGAGATGGGAGGCTTGGTGGTACATGGGCGCATTTCAAGTGCGCGCCTCAGTGGCGCCTCCAACCACTGCGCCACACGCACCCCTAGCGTATATATATAACCCTCAAGATTTTACCACTTCACCGTGGTTGAGTGTTCTTGTATGATGTTAACTGTGCTCTGAAGAGGGATATCAGAGTACATCTTGTATGCCAATTTGAAAAACAGTTCTAAATTCCCTCCTCAAGAACGTATCACAGTAACTCAATGTTAGAATCATTATTGGCAAGATCCTTCACATAAAACAAAAAAGTAGACGGCATATTGGAATACAATATTGTATTTTATTTTATTGAAACCACGCGTCATGTTTTAGTAAGGCATGACGTTGTACTTGCTACTGCCACCTGTATCATCTGTATCCTCATTGATCGTGGAAGGAATCTAACAGGAGCTAGTACATTTTCCATTTCTCCCTGTCGCGTGCTAGAGTAGCCCTGCGGATTTCACTCACTTCACGGACTCATTAAGCATCATATCTTTCTTCTAAGGATTTCATGAAGAACTCTTATCATCGGGCCGATGGTCTCCCTGCAGTACGTTTAGCAGCCTGAGAAATACAGTCATTAATGGCCCTTGTACACGAGTTGTCGTTCATACGCGTTACGTGTCAAGCCTAAAAACGGTGCCTTCAGCAAAGCTAAGGTGCTGTAATTGCTGACCATCAATTTTCAATTCCATGTTGTTCCAATCCAATGTTCTGATGAGGTGCTCGAGTCTGGTGGAAGGCAATTTTGGCGATATGGTACCGCCTTCTTTAACCCCTCTTCTGAATTCGATGTCTATACCGTAATATAATGGTGATATTTTGGTGGAAAAATTTTTACATGGCTCACGAAGAATCTTTAAATACTGAATAGTGACACCTTGGATGTCCAGGGCTTTCACGGCTGCTCCTACCACAACGGAGTCAAAAGCGCTCCCCAAATTGATGAAAGTGGGGCAGAGAGTTCTCTTGTACTCTCGCAACAATTTACTGCGTCTTGTGTGGATGCGCTCCACCGTACTGAACCCCTTTCGAAACCCTGCCCACTCATATGGTTGCCATTCGTACAGTGTTCTGTCAGTCCTGTTTAGGATAAAAAGAGTGAGAAGTTGGTAGATAACAGAGAGCAAACTGATTGGGCGATATTTTCCGATACCATAGAGATCAACCCTCTTGAACAGCAGAGTCTTGCTGGTCCTCCACTGAGTAGGAACCTTGCATTCAAAAAGGTTACCTTTGAAGAGCCGAGCTACTGCGTTCGTGAGGCTGGTGGAAGGCTCTTGAAGTGTTCAGATCCTATCCTCTCCAGACCTGGTCATTGCGAGTTACCAGGAATGGTCTTGGTGGTCATAATAAACCCAGACAGCCGCTCTCTCTGTTTTCCCATTCTAATTCGTGAGTCGTAATATGACGTTCTTTAGAAGTCCTTCGGCGTTTCATCTTAGCGATAAATCTAACGATAAACGATAACCTTAAAGAATGTGTGAATTTCTCTGTAGAACTTCTCCAATAGAACCCTTCGTCTTCGTCTTCGCCATTAACATGACGTCGGGGCGTAGAACATAAAGATTGCTAAGTCTGGTGTTGATCTACGTCTCTTCAATCATGGACGTGAACGCTGCTGGCTCCTCTGCTGTCGCATGTTCCGAGGAGCAGTTCTTCTCCTGTTTCACGGAAGGCGCTGAATGGGCGGCATCTTCTCTTCTCGGTCAGTCCGACTTAATTGTGCAGCCTTTTGGCTGAATTAACTCGAAGAATACAATCCGCATAAGGCAGAACACACCCACGTACGTATACATGATTACCCTTCGTAGATACAGAAAGTATGTGCCAAGTCGGTGCAGCAAAAACATGTATTCCACCCCCTGAATCAATTTGCGTCTCAGCGAAGCAAAGGTCGCGGTTTGGCCTTCGACTAACCCATCAGCGTGGCACGTCCCCGAATGCTAGGAACGCGCCACGTTGCTTCGCGATTAATCGGTTTAAGATCCTTCTATGAGGGAGATCAGTGGTTATGTTGGACTTTATTGTCACAACATTACTGATGTTATCATTAGAATTCTAATGCATCAACTCATCACTTTTTCAGGCTTCGCGAGGTATGCGATTTTTACATCGAAAAAACTGCGTCCATCGTGACTTGGCTTCAAGGAATTGCCTGATTTCAGCCAAAGGTGTTCCATCACATGCTTAGTTTTATTCAGTAGTTGTAAGATTAACGTTGTCAATAATGCTTATGCGTTATTTCTGACAATAGTCGTTGGAAATTGTTAGGTCTCATAAAAATTTCCGACTTTGGTCTGTCGAAGCGTGGAACTGAACTCGCGAAAATGGACGGAGTTGTCGAAGATGAAACGTCATCACAGGTTCCTGTGCCGTGAGTTTGTCATACCATCCAACATTTTATCTCTTTCTTTTTTTTTACGAAAAAGAAATTTAACTGAAGCAGATTATTGTTAAGCTGGATGGCACCAGAGTCATTACGTCGGCCAATGAAGTTCAGCAGCAAGTCCGATGTTTGGTCGTTCGCTGTTATGCTATACGAGGTGTGAACATTCGTTTTTGAAAAGACAGGAGAGGAAGAACACAATGTAAAGATGTAATAAGGCATATGTTTATCCTCCAATCTTATCCGTTTCACAGCAAAGCTCTCTACGTGGGATTAAACCTGCGTTTTTCGTCGGGCCCCAGGTCACAAAAGCAATAAGAAGGTCATCTTTCTACCGATGACCCCAGGGGATTGCGGCATACTGAAACTGCTGAGAACTGAGTGCTGAGAAACTTGTCACTACTTGTAGGCAGAATAATAACCTCTCGTTTCCAAAAATGCTAAAGCACGTTCATATTTGAAATAACTACGATGTTTCGCTTAAACTATCATTTCTATCACCCACAACTCTGTTAATCGTAAGGTGACTAATTCCAAAGCTAGTTCATCATTTGTCCCACCCAGTGTTATACAAGCCCAGCGAACTACTCGTTTTTAGAGTACGAGTATAAGAAGAGCGCCATATTGTCCCACTAAGATTTACGCAAAGAAGTCCGAAACATATTTGACTGGTAGTCTTCTTTCCGTGTACTTCACATCCCGTGTGATGCAGTCGTTGATGGTTACTCCATACCGCTTTACGTGAGAATAGGGTGTTTTCACTACCAATTTTCCTACATCTTATGGTTTGCGGAAGTGTTTCTCATTCCTTGGTTACTCAATTCCGTATTGAAGTCTATGTTTCCGATGCGTTTATAAATGCAGAAAGAATCGAAGAGCCCAAAGAATGGTCATGCCCTGCTTGTTGTTCTCTTCGCTACATCCTCAGTGCTCTTGTAAGCGAACTAAGCTCGTCGTTACATTCAAACACAGATGTTTATCTGCGAATGAAATTGATAAAATGAATGAATCCGCTTCTCACTGACTTCCATTATTAGAGGTTCAGCCGAAGACTGATCTTCCACAAGCACTGAAGAAGCCAGCCAGAATTCATTCCGCGTGGATAGTACCGAAGTAACTAGAATGATACTATCAAAGAAGAGAAGACCGTATATGTACTGGCTATGAAACTTCACCATCATATTGTTTTGCCTACTCTTTTGAGTGTGGCTTAAAGTAATTTTGGCATGATGGTGTCGCCTTGTCAAATTTCTCTGCTTATGTTGGCGGCAACGTTGTGAAATGATGGCATTCCTTTAGTGGAATTATTCTACACTTCATAATGAGCAGCTCATATTTGTGTATGGCGGCATGCACATTAGAGGTCTTAGTTTTAAGGAGTCTTTTAAGGAATAAGGAATCTTGAACTTTCGTGATGCTATAATGAGGAAATTTTCCATTTCGTTGCCCTTTCAAAAAAAAATTTGCTTCCGTGCACGGTTTGTTCTTCCTCCAATCAACCTTTTATTAACCCTGTCGAAAACGAGTCCAATAAAGCAGTTCTAGACGGCAGATAGAGGATCAATTATAAGAGAGTTGCCTTATCTATTATCTTCCTACGTCCAGTTACCATTCCATTCCTTCTCGTGCTCTGAAGTGCATACGTCTTTGGTTCTTTTAAGTGCCTTGAGTAAATAAGTCCTTCACCGTCGGTAGTAGTCACTTTCGTTGTTGTGTTTAGCAAGGTTTCAGCCGAAGTTGTAGATTCTCTTCACAGCCTGTACTGCTTCAGTGAAAGGGTAGTGATCATTTTTCATAGATGAAGAGATCTGAAACCGCGAATCGTTTTAGATTTTCAATGAAGGTGAACGACCGTGGAAAGGCGATCCAGCAAAAAAGATCGCAACTCAGATTCGTCGTTGTCAAATGCCAAAATTTCCAGAAAAAGTACCAAAAGAAATTAGCGATATTGCTGCACGAGTTTGGTAATGGTTAGAATCTAGATAAGAACCTCAAAAATATTCGAAAAATTGTTTTAAAAATTTAGGGTACTGGATCCTCAAGCTCGACCTACAATGAAGGATTTGTACCTTGCACTAGCGAAAGTTTCCAATGTCTATAAGCCACCACCAGCCGACAAATTTGCATTGAACAAACTGGAAGGAGTATGTCGCACAAATCCACACTCTCACTATTCATTGATGAGTTTTAAGTACTTGTTATTACCAGTTCAACCGTAGTAAGTTGCTGATCATCATTGACTGTAGAAGTATCTATTTGTTACAGGAGGATACCGCCAGCGAAAATGAGGAGCTTGTTGATGTGTATGTTGCTTTTACATTTTTAATTACTAAAAATCTAAACTTTGAATTGTTACTTTTTGCTGAATAGGTGCTGAATATATAACTTTTATTTAGTGCCTATTATTGTTCTTTTCATGACAGGATATCATGTGACATACAGCCACAACGATGCTGAGATATTTGTAATCACACGTCAGCCCCAGAAAGGGTAATTTTAGGGTTCGAATTCGAAATTCGGGTCTGGATAGGGGTCTAAGTTTTACAGAAATCTCAGCATCGACGTGGTTATAGGCGCTAAATATTTATAGCCGAGTAGAATAAATTATTGCCTCACAACGATATGGCCAAAAACGTACCTCTATAATATTCGTATCTACCTTACTATACTTCCTCTTTTCCTTAGAGAAATCTTAGAGATCACCTTAGAAAATAGTGACTCTTGAACAACCGAGATCGCCACATCTGAGCTGGAATTTGTAGACGTACTTTTTGAAGAAAATAAAATGTCAAGAATGCCCAATGAATAGTTTTTCCGGAACAAACCCATATCCATAACCCCCATCACATCCATCCCATCACATCTATTCGTCATAAGGGTTTTCGTGATGTGAAGTTCTCTACTTTATAAGCTCTGTAAGAGAAAGGTGCTACCTCATCGTTGTTTTCTTGAAGGCTAATCCTCTTCATCTTTGTATGAGAATTGTCGAGAACACCAGATCATACTGTATTGTGTAATATTTGCCATGTAAACATGATGAGAATCTATTAAGACGTATGATTTTAGTGGTGTCGATGATGTACATACTACATCGGTATCGCAATCGTCTCCACAAACTGGGGAGAGTACAGAAAAAGACTAAGAAATCGATGGACTCTTGAATAATGAACATTTGTTTTGTTATTGCAAAGATAAACAAATAATTAATTAGTGTTTTTCACGACATAAAACATTCGGATATTCTATGTAGCTCTAGAACGTCTATTACCGAAAGCAGACAATAGGGAGGGAATATGATTTCTTGCTAAATCTTAACCGTTTTATTTACTGCTTACTATTTTTAATGGAAGGTTATAATGCGAAATATAACAACAACGATGTTGAGATTTTTGCAAAACTCTGGACCGCAGGTGTCTGCGGTGAGGAACGAACGCGCTATCGTCCTTTCCGGGGAGTAACGCGTTCACCACCACACCATGCGGGTCCTTCGTTTCGCCTGTCTCTCAGCTAGTTCTATCGATTTCTGCCATCAGCATCAGTTATATTTCTTGTTAAGTTTAGCAAAATCAATCTGTATCTACGTATTTCTTGCGCAAGTTGGATGTTAGGACAAAGCATCAAGTACGCAAAACACGATGTTAGATGAAAAAAGAGTGAACAATGGACAGAACCGAATCTCTGACTAGAACAGAAACTGTTTCGAGGAGTTTGTGAAAGCCATGAAGTAACGTTGCTGTTATTACCACCAGAGAGACGTTTTCCGTTGTTACGACTTTCACACATTGGGACTGTTGCGCTGGGACTCTACCGTACATACAGGATACAGCTCTCGGCGTTGATCAATGCCTGAGGGATGCGCCATGCATTCGACTTCATTAAGTATCGTTGGAGGTGATTGAATACATATCTGGCTTTTACAATGACTCGCGGTGACCTGCCGATGTATAGAGCCAGTGTTGTTATCCTCGCAGACAAGTCACCGATGTGCCTACACCAGAGGTATGGTACGCTTGGTGAGCCTGGGGCCTACAGAATGGGATCTCTGAGTTTTGATCGTTAACGCAGGCTTCAGATCCCTTCCCTCACTTGCATGAAACGGGATACTCCTAGCATCTTTATATTCTTGTTGAGTAAACGCGAGGTGTTATTTCATTCTTTATTTACGCACAAGCTGACGTTTCAGCGGATTTCCCCTTCCTCAGAGCCTGGAAAGCTCAAGTTGACTGCAGCCCACTCTGCCAAACACCTCCATAACCAAACAGAGAAAACGCTAAACCAAGATTTCAATCACATTGAATACAGAACCGCTTCATCGCATGCTCACTTCTTTCTATGAATCCTCCACTAGACATGTCACGTGGAGACCAACCGCACAGAGCATACATGGGAGCGTAATGTGCCTCCCACACCAAAACAGCAGTCTTAAATACTGCTCGATATCACGGGTGATAATGAGGCTTGCCTCTCTGCGGTTCATTTTCGGTTTCTTGGAAATAATCCAAAATGCTTGAAGAATTTTATGCTCTAGTGTATTCGACTCCTGTGCGAGGATCCTCACTTCTGCTTCAAAACCCTCCCCATTATGTCTCTGTGTCCTATGCGTACCCAGTGGGGTACTTGATCTAACGTTAAGTTTACCGACTAGGTATTCTTTTATACGGACGCAGAGTGGTCTACCGTTTCGCCAATGTATTAGTCCCCGTACGTTTTACAAGAGATCAGATAAACTGTACCCGAACTTATGCAATCACCATCCCTACCGTTGGGGCAAATTACACAGTTTTGCGTTGTACATAGACGGTCATACAGGCGTTTGTAAATTAGTTGGCTTTTTAGAGTGCTTGGTGGTATTTCGACTATTCTATCCGAATTCTCTAGACCGGTCCTTTTCAAGCAGCGTGATATAGCCGCACTCAGTTCGTTTGAGATGAAGGGCAGGATAAACGGAACCTTTTTATCTCTAGAGCTATCGTTTGGGGGCTTGGTCTTTCCTCTACACCTGTCCCGAGAAGCTACAGTTTGGTAGCCATTGGAAACGGCTATTTCCCGCGCCAGGTTCCGGGATTCTTCCTTCTGCTCTCTTTCTGTACACACGCTGGTGGCTGTTCGAAACATGTTTCTAACAAGCGCCCTTTTCGTGTGAAAGAGGTGAGTGGAGAGGTAATGAACCAAGACGTTTTTACTACTTGGCTTTCTGTACCACTTCGTAATGTAGCCGTTTTCTGACAGGTTAATTTGGACGTTCAGAAATGGAAGCCAGTTTTCTTTGGGTTTATCTCGAGTGAACTTGATACGCTCTGACGGTTCGTTCAATAACTCGAAACATTTGTCCATTTCCTCTTGTATTGAGCAAAGGACAAAACAGTCATCTATATATCTACAGTAGAGAAACGGCCCCAGGTCGGTCACTGGTGCTTCCACTTTAGACATAAACGCAATGGCAAAACTTCGTGCCAGTCTTTGTCCCATTGCCACTTCTAGCATCATCCTTTCGACTGCGCGTTCAATAACGATGAGTGATCTTTCATCTTAATTAAGCAGCGGCCAGGTTTCTGACGCGCACGTTAGGGCAGGAAGTACCGTTGAGTCGAAAAGGTGGACACACAGTTGGGTGTTCTTTGTTCGCTTCACTACATCCTCGATACTCTTGAAAGCTCCCCAGGCCGCTCGATTCCTTCTGCTCAACTCTGGAGCTAAGTCGTTCAACGTATTGATTTCCTAACATAGATAAACCTATCTGGAGCATTCGGAGATATTCGTTCTGCTGAGCGTAAATGGGGCAAACGAAACCAATCCCTTCCTCATGAAAGTCGTCTTGTGAAATTTAGTCAAAGACCAATCCTTCCACTAGCTTTATCAAAGTCGACAAGCATTCGTTCTGCTTGGTTAATGTTTGGTGTTATAGGAGCGATGTCATGTGCAATGGGAAGATGGTGTACTTGCTGACCGTCGATTTTCACTTCCATATTATCCCATTACAAAGTTCGCATGACGTTCTCCAGGGTGGCGGCGAATAATTTTGACGACATGGCATTGCCCTAGTTAACCCTTCGTTTGACGTCGATGTTGATATTGTTATGGATTGCTAATGTCTTAATTGTGAAATCTTTGTATAGCTATCGAAGAATCTTTGTATGCTGAGTAGGGACTCGCCAGCGGTCGTGGGGCTAACAAAGCTCCCCATCCTTTCAGGAAAAGCAGATTGGTACCGGATTTTTTGGGAAAATGAGAATAATGACTAAAGCTTCCACAAGTCCAATGATACTGAGATATTTGCAGAACTCCTGACCGCAGTTGTCGGCGATGGGGAACGAACGCCCTATTGTCTTTCCCGGGGCGTAACGCGTTCACCTCCACACTATGCGGGTCCTTCTGTTCGCCTGTCTTTCAGCTAGTTTTATCGATCTCTGCCATCAGCATTCACCCGTCGGCGAGATTGACCTGGGAAGCTCAAATCGGCAGTGAACCCAGTTAATCTGAGGCTGTAGTTATAATCACAATTTTAACTTATTATTTACTGCCTACTCTTTTTAATAGCAGGATATATTGCGAACTATAACCTCAATGATGCTGAGATATTTGCAAAACTCCGAACCGAAGGTGTAAAAAGAGTAAGCAGTAAATAATAAGTTAAAATTGCGACTTATATTTACCATTTTATGATCTATTGCGTTATAGTGCTCTCTATTGGGAAACTCTCACGTCCAGCGTTGAGACTGAGGCTTCTGCACCATGAATGGTCTTGGTCGCCATGATAAACTCAGATAGCCGCTCACCCTGTTCCTCCCGTTTCAATTCATGGGTCCCAATGTGACGTTCCTCACACGCTCTTGTTGGTCCAATCTTGGCATTGAAATCTCCAATGATGACCTTGAAGAATGTATGGTCTTCTCTGTACAACTTCTCCAAGTCTATGTAAAACGCTTCCACTTCTTCTTCGTCATAGTTTGATGTCGGCGCGTAAACGACGAAGACTGTCGAAGACATCTCCATTCTATAACGATATTAACATCGACGTAAAGAGCAGGCTTCAGCAAGGCGATACCTCTTGCCAAAATTACTTACTGCGTCTGGAGGACGTCATGCGAAAATTGGAATGGACAACTGGAGTGGAAATCGATGCCGGCCATTACATCGCTTCCTCTTTGCTGACAATACCATCTCGCCAAAGCTGTTTGCTGGCGCATTCCAGGAGATAACAAAGGAACTCGATTGGTAAAAGAACGATACACATAACGATAGAAGATTCCTACAAAATCTTTGCTCATGAGATCTTCTTTTCTAGGTGCAGCACTAATGAAGGACAGAGGATGCTATGCTCACAGAGCTCAAAGAAGTGTGACATAGGAGTACCCATAAACAGGAACAAAATCGAGTTCATTTAAAACACATGGTGCAGAGGTGAACGAATCGAACTGGATGGTTCCTGATTAGCGAATCCACTTTGTGCCTCTAACTTTGGAGTTCAATGAAAGCGAAGAATAAAATGTAAAAGATATTACAGAGGAGAAAGCAAAATTGGCCGAATTCGAGTCCCCGAAAGAAGGCCAATTAACGGACCCGTAACTTCACGCTCACCTTTGCGACTCGTTTCTATTATGGAGAAGGGTGACCAACCACATAGAGTTCACGTGGAAGCGTATCATGCCCCTCCAATCACAATAGTAGCTTCCGATACTATCCAATATCACACATGATGAGAAGGCATTTCTTCATGCGGTTCATTTTCGGTTTCTTGGAATTAATCCAGAATGCCTCGAGAATTTGGCGCACTTGTGCTTTCGACGACTGTGCAAGGATCGCAACCTCTACTTCAAAACCTTCCCGTTATGTCTTTGCCCACGGATCTCCCTCATATGAGGGATCTCGAGCCGGTTAGACGTGAGACTACTTGAAGCGTCCACAGGTGGTGGATAGGGGGTTAATCGCCGAACGAAAGCGACCTTTGCTTCCCTGAGAAGCAGGTGGATCCAGGGGATTGACTCCCTGTTTCTGCTGACACGAATTTGTCCATGAACATCGACTCATTCGAATAATTTACAACACAAATCGTACGTTTACGATTGAAGAGATGTGGAACAACACCGGCTTCGAGAACCTTCGTCGTTTACCCTACGACATCAAACGATGACGAAGAGGAAGTCGAAGTGTTCCGTATGGGCTTGGAGAAATTCTACAGAGAAGACCACACGTTCTTCAACGTCATCCTTGAAGATTTAAACACTAATATTGGACCAAGAAGATCGTTCGAAAAACGTCACATTGGGACCTACGGATTAGAATGAAACAAGCAGGGTAAGCAGCTGGCCTAGTTTGCCATGACGACCGAGATCATGGTAACTCGCAATTCCAGAATCCGCGGCCTCAACACTGGACGTGGAAGTCTCCCAAAGGCGAGTACCACAACGAAATAATGAGGAATACCATAACGAAATAGACAACATCATAACAAACACAAGGCTTTGCCTAACCGATGTCGCTGTTGTCCCAAAATTCCACATGGGATCAGACCACCGTCTCTTTCGTGACCTATTCAATTCGCTAGTCGGCTGATTGGAGGATGCCGTTCTCGACAACATCGACGAAGAATACGATCGGCTCATTCAACATCTTCACGTGAGCGCTGTGAAAGCTAAGGGCTCGAAAGTCGCCAAAAGACGTCCCGTCTCTAGAAACACTCAAGCTGATGTGCCACCGTGGAATCACATGACCTACAGGCAGCCGCGTACTAACGCCCGAACTTGCGAAACGATGCAAACAGGCGATAAAAGAAGACCTTAAAGAGAGAAGAGCAGCAGTAATGGTCGAAGCTGCAGAGGCGGGGAAAAGCATTCACGAAGCTCAGCGAAGCCTCGCCAATTACAAAACCAATATGATTGCACTCGAACGCCAAGACAGAACAGTTACAGCTTCCATAAAGGTAATGGAAAAAACCATTTGCGAATACTACTCAGATCTCTTCGATAGCCGCGTCCACCTTCCGTCATATGAATAAAGGAGGATGGGTATGTTGCATCATAGATTCTCCTTTCCGAAATCCGACATGCTGTTTCGTTGGAGAAAAATCGAACAACACCAGGTCCTGGTTCTACAGGATTAGATCTGAATCCCACAAAAACCTTCCACCAGTCCTCATAAACACATGGCTCTGCTCTTTCCACGTTACTTGTCCGAGTGCATGGGCCCTACTCAGCGAAAGAGTAGCAAGAGCGTACTAATGTTCGAGAAGGTGACCTCCACGATATCGGCAACTATCGCCCAATCTGCTTGCCATCTGCCGTCTACAAACTTTTCACTCGAGTCATCTTAAACAGGATTGACAGAACACTGGACGAAGGAAAGCCATGTGAGCAAGCAGGGTATCGAAAAGGATTTAGTACGATGGACCACATTCACACGTTAACAAGTATCGCGAGAGTACAAAAAACCGCTCTGTCTCACTTTCATCGACTTACAGAAGGTGTTTGATTCAACTGAGATAGAAGCAGTCATGGAAGCCCTTGATAGGCATGGAGTCTCTAATCGATACATAAAGATTCTTCGTGAGCTGTACAAAAATTTCACAACCAAGATATCACCGTTCTACTGTGGTATTAACATCGACGTCAAAAGAGGGGTTAAACGCTGTGATATCATCTCGCCAAGTTATTTACCGCCACTTTTCAGAACGTCACGTGAACATTGGACTGGGATAATATGGGAGTGAAAATCGATGGTCGGCAGTTACATCACCTTCGCTTTGCTGATGATATCGTCCTTGTAACACCAGACATTAGCCTACCGCAACGTAGGGTTGCGGACTTTGATAAAGCGTGTGGAAGGATTGGTCTTCGACTAAATCTCTAGAAAACGATGTTCATGAAAAACGGAGTGGTTTCGTTTGCCCCATTCACGCTCAACGGAACGAATATCTGAATGCTCCAGTTATGCCCATCTAGGTCGGGAAATAAACATGTTGAACGACTTAGCCCCAGAGTTGAGCAGAAGGAAACGAGTGGCCTGGGGAGCTTTCAAGAGTATCGAGAATGTAGTGAAAGAAACAAAGACCACCCGACTGCATGTCCAATTTTTCGACTGAACGGTACTTCCTGCCCTAACGTGTACGTCAAAAACCTGGTCGCTGCGTAAGTAGGATGAAAGATCACTCACCGTTATTGAACGCGCAGTCGAAAGGACGATCCTGGAAGAACCCCGTTTCTCACAAATAAGGGATGGGATCCGAAGCCCCGACCTGCGCCAACGATCAAAAATCAAAGATGCCGTTCTCAAACAGTCGAAGATAAGGTGGGCCAAACAGTCGAAGATAAGGTAGGCCGGACACGCAATGCGTATGAATGATAACCGATGGACAATGCCTTTATTGACTGGATTCCTCGGGATGTCAAACGCACTGCAGACTGTCCACCAACCCGATGGTCAGATTTCTTCACGGAAAGTCTAGAAGAAGGTTATGATGCTCAGTGAGTCCCTAGCAGAACCCATGAAGCTACTCTTGCACACGATAGGGGAAAATAGAGGATTTACTGGCGCCCGGTCGAGTCTCTCGACGAGCGGGTCTACAGGTGGTACTATTTGCCGTGCCAAGTTCCGAGAGTTCTCCTTCTGCTCTCCTCTTATGCGCACGCTGGTTGCTGCTCAAAACATGTTTCTTACAAGCACCTTTTTGTATGTAAGGGGTTAGAGGAGAGGTAATGAACCAGTATATTTTTACTACTGGGCTTTCGGTACCACTTCGTAATGTAGCCGTTTTTTTGACAGGTCAATTTGGATGTTCAGAAATAGAAAACAATAACCCCTAGGTTTCTCTCGGAAAACTTAATACATTTTGACTGTTCATCACAATTATTTTGGTTTTTCCACTGCCATTCTTTCGTTACATGCACCACTCCTCATCGACTAATTGAGCAACAGCTACCGTGCTGGAAGGGCGAATGGGAGGTGGTGCTGGTCTTCATACGACACATGGAGATGACTTCTCGAACCCCCTAAGGAGGTGTTTACAATATTGTGGTTCATAATGTTGATTCACTTTGTAGTCGTACTGTCCGCATGTTTATACTTCTCAATTGTGGTTTCGATTGCGATCCGCTAAGTGACCCGGCCGTCTTTTTTTATACCGTTTTTGGCGAAAAAGAGACTACCAGTGGATCATCAGTTACAGCCACTCCACGGGTTTGCTCCTAGTCCTGTTTAGTTAACGCTTGCATGTAGTTTTGAAATGTAATGTGTGCGTGATCACTGCAACCTTCCTTGTCGAGAATATGTATTGTAGACAAGAACGGCAGGTTTTACATGAACACTGGCGACTGTTGATGAAGGACGAAGGTAAAGTGTGAGGATCGTGACTGCTTTCGGCTACCTGCGATTGAACTTTCTATAGTCTCCGTTGATCTCAAATGCAGGCACGAATTGCGATTTGCTATTGTTATTAAATATACACATCGATTGATCACAGGAATTGTGGTAAATGAAAAGAAAAGAAAACGGCGAAACGTCAGCTTTTCCTTAATAGAGAATGAAGTAGCACCTCGCGTTTGCTCCGAACAATATGGAGAACAATGAAAATCATTAAAGATCGAGCCTTATTGTGAGTTAAACATCTAGCGATTGCCTGTCGGTGTTGAGAAGAACCATGTAGACGGAAAACCTGCGTTACCATCAGATCCGCGTCCGCTACTTTTAACATTCGTCGCTGCAACGGGAAATTTTCTGCTATTTTTTTTTTCGCTAACACTTACTTTTTAATATTCGACTTTTTCGATACGTCTTATTCTTAATGCTTCTTTCATACGTTCTTCCACTCTGAACAAAATATGGCTATAAAAAGATAGTTCTTCGTCATCGACTTGGTGTTTTATGCAGTTTAAACACTTAGTAAATTAAAAGGGTAAAGCACTCGGCGTTGATCAACCCTGAGGGATGCGCCATGCATTTGATTTCATTAAGCATCGTTGGAGGTGAATAAATGCATATCTTGCCTTTACAATGACTCACGGTGGCCTACCGATGTATCGGGTCAGTGCTGCTATGCTCCTAGACAAGTCTGGTACCAGTTAGCCGACCCCGGAGGAATAGAAGACTTGGTGGGCCATGGGCGTGGGAATTGTTTCCAGGTGTGTCGCAGTGGCGTCTCCAACCACTGCGCCACACGCGCCCTAATCGTTCGATAGCAATTAAAAAATAATAAAAAATAAATAAATAATAATTTTGTATAAAATTTTAAAATAATTTTGGTTTCTTTTGCAGAATTTTGGACGCAGCTTATTTTTCCATTTCAGTACTACCGGGTAGTGACACAGATTAGCGCTCGTCAAGCAGAATTGGAAACTGCGTATACTGATTTTGTCATGGAATCCAATAGAAGATGTACAACACTCGTTAGAATGAACAACTTACTATATAGTTACTATATAGGACAGCGGTGACCATGCAACTTTTTTTTCAAAAATGCTTCCTATATAAGAATAAGGAAATCGAAGATAATGAGGATCTTTATGATTGGCAGCTACTCTAATATGCGCCGAACTAGTCCAAAGTCTGGTGGTGGAGTCCATCAACGAGGCGCCATTTTCAGTGGAACCCACTCTCTACAACCCATCCGCTCACTGACGAGATTGTCATAACCGTTTCGACTTGAAACAATTAACACTAACTTCTGCAACTCAAACCAACTGCTTATAGTAAGTATTCCTGAAATAGCAAATATTCCCAAAAATATTATGTATGTAGCAGCCAGAGGCGCGTGTGGCGCAGTAGTTGGAGGCGCCACTGCGGCACGCACGTGGAATCGATTTCTGCGCCCATGGCCCACCAATCCTTCCATCTCTCCAGGGTCGGCAAATTGGTACCAGACTTTTCTGGGAGGATAGCAGCACTGGCTCGATACATCGCCAGGCCACCGCGAGTCATTGTAAAGGCCAGATATGCATTCAATCTCCTCCAATGATACTTGATGAAGTCGAATGCATGGCGCATCTCTCAGGGATTGATCAACGCCGAGAGCTTTATCTTTTTTGTCCTTATGTAACAGCCATATTTACTGGCCACCAGGTCTTTCCTTACACTCTGTGTCACCATCTCATGCACCTGCATCTGCTTTTCAAATGTGCATTCCGTTTAATCTTTTGAATCGCTGTCTTATGAACTCTACGGAAATACGGCTTTGTGGAATTTCATCAAAATCAGCAATTCTTTCAGCTCTTCACATTCCGTCACTTTCGAATGTGTGGTTTAACGCACATGATTTCAAAATTTGAGTTTCACTCTGAATTATACGAAAATTGCTATCTACTTCGTCATTAGGGTCTTCTTGTCGAAAGAATGATCGAAGAAGAGGAGGTGGTGGTAAAGCCCCTGCTTCTCCTCGCTTCTTTTTATTTCGTGTTTCAATTCTAACTCTCCGGCGGACTCAAGCTTGAAGCTCGTGCAAACCGTACGCGATCCTACTCAAGGTTTCTTTGGCTTTTTTTTTTACTATTTCTAGTATTAAAGTGATAGCCCGACTTGTCGAAAATCCCATGAATTGTTCCATTTCGAGTATTCCACATCGCACGTAAACATCGCAGTTCTTTTTGTCGAATAAAATACAAGAAATATATACACGAAATAGTGGATAGTTCTTCCTAAAGGCCACGAAACCTAACAACACTTCCTTTTGATAGCAACTTAGCCTTTGGAAGTGTTTCGACCTTCGACCTTCCCTAATCATTGCACAGATCTGTCTCATACGTTACAACGCAATCAATAAACGGATAGATATTTTTTACTTTATATTTTATATTTTCCTCAGAAGCCTCCTGAAGAACCATCACAGCCGATGACTGTAAGCGCAAGTCGGTCTTCAAATCCTGTGCAATCTCTCGCACAAGACGTTTAAATGGCAATTTGCGAATCAACAACTTCGTTGATTTCTGATAGCGACGAATCTTCCGCAGGGCCACAGTTCCAGGATGATAGCGATGCGGCTTCTTAACACCACCGGACGCCGGTGCCGACTTTCGAGCTGTACTGGTGACCAGCTGCTTGCGCGGTGCGTTCCCTCCAGTCGATTTGAGAGCGGTCTGCTTGGTACGAGCCGTAGAAGATCGACTGCTGTTAAGTGATCCGAAGTGGCGTGTGCATTTCTTCCATTTCTTTTATTTCCGTTTCGAATGCTACTCGATGTTTGAATCCAAGAAAAAGAAATCTCAGTCACAGAGCCGAGTCTAGTGGATTCTACATTTTCTCATGACGATCGAATAACTGGCGGTGTTATATACCATTACTATACAACACAATAAATTAGCAATGATATGTATGGTAGAAAAAGGGCGCAGTGGTTGGAGGCGCCACTGCGACACGCACGTGGAATCAGTTCCTGCGCCCATGGCTCACCAAGCCTTCCATCCTTCTGGGGTCGGCAAATTGGCACCAGACTTTTCTGGGAGGATAGCAGCACTGGCTCGATACATCCTGCAGGCCACCGCGAGTCATTGTGAAGACCAAATATGCATTCAATCACCTCCAACGATACTTAATGAAGTCGAATGCATGGCGCTTCCCTCAGGGATTGATCAACGCCGAGAGCTTTAACCCTTTATCCTTTTATTTTATACCTACGTTTTTGGATGATTGGGCGCATGTGGCTCAGTGGTCGGAGGCGCGTTGAAACACACACATGGGATCGATCGTCGTGCCCCTTTCAAGCCTTCCATCCTTCCGGGGTCGGCAAATTTGTGGTTCCATTCCACTGGATTCGATTCGATGCAACAACGTGTATCAACATTGAAACAACGACCAGCTTGAAAACTATTGGTTCGGATCAGTGCAGCCATGAGGAAGGCGAAAGCGTCGAAACGTTAGCCGAATAAAATTCTATGCGAATCTCGTGTTGGCTCATTCATGTAAAAGTTATTGTTTATTGTCATTGAGATCTAATGATAGTCGGTGAGGAATATATTGGGGAAACGGGTAGACTGCTTTGTGTCCGCGTAAAAGAGCATCTAGATGGGAAAGTCAAAATCCATCAAAGCACTCCTCTAGGTACACAGGGCACAAGATCAGCATGGCGATGATTTCGAAGTTACTGCCCGGATCCTAGGAAATCATCGACACCATCTCGCAAAATGCTCGAGGCGTTTTGGATAAATTTCAAAAACCCAAAGATAATGGTGAGGTAGGATTCAAGATGTTGCAAAGAGTTTAGGGAAGCTCGTTATAAGTTTGGCAAACTTCGTAGCTTATGTGGACCAAAGGTGCTCAACAACATTGATGTCACTGTGCGCACAACAGGCTACCGTTGTGTACGATGTTCATGGCAGAATGGAAATTGTTGAAGTTTTATTTTTTCTCTTTATTTTTAGTTTTTTCTATTTATTGATGCAACATCTTTTTAATATATAGATATCTTGTTCTAAACTTGTGTAAGAGAATTTTTTTTCTTGTCTTTCAGATTTTGAGGAAAAGAATCTGTTTATACGGAAAAGTGCGATCATCGTTCAAACATTTTTTCCAGTTATGTCTTAGGTTAGCGATGGAGCCACCTTCTACGCGACCTTACATACCGGTGCTACCGCAATCGTGACTGGCAGCTTCGTTGTAGGTGGCCTGCAGGTTTGTGTTTGTTGTTAGATATACGCCACTTCATGAGTTATTTGTGCCACATCGTATTGGGGTGATGCATTCACGCGTAGAGCGCTGCTTATTTGAGTACGTACGCGGAAGCTGTTTCTATACCTGATACTTGAATGGCTCGTCCTCACTGGTTGTGCGGGCCCCAACACAATGTCTATTTTTCAGAGATTTGCTGGTTAAGCCACTATGGTTTTCTAGAATCCCGTGGTCAGCCTGGCCATTGTTTGTTCCAGAGCTCCACCACCACAGGCAGTCGCAGCTTTTGTGGATCACAGGGAGGTTCGCCACCATGCGACTTTGATACCAGGACCATGGTTTGGTTTAATCTTAGCTAGGCTTCCTCATGGAAACGGCTTCGTCAGCTGGGGAGACCCTGCTAGTGGATGAATCCATCGCTGTACATCGCGCCCGACACCCAGGTACACTTCTGAGCCACTATGAGGCGATAAACCGTTGGGAGGAGGCTTCTATACCCATTCAATTTACAAGTGGTGTCAACAACTGGTCAACCGTTGTCGACATCAGATAAGCGTGCACTGATATTTCCTAGCATGATAATGGAAAAACCGGCACAGATTAAGAAACAGACATAGGCAGGTACTATAGCATTTCTTCGGTTGATGACTGCAACCCAATGGCTTAGTTGTAACGTTTTCAGATACGTTAATTTCAGTTACATTGTGACTAAAATAGATTGTGTATTACAAAGGAAGCGCCTTAGTCAGAAACTTTCATTTTCTTTCTTTTGTGTTGCTTTAATTCTGTTCTCTTCTGTTCTGATTCTGTTAAGATTGTTTCTTTAATTATGACTGTTTCATTTCGGTGGGGCGCGTGTGGCACAGTGGTTGGAGGCGCCACTGCGGCACGCACGTGGAATCGATTCCTGTGCCCATGGCCCACCAAGCCTTCCATCCCTTCGGGGTCGGCAAATTGGCACCAGACTTTTCTGGGAGGATAGCAGCACTGGCTTGATACATCGGCAGGCCACCGCGAGTCATTGTAAAGGCCAGATATGCATTCAATCACCTCCATCGATACTTAATGAAGTCGAATGCATGGCGCATCCCTCAGGGATTAATCAACGCCGAGAGCTTTATTCTTTATCCTTATCCATTTCGATGAATTGTTTCAAAGATTAACGGATTACTTCGACATGTTCCTGATGAATTTTAATCATAGTTTTGATCAAACTTCGTTTGATTGATTGATTTGATTCGTTTTTGAGCTTTTTCTACGAATGTTTTTGCATGTACCATTGTATGTCCTGCGTAAATCTTCTACAGCTGTCATTTATTGTCACCTGTGCTAGGTCTGTTGCAGTATAATGGTGACAGGCGTTATTCACAGGTGTTACCAAAACCACTTTTTCCACATGCATTTTTTTCAACGGTTAAAAAAAATCAAAGACCGCCGACCCGATAGCCAGAGCTCTTCATAGAAATCCCAGAAGAGAAATGTAAAGCTCTCACATGTCACTAACTGCAACACAATCAGTTGTACGCTGAGGGTCGTAGAGGGCTACCATAGGTTTCAAACGAATTTGTTGAGAAATAATGGCATAATCTTTTGTAAATGATTGTTTATTCGAAGAAAATATTCCGAATTACTGCTATTTTTTTCACAACAACGTCGTTCTAACGCTC
>MQTX01000043.1:1589179-1601758 GCA_009735665.1 Angiostrongylus cantonensis | reverse complement strand
TGTTGTAGAGACACTAACTGTATCTGGTTCCGAAGTCGCCCTGAGATAAATGCGATCCAAGAGACTATGCAATTAGGTAGCACCATTCATAGTAGGAGGAGTAAAAGAAATACTATGAATGGATAAATTTTTAAGAAACCTATTTCAACTTGGTCAAGTAACCACAGACCAACAAACAGCCGATTGCTTATCAAGACGATTAAACAAGTTTCATTTGAAAGAACACATGCCGTTGATATTAAGACTCTGTACACTTGAGGCACGTGTAGCGTAATGGACGATGGCCCTCTGCAATACACATGGGATCGTACCCTAGGTCCGCCGAGCCCTCTATCCCAGCGCTGTGGGCAAATTGGTGCAAGAATTGTCTACGAGCTTAGCAGCACTGGCCCGATACATCAGTAGCCTACTGCGAGTCACTGTAAAGGCCAAATTGCATTCACCTCTAACGATGCCTATCAAAGTCGAATGAATGGAGCATTCCTCAGGGATTGATCGACGCAGAGAACTTTTAGTGCTTTACACAGCGCTCCTTACCTTCGATTAGTGTCCGCATGTCCACCATCCAAGGCCTTCAAACGTTTCTGTGCGTGGGCTTGCATGCTGCTTGCAAAAAGACTAGTGAAAGGGAACCAAATTACATGGATTAGCAACGTATTCGCGCAAATCGATTTGTTCGGGTGCCATCGAAAATGAAAGCACTAGTGGACTGCCCAGTAATGTTCATGAACAACAACCATAAACAAATACTACTGGAACTACAAAAAGACTACTTTAGCGTTTTCTTTGCTTGGTTATGGAGGCGTTTGGCAGAGTAGATTGCTGTCAACTTTGCCTTTCCAGGCTCTGAAGAAGGCGAAGTCCGCCGAAACGTCAGCTTATTTGTGAATAAAGAATAATAATAACACCTCGCGTTCGCTCAACAAGAATACGAAGAAAGACTACTGGATTGCTCACGACGCACAGATCGAGTCATAACAGCACAACGAACGATAGCATACGTTTAACCTCAACCATGAGAATGCATCAGGTGCAGCATGCCGGATATCACTTAAACAACATTCCAACTATACATTACGGAAAGTGAATATGAAGTGGCACACCCAACGACGCTGATGTTTGACCACGATCACGCACTCAACAGCATGTATCGCATCCTATCCATTTATTCATTCATTCATTCGTTCACTCATTCATTTATTCAATCATCACATTCCCATAATCAAGAGGAGAAGACCAGGAGGAACACATAGAGGATGTGTTGTGCCCGAAATATGTGTACCTATCTCAAACAAGCAATGAAAATGCTGAGCACGACAGCAACTGAACAGCTCTTTGAGAGGCTTGTACATTTTCACTACTCTGATAATGATGATGAACCTTCCGAAGAAATTTTGAGCAAGGAACCTAGTCAGAACATGATTTTATCGATGATTAAAGAAAACGGAATTCCACGACATGTGACTTGAGAAAAACGAGGAGAAAGAAAGAGAAACGAACAGTTTTCATGAATTCCTCAAAAGCCTCCCTAAATGCCATTACCAGCTATTTTTGAAATAGATGGTGGCATCGGTTTTATGTGATCGCACTACTAGAAACAAAAAGTACGAGAGAGACTGACGTACGCGTTCTAGATCACGGTAGTATTGCCATCCATGGCGCAGACACGTCGTTACGAAATTTCCGCGGGTTGGCGATGTCCACCGCCCTTTCATTATCCCTCTGATCCGTTCGTCCGCACTCGTTTTATCTCTCAGTCACTTTCTGCCCTCAATCCACGCGCGATATTACTACCATCTAATGCTACTAATCGACCAATGCAACCGATGACTACAAATTGGATGTGCTATAGCAATCAGTCTCATTCATCATTCTTCACGTGATTCGATCACCACCTTACAACATTCGATTCAGCTGTAGATTGGAAAAGAAGTTTCGTCGATCAGGAAAAGAAAGTGAAGACATGTATGACAAAAACATTTCGACCAAATCCTTCAAGTATTACTGGTTGATTAAGCAAGAACCGACAGAGTTACTTAACGGAGGACTCAAAAAAGATTTTGTCGAACTCGCTTACCGATTTGACCAGTGAGGTTGTCGGTACACCTGTGGTTGGTTCGAAGCACAGAATCAACACAAGTGGAACGGGCGCAACCATTGGATAGTCTCGGCTTGTTTATAGCGGAGGAATAATCCTTATTCCCTCAATACCATCATTTATATCTATCCGACTATTTGACCCGAACGAACATTCTATCTACCTTAGAAAACGCGGATTGTGTTTGAACACTATGTGTTTATAACAATATTTATTATCGGCTAACGTTTTGACGTCGTCCTCATCAATCATTCATCTCTATTTCGTATCGAACCGACTACCGACTGCTGCAGGGTGGATTATCAGTTGAAAAACAAATTATCATCAACTGATAATCATATCAAGAACAACCGCCCTGTATAAAAGAGCGTCGCCGGCTGTGTGAGGCTCATCCAAGATATTCAAACGAGGAAGATCCGGTTCGATGCAAGATGAAAACGCCACATCGAGAAGGGGGACAACTGTGGGCCACCGATAAGGATCGTCGGCTTCAAACTTCTTAAAGGTGTTCCCATAAAAATTGGAAGCCAGATTATGACTATAGACATTGTCCGCTTTTCCTTTATACGAACTAAGTACAAAGGTGCCGCCCATAAGTGAAGAATACTTTTATGTGTGAAGTACTAAGTTTTAAAACCGAATAAAGATTAAGATGGAAACCACTGTGGGTCAAAGTGGCGAAAGTGCTCAATAGAGAAAGGACGAGCAAAATGAAGAAAAAATGAAAAAAAAAACAGAACAAAAAGTATGATGATTCTTAGGTGTTAGAAGACGAAGATTTTAGATTTTAGAAGATAGGAGATTTTTAGACGAAGACGTCAAAACATTAGCCGAATAAACATCTCTATCAACCACGTGTAAGCTCAACAATATAAACACATGATGATTATTAAAGTACCGAGGTTAAATGATGGTCGGTTGAAAAATTGTTTGAAATTGAATTATTCTGATATGTCAGACAGAACATAAATAAATACTACAGTCATAAAACATAACTTTGTTACACATTAGAAGTCACAAAGGCAATAAAGTAGTTTTTAAGACAAATAATGAAGAAAACGTAAAAATAACGAACACATCACATAAAACCTTAATCATCGGATGATCACAAAATTCTCTAGGTTTACAATGGCATGCAAAGTGTACTATAGAGAAAGGAAGAATGGGAAGTGCACAGATCCTCTCAATTCTAGTATCCAACCGCACAATTTTAGAACAAATTCGATTTGCATAATGCTAGCGCCATAGAAGTTTGGCTTCGATGCCGAACCGGCTAGCATTTCTGTGCGTGTTGGACTGATAATTTCAAGAATTTCATTTACTGTAATTCAGCTTACCGTAGAAGGAACCACTAGACTCAACCGCAAATAACGAATCCTGAAAACCGGATTTCTGTGAGTAAAAAGTTTCAAACGTATTTACATCCGCATGAAGGCCGAAATGTCGAATTTGAAAAGTGTAAGTATTAGTTTCCAAGGAAGATGAAGGTAAATAGTGAAATAACCTAAAGATTGACTTTCTTTCAACACCAGCCTTGATCAACAATTCAGTGGTTTCCTTAATGAGCAAACAGGAAGCTGTAATTACATCTATTAATACAAAATATCCGACGTTTCGGCGGTTTCGCTTTCATCAGAATCTGAATGTATCTTACGTAACGATATCCATACAATTCCTGAAATCCCTGAATTTGGCGCGGCAAATAGCAATTCTCAATGGTTTCGAAACTGTAGCTCCTCGGGAAAGGTGTAGAGAAAAATCACGGGTACAAACGATAATTCTAGAGAGAGCAACGTCCCGCCCGCTTACCTTACCCTTCCCAACGAATTGAGTACAGCTATAAAACGTAGACTAAAAGGGCTGGTCTTGAGAATTCGGTAACGGTGATTGAAATACCACTGAACATACTCATACGTCAGTTAGCTCGTAACCGCCTATAAGACCGTCTATGCACAATGCAAAATTGCATTGTATGCCTCAACGGTAGAGATTGTGATTGTATGAGTTCGGGCACGGTGTACCTGATCTCTTGTAAAGCGTGTGGGAACGATCACGTTGGCGAAATGGGAAGAGCATTAAGCTTTAAGTTAAACCAAACACTTCACTAGATGCGCATAAAACACAGAGACATAACGGAGAAAATAATTAATTAAGTCTCTATCCTCGCACAGAAATTCGAATCGTTTACGCTTAATACTCTCAAAGCGTTTTGGATAGATTCAAAAATTTAAAAATGAACTGCAAGTAGGAGTGCCTTGGGCCCACGCGTAGCCTCGCACCATACCTCAGGCTGATTTTTCAAGTTAAGCCAGGCACATTCCTCACCCACAAAAGACTATGTGGCCGATTTCCACCAAACAATAGAAAGACTTACGGCGAACAAAGCGGAAAACATATAAAAAAACCGTTATTACTCAAATGGAAACTTATGTATAAAGTTCTATATGCTGACATTAAAAAAGTGTTTGGTTGAATAGATTGCACGCAAATTTGACGTTTCCAATCTCTGAAGAAGACGAAACCACCGAAACCCCAGTTACTGTTATAAAAAAATATTGTAATAACAACTTCGTCTTTCTACATCAAGAAAGACAAGCGTTTACGGGAGAATGGAATTAACATGTATGCAAATTAGTGCGCTACATACTGAAACAGCTGCAGCAGCTGAAACAAAATGCGAAATGTTCAAAAACCATTGCGGACGTTGGATCCGAAGAAACAGATCGAATGGGAAAAGTGATGGCATCCGCACAGATGCGATGACAGGTGGTGTGAAAAACTCACATTCAGGTTAATTCATCGCGTGTCGAATCAAACGGTGGTTCAAGCAATCGCATGAACTGCTATCGTAACAGAAATCACTGCCGACGTGGAAAGAATCGTACTCGCATGGTAGCAAACATCCTCTCGCTTTACAAGAAGTAGCGAAACTTTCTGGTGGCGACCTGAGCATGGTTACAATGGGACTTCAGGAAACGATATATCTCCTAGATGGGCTCAATATATCGCACATTGGACGCTCATGTCTATGATGTAAGGCATCAGAACTATAGGTGAGGTCCCATCATATCACTCGACACATAGAGATTCATCATTGAATTTAGCAAGTTACAGATCAAAAACTCCCCACTAGTCTTCTTCATTCAATGGTCTCTTCATTTCTACGGCGCATTTCAGACGTGGGTCGACATTTTACCAAACCCGCAGTTTAGCAATATCTTCAATACATTCGGTACTACCCATAACATAACTGAACTGTACAGTTAATTATTTCACATTTGAGATCTAGTAGAACGTACTTCGAAAGTGTCGTATGACGTGAAGAGTTTGTAATACATGGATAATAAACGCTGTAAAGTGGTCCTGCTAAAATCAGCTGGCTCCTTTTAATCCATGAAAATGAGGTCTGCTGGCAACGAAAGTCTAGGAACGCCCAAGCGCAGCCAACCTATACGGTTATAGGGTTATAAAGATGATCTTCTCGATTAGCATAAAATGACATTCATAAAGAAAACCAGCAATCCTTGAACTCACAAATTCAAAGGATTTCGTGGATGGCGACTGTAAGAAAATGGACGGAATTCAAGGAGTGTGTGTGAAGCCGGGTCATGTAAAAGAATTTTCCAATGCACTGGTGTCCAAGCACAATGCCTACGCTTGGGCTCTAATTATGATGTTTCACGAGTATTTAGAATAGTCTGAAAATCGAAAGCACATAAGATACGAACTCACCATTTAGAATGGTGGCAGTAGAACAGAATGAAAAAAAGAGAATTGGGTCGTATTTTTCACCTCTCGTCTTCAGCATCGAATCCTTATGCACGACACGGAAATCTTCCAACTTTTTTTTCACTTTTGCACTGCCGATTATCACATATTGTGTGAATCCCAGAATTTCTTGCAATTGATTAATTCCCCTGTATCCACCATTTACAAAAATACTCCGACGTTTGTGGGATCTGATACTGCTTGAGGGTAGCTATCTTCAAGAATGTCGTCGAATAATGGTAGACTCGACTCTCACTGGAACCTTGGGATAGTCCGGCTAGAGACCCCAGTTGGATTCCGAAGAGTGGACTGTTCCCAGACAAGTTTGGTACCAATTTACCCATTGCGAATGGATTAAAGGCTTATTGAGTCTGAAGTGCGATCAAATTAGTACTGTGATCGGGATAAACGGCATCGTTGCCGTTGCGTTGGCCACCATGAGAGAATGAAATGTTGTAAAATTAGAAAACTTTTGCCAACCTGTGGAAGGTCTGGAAATTTGTTCACCACCACTAGACCGGCAGATGAAATATAAGCAGTGGATTTATTCCCGTCGTGATTTATGAAAGACACATGTTCCATAATTCGACTCCGGATAAATTCCGTCTGCTGGACCAAAACTGAAAAGAAATCAGATGCGTATCACTGCATCAAAAAGAAGGTTCACAAAGATATGGGAACGGTGCAGCATATTCGTAACACACAATATATTATTCTAATCGAACACCTTAATAGAACACAAAGAAGAAATAAACAAGCATAGCTCGCCAACCAAACACCCCATCGCTCTGTTGAAAAGACGCCTAAGCTGCTCAATCATCAGATTGTCTGGGAAATATTGTAGACAAATAACAGAGTCGGCAATAGGACACCGACTGGTATTGGCACCGAGTTCTGCAAATGAGGAATATCTAAATTTGATAAGCTTGTACTCGGTCTCCGGCCATTATTCTCACGTAGATACATAGATAGCCGTTTTGCCATCTATTCTACGCAAGAAGAGATGGACAAATGATTTTGAATTGCTAAACCAATAGTTATAGTACATAAATTTCATCCAAAATAAAAAGCGGAAATACTGGTTTCCGTTTATGAACATGAACATTAACTCATGTGAAAAAAAGTGTGTCAGAAAATGGTACCGAAAGCTATGGTACAAGAACATACTGGTCCATCATCTCTCACCTTACTCTTCACAGAGCACAGAGGTGCTTGTAAGAAACAAATTTAGAACAGCGACCAGTGTGTGCACATAAAGAGAGCAAGACCGATCCCTGAAATTGGCTCGGCAAATAGCTACAAAACGATACCTACTCGGGATAGGTTTGGAAGATAAACCACGTCTCATCTCCAAAGTATATGTCTAGCGAGAATAAGGCACCGTTCATCCAGCGTTTCATCACCAATAAAGTAAGCACAACTATATCACGTTACTTAAAAAGGATCGATCTGAACATTTCGGTAGCAGTGATGTAAATACCACCGAACACTCTTATACACCACGTAGTTCGCAACCACCTGTATGGTCGCCTGTGCACAACATGAAATTACATAATTTGGCCTGCTAACGGTAGAGACGATGATTGCAGGAGTTCTCGAAGTTGAATTCACCATCCTAGCACAGAAATTAGAAGAAACAGCGTGTAAAACATCTTAACGTACTTTAAATAAATTTTAAAAGTCCAGAAGTGAACACCAGAGAGAAATGCCTTGTCATCATAAGTAATCTCATACAATACTTTAAGCTGTTGTTCTAACTTTAAAGAGGCACATTATCCACACATGTAAACCTTGTGTAGCTGGTCTCCGTAAACAAGTGCAGTTTTCCTGCGATTGAAACGCACGTGGTAAGTTTCTTCTACTGAGGTTATGGAAGCGTTTGGCTGACCGGATTTGCAACCAACTTGACTTTTCTAGGCTTTGAAAAAGAAAAAACCCATCGGAACATCAGCCGTTGTAAAGAAACAGATAATAAATAACGACAAGCTCGTTTGTGCTCATCAAGAAAGCACTGGATTAGACTCATGGCAACTGTTCAAATTTCCAAATGTTTTTAGTCGATAAAAGAGAAAGCGACCCGTTAGATGATTTTTAACACCCGTTGATTTTAAATTTTCACAACTTCACAGATTTCTCGAAAACAACAGGAGCCACATCGCGCAACAACTTTCTTGAAAAAGTGAAAGAGTGAAACATGAAATTGCTAGTACACAAAATAGAACACCTACCATGAGTCGTAGTCACCTCTCGAAGAGATAGCCATTCGCGATACTTGTCCCTCTCCACAGCCGTTACACAATCAATTGCGCTCTAAACATAGACTTCCCAGTAAAACAGAATCTTAAAAGATCAAATCTTTAACGAAACCTGCATACTGCATCTCAGCAGAAAATTACATCAGAGTTCAAATGCTTGAGTACAAAGGTAGCACGCAAAAAATTGGGGTTTCTGGTTTCCTATACAGCGTAGGTCTCCCATCCTACGCACTTAGTTTCATTATTCTGCTGGTTACACGTTGCGTGGAGATACCATGAAGCAACAAATAGTGTGTGGAAAACAACCATAACGATGCTGAGATATTTGCAAAACTCCGGACCCCAGGTGTCTGCGGTGACGATCGAACTCGCTGCAACCATTCCGGGATTAACGCGATCACTGCGACAGCATGCGGGTCCTTTGTTCCGCCTTTCTCTCCGCCACGTTCTATAGTTGCTATCAACAACCACCCAGAAAAGGGTAACAGCAATTTCGATCGTCACCACAGACACCTGTGGTTCGAAGCTTTGCAAATATCTCAGCACCACTGTGGGAAACCAAAGCAGTCTACTCATAGAAATGAACAAACTTCAAGAAATATTTCGTTACAAGCACCTCAACGAACACTACCAACGTCTATTTAGAATGTCTACCATGGTAATTTATCATCTATAACTATCGAAATCCCAAAAAACCTTAAACAAACACCTTTTAGAGCCCAAAAAATCCCTATAGATCAGGCCCAACATCGTCACATCTTTTAAAACCAACAATTTTATGAAACTCAGACAGGTTTCCCTCCACATTAACGCTCTCCAGAAGACGTCTAATTTCGCGTTTTTGCGGAGTGGACGATGCCTAATTTTTCGTAGCGCTCACTGCCACGGCTATAGATTTCACACACACACACCACCCCTGCAGCTTTTATGTAGCCTCGTTCCATTTTGTTGGGATTTTTGTTCTATAGATCGGTTTTTCTCCACATTTTGAAAATCTTGCACTTCACTTATCCTAGGTATGCTCCACGTTCCTCAATAAACGCTCCTATTTATCTGGTGCAGATACTACTTTTATGTATAAAAGAAAAACACTCGTCCAATATGCAACTGTACTGCTACCTGCATTTAATGAAGTTGTACTGAAGATCTACAAGTTGTGCAAGGAACATTACGCACATTACCTTCTACTTTTGAAATTCTCTCATTCCAAACAATACCCAAAAGTCATAACAGCGATTGAAAAGTAGAAAACGATGAACTATGAATGAAAACCCAAAAATGATGCTGCACACTGCATGCAATGCCAGTTCCTCGAGGCAGAGGCACTCTCTAGGTCGCACACTCTTTTCGACAGCAATAGTCCCTGGCCACAAAAATAAGAAATTAGTGAGAAATATTAAAGGAGATACCCTTCCATGGGCGACACTCATCATAGTATCTGCGATGAACAAAGTATTGATCGATTACAAGATTAGGTAAGGATTTCAGTGCACCAAAATAAACCAACGGAAAGGAAATGACACCTATAGGCGTACTGTCGCCCACTCCGGCAGAGCAACCATGACACCTATAGGTATCATTTTCCGAAAGAGACCCCTTTTTAGGCCTATTCATCTGCTTATGTCCACCAAACAGCGAGTTGTCACAAACCGGCAAAGACAACGCGATCGTCCTTTCAACATTCTTTGGATTCTGGCTATAGCTAACTTCAAAAAGTTAAACGAATCAGAAGAAGTGGAAACTGTTTACTCACCATTTCGGTTACAACCACGTTCTCTTTCTGTCAACATTAGTATTAAGTTGTCACTTCGCCAGATGTACGCTTTTCTCCTTTGGCATTCTGGCCCAAAAAGTGAACATGGTGACAACAGATAAGATCCTAAGATGATCTCTCGTGGTGTCCACTTCCTATCGAACATATCTTCGAGCAAAAACTAGCTGCTTCTTTCACATTTCAATTGGCGAATTTTTTAATGCAAATAAATTGGAAATGCTGGGCCCGATCTACGACAATCTGAACAAAAGACTTCAATTCTGCTATTAATTCTTTTTCCAAATCTAATTTAGAAATTTCATAAGATCCTACTCAATTCAAAATGAGCTGGTCTGCATTGTCCTGGCAACGGATGATCCTCCAGAAAAGGTTTTTCAAGTATTTCCTCGCGACAGAGCTAGCTGCATAGTGCTTCAATAGCAGCAACGCACTGAAAGCAAAGGAGGTATCAGCTCTACAACAATTTTAAAATATTTCACAGATGCTACTAATGAACATGTGGGCATGCTAAAATCAACACGAGAAGAATGTTTCATACTGAACTACTTTCAAGCAAGCCCAAAAATGAGAACACAGAAATTACCTGTTTCTACTCGTCGATCGCTGCAAACTCTTTCAAGTTCCGATGCTACAGATCACAATACAGACGTCCGAGTTTGAACCATATGTCTCCATACGACGAAAAATTGCGCTTCAAAGGAACCATAAATCCGACCTGAAAACGAAACGTATGGACGAACACTTGAGAAGTACTCAAGAAACCTCCCAAAGTTTTCAAAAAACTCATAACGTATGAAATAACCAAGAGTTCTAATCGTTCTCGAACATTCACAACCCGTTCTCAACTAGCTGCGACTGTGAAATTGCAAGTATGTCCGAAAGCGGTGCCTTCACGACTGGTGTTAAAGTCCCTTGAAGCTCCTGGATCTGATTGTCAGTTGTCATGCTTCTAGTGGACATTTAAAAATGGGAGGGATAAAGGATAAAAAGGATAAAGCTCTCGGCGTTGATCAATTCCTGAGGGATGCCCCATGCATTCGACTTCATTAAGTATCGTTGGAGGTGATTGAATGCATATCTGGTCTTTACAATGACTCGCGGTGGCCTGCCGATGTATCGAGCCAGTGCTACTATCCTCCCAAACAAGTCTGGTACCAATTTGCCGAACTCGGAGGGATGGAAGCCTTGGTGGGCCATGGGCGCAGGAACTGATTCGACGTGCGTGTCGCAGTGGCGCCTCCAACCACTGCGCCACACGTACTCTTTTAAAAATGTGGGTTATCGTACACAAAAATGGGATGGAAAACAGCGATAACTTCGACGATGCCAAAACAAGAAATAGTACACAAAAAAAGAGACTGATCCGATCGATAAGAGTACTTCTCAGCTGCGAAAGGGAAACATCGCTTGTGCCAAAACATCGAATATCACACAAAAAACACGAACCACACCAAGAAGTGCTGAACATCAACGCGTCGTTGTTCGACGTTGGTAGTACTCCTCGATGTCTTCTTGTTAAGCGATTGTTGGCAGTACTGTTTTGCATTTCACAGATATAAACAATCACATAGGTGTTTGCGGTGTGGACTGAACACGCTATTACACTTTCCGGAAGCTAACGCGTTCACCTCTGCCCCATGCGAGTCCATTTCGCCTGTCTCTTAGCTAATTTTCTATCTACCAGTGCCGCTAGCGACCACCCGTCGACGGCATTGATCTGGGAAGTCTATCTTTCAGTGACACCAGCGATCACCCGTCAACGGGTTGGATCCGTGGATATTAAAACCACTTCCCACTAGGATTGATGGACGATAAACAACAAACCTCATGACAAATGAAGTGATTCGCTCGTGATACACCTCATATGCTGACATCTGGACGCTGACGATGAGTGTTCTCAATTTTCATTGAAATAGTAGTGGGCAGCACCGCTAAGTAGTAGAACATATTCAATCGATAATCCAGATTTGAAAGGGCCGATTTCGCAGCCTTTGCAAACCTCGCGATGTTCGCTTACACTGCGATGTGACGCGACGCGATGACGCCTAGCGTCCGCTTTGTTGCGAAATGAACGACGCCTAGCCATTCGCGTGCGCAGCACAACCTTGGATTCCATACCAGCCACTCCAGTAGTTTCTGTATACCTCCGCATCCTTTTGTTGTGATTTCCGTTCCAGAATCGATTTTCTGCTGTGTTTTGAAAAAAAAATTCTGCGCTCCTTTTATCCCTTCTATGTCCTATGATCTCTTCGATACTCACTTGTTCTTGGCGCGGGTACAACTGTTTTCTTTAAAAAGTATTCGTCCCTTATGCAGTCATTCCCCCTCGAGCATTTAATGAAGTCGTAAAAGTTCTGCAAAGAATGTTTACCTTGTTTTTTTTTCATATTTCCTCATTCCATGCAATACTCAAAAGTCATTACAAAATCATAGGATAACGCTTTGTAGTTGTACCGTGAGGTTTTCTTCTGTCTTTCTTTCTTTTCTTTTTTCTCTTTCTCTTCTCTCGTTCTCTCTTTCCAGCTCATTAGAGGGGATTCCAAAAATTAGCATTTACTCATAATTGCTCCAGTGCACGGAAATTTTTAGTATAAACCGACTTTCTTCGTTCAAAGCATTGGAGCTGGAGATCACTAAGGATTTCCGTGCGTTGGAGTAAGCCACGGATCTCTCTTATATGTGAT
>MQTX01000043.1:1546880-1588528 GCA_009735665.1 Angiostrongylus cantonensis | reverse complement strand
GTACGTACACTTGCATCCGCTTCCTCGATAGAAGACTTGCTCATGCAAGCAAGAATGATAAGGTACGACGTCATCGGCCTGGCCGAGACGAGACGAACCCATTCAACGCTGTCTATGACACTGGAGAACTGTTTTCCGGAACATGCGATAGTAGAGGAGTAGGCGGTGTCGGCGTTCTCGTCAACACGGGCTTGTCCATGAACATCGATTCATTTCGACAACTTACAACCCGAATCGAACGTTTACGATTAAAAAGGTGTGGATCAATACCGGCTTTGACAATCTTTGTCGTTTACGCGCCTCTGCTGTGTTTTGAAAAAAAAATTCTGCGCTCCTTTTATCCCTTCTATGTCCTATGATCTCTTCGATACTCACTTGTTCTTGGCGCGGGTACAACTGTTTTCTTTAAAAAGTATTCGTCCCTTATGCAGTCATTCCCCCTCGAGCATTTAATGAAGTCGTAAAAGTTCTGCAAAGAATGTTTACCTTGTTTTTTTTTCATATTTCCTCATTCCATGCAATACTCAAAAGTCATTACAAAATCATAGGATAACGCTTTGTAGTTGTACCGTGAGGTTTTCTTCTGTCTTTCTTTCTTTTCTTTTTTCTCTTTCTCTTCTCTCGTTCTCTCTTTCCAGCTCATTAGAGGGGATTCCAAAAATTAGCATTTACTCATAATTGCTCCAGTGCACGGAAATTTTTAGTATAAACCGACTTTCTTCGTTCAAAGCATTGGAGCTGGAGATCACTAAGGATTTCCGTGCGTTGGAGTAAGCCACGGATCTCTCTTATATGTGATCTCGATATGGTTAGATGCGAGCCTACATAGCGGGTTCCCAGCTGGTGGATAGGGGGTTGATAACAAAGCCAAGGCGACCTTTGTTTCCCTGAGACAGGTGGATCCAGTTGATGAACTCCCTGTTTATGGTGAGCTGATTCGACACACAGCTTCTGAGTTCACAAGGACGTATTCGTGCATGTGTGCGTTAGTGTGTTCTTGTTTACGCGGATTGTATTCTGCGAGTCAAATCAGCCAAAAGCCTGCAATCAAGCGACAGGGAAGTATATTGGAGGTGGTTGAGAGTATGCTCCAACAAATTAGCCCCATGTCCACTTTAGAAGAGACTGGCAAGCTACCCGTGAGTATACCCAGCCCCATGTTCAAAGCTCAACAGGCTATATGTAGGTGTCAAAAAGCTAAACACAGTGAAAGAAACGGGCTTCATTCCCGACCCCGAAGGAGCCTCACGATTCGGCAGCATTGGGTACAACGAGTACAAAAAAGCTGCTAAAATTTCAGGGTCAATGGAAGCTGCCTGGACCAAGAACTCTGGTGACGATCTGTACTTACGTACGCTTGCATCCGAGTCCTTCCTCGATAGAAGACTTGCTCATGCAAGCAAGAATGATAAGGTACGACGTCATCGGCCTGGCCGAGACGAGACGAACCCATTCAACGCTGTCTATGACACTGGAGAACTGTTTTCCGGAACATGCGATAGTAGAGGAGTAGGCGGTGTCGGCGTTCTCGTCAACACGGGCTTGTCCATGAACATCGATTCATTTCGACAACTTACAACCCGAATCGAACGTTTACGATTAAAAAGGTGTGGATCAATACCGGCTTTGACAATCTTTGTCGTTTACGCGCCGACATCAAAATATAACGAAGTCGGAGCGCGTTGCATGGACTTGGAGAAGCTCTACAGAGAAACCAATAGATTCATCAAGGTCATCACTGGAGATTTTAACGTTAGAATGGGATCAAGAAGAACGTCTGAAGAACATAATTGGGACCCAGGGATTAAAACGGAACGAGCAGTGTAAGCGGTTGTCTGAGTTTATCATGACGACCAAGACCATCAATGGTGACTCGCAATTCCAGAATCCTCACCATAAACGCTGGACGTGGGAGTCTGCCAATGGAGAGTACCATAACAAAATAGACTACATCATGGTAAATAAAAGATTCTGCCTTACGATGTTGCTATTGTCCCAAAATTCTACACGGGATCAGGCCTTCGCCTCCTTAGTTCAAGATTTCTTTTCCCGCGGAAAGGAGAAAAAGTCGCTGAATTCAGAAAACGAATATCCAAAACCACCGTAAACTGGGATTTATTCCAATCACTAGTGGGCTGTTTGGAAGTTGCTGTTTCCGATTACAGCTTTTAAAAGCGGTGCATGTGCGAAGAAGCTATTCTGTGTTCAACGATGAAATCTATTGGGACCCAGGGATTAAAACGGAACGAGCAGTGTAAGCGGTTGTCTGAGTTTATCATGACGACCAAGACCATCAATGGTGACTCGCAATTCCAGAATCCTCACCATAAACGCTGGACGTGGGAGTCTGCCAATGGAGAGTACCATAACAAAATAGACTACATCATGGTAAATAAAAGATTCTGCCTTACGATGTTGCTATTGTCCCAAAATTCTACACGGGATCAGGCCTTCGCCTCCTTAGTTCAAGATTTCTTTTCCCGCGGAAAGGAGAAAAAGTCGCTGAATTCAGAAAACGAATATCCAAAACCACCGTAAACTGGGATTTATTCCAATCACTAGTGGGCTGTTTGGAAGTTGCTGTTTCCGATTACAGCTTTTAAAAGCGGTGAATGTGCGAAGAAGCTATTCTGTGTTCAACGATGAAATCGTGGCTTAGCAATTTCTTTGTTTGATTAAAGAACTGTTTGGCTGGGTAGATTGCTGTCAACTTGACCATTCCACGCCCTGAAGAAGGCGAAATATGGCGAAACGTTAGCTTGTTGATGAATAAAGAATTACATAACACTAGATATTTGCTCAACAAGAATATAAAGAATTTTTTGATGAATTCCGAGGTTAATAGAAAGTCGTTCGTGGGAATTATTACGATACAGACAGGCGATAAAGACCTTAAAGATAGAAGAGCAGAAGTAATGGTCGAAGCTGTATAGGCTGGGAAAATCATTCGCAAAGCGCACAGATGCCTCGCGAATTACAAGACCAAGGTGATTGCACTCCGACGCCAAGACGGAACAGTTACAGCGTCCAGAAGGGCAATGGAGAAAATCATTCACGAATTCTACTCGGATCTCTCGGATCGCCACTTCCACCTCTTGTCGTATGAAATAAAGGAGGATGGATATGTTGTACCACCGGTTCTCCCTTCCAAAATCCGACATGCCATTTCGTCGGTGAAAAATCGAACAGCACCAGGTCCGGATAGGATAAGATCAGAACAGCTGAGGAACCTTCAGCCAGTCCTCGTAAACACATTGGCTCGGCTCTTCACACGTAACCCGTCTGAATGCAAGGTCCCTACTCAGTGGAAGACCAGCAAGACCATGTTGATGTTCAAGAAGGGCGACCTACACGATAAAAGGGTAAAGCTCTCGACGTTGATAAATCCCTGAGAGATGCAGCATTCATTCGACTTCATTAAGTATCGTTGGAGGTGATTGAATGCATATCTCGCCTTTACAATGACTCGCGGGGGCGGGGTGATGTATCGAGCCCGTGATGCTATCCTCCCAGACGCGGCTGGTACCAAATTGCCGACCTCAGAGGGATGGAAGGCTTGGTGGATCATGGGCGCAGGGATCGATTCGACGTGTGTGTCGCAGCGGCGCCTCCAACCATTGCGCCACACGTGCCCAACCTACACGATATAGGCAACTATCGCTCAATCTGCTAGGTGTGTGTCGTCTACAAACTTTCCACTCCACATCTTAAGCAGGATTGCCACAATAGTGGACGAAGGGCAGCCATGTGAGCAAGCAGAGTTTCGAGGATTTAGTACGATGGACCACATCCACACGATAACAGACTCATTAAAGTATCGCGAGAGTACAAAAGACCGCTCTGTCTCACTTTCGTCGACTTAGAGAAAGCCTTTGATTCAATTGAGATAGAAGCATTCATGGAAGCCCTTGGTAGTCAAGGAGTCCCTACTCAGTACATAAAGATTCTTCATGAGTTGTGCAAATATTTCACAATCAATATATCACCATTCTACAACGATATTAATATTGACGTCGGAAGAGGTGTTAGGTAAGGCGATACCATCTCGCCAAAAACCGCCACTCTCGAGAACTTCATGCGAACTTTTGGAATGGTATAATACAAGAGTGAAAATCGATGCTCGGCAATTACACCATCTTCGATTTGCTGATGACATCGTTCTTATAATACCAGACATTAGCCAGGGGAACGAATGCTGGCCGACTTTGGTAAAGCCTGTGGAAAGATTCGTCTTCTACTAAATCTCGCAAAAACGATGTTCATGAGGGACAGATTTGCAAGCGACAGGGTAAAATGGAGCAGGCATTTATGGGCAATGGTTCGAGTCATTCGACGATCAACGGGACTACTGGACTACTTATGACACAGGTGAGGAGCAATTATGAGTATTTGCCAATTTTTGGAATCCCCTCGAAAGAGCGTGGAGGAAAGAACGAAAGAAGAGAAAAGAGGAAAAGAAAAAACGTCTCGTTGTGAGTACGAAATAGACAGAGCTCTCGGCGTTCATCAATTCCTGAAGGATGCATCATGCATTCGACTTCATTCAGCATCGTTGGAGGGGATTGAAGAAATATCTGGCCTTTAAAGTGCCTCACTGTGGCCTGCAGATGTATCGAGCCAGTGCTGCTATACTCCCAGACAAGTCTGGTACCAATTTGCCGGCCCCGGAGGGATGGAAGACTGATTAGCCTGGGGTGAGGGAACAATCCCATGTGTATTGCAAGGCGCCTTCGACCACTGCGCTACACGTGCCCCCTTAAAGTCGTTTATATCGATTAAAATTAGAAAAACATCTCAGAAATGACACTACGTGCAGCTTTCCATGCTGGTTCTTTGATAATTCTCGCTTATTTTTCGATGATTATTTTTAGGAAAAGGCTTTCTAACATCGTTCTACAAGCGTTTTTCTCATTCGATACTATGAAAATAATTTATTGTAGCGATTGCAAAGGTAGTCAAAAATTGGCAGAAGGAATCACCATACAGAATTGGAACGCTTTGCTATAGGTTTTCGTTGGTCCACCTCTACATCTATTATGAAATGCAGAATATTATAAATCTGCCTATATTAGATACATATTATGTATAATATACGTATCATTTGAGGTGATTGGTAATTTTAGGGAGCGTGTAGCGCAGTGATCGGAGGCACACTACAATACACGTGAGGTCGGTCCCCGTGCCCAAAGCCCACCAAGCCCTCTGTCTCTCCGGGGATAGCAAATTCGTACCTGACTTTCCTGGAAGGAGAGCAGAATTGGCTCGATACATCGGCAGACCACCGCGAGTCATTATGAAGATCAGATATGCATTCAGTCACCTCCAACGATACTTAATGAAGTCGTATGCATGGCGCATCCCTCAGGGATTGATCAACGCCGAGCGCTTTATCCTTTATCATTTTTATTATGTACGTTATGTATTATATTATACGTAAATTATACACTAGCTTTCTTGACATATCTGTTGCTCTTTTCAGTGTTCTAATTCGTTGTTCTCGCAAAAGTTTTTAACCATTGCAGTTCCCATTTTTCACGTCATACGATTGATGGCTATTATTAAACATCATGTGGCGAGGGGAGGCGCGTTTGGCGCAGTGGTTGGAGGCGACACGCACGTGGAGTCGATCCCTGCGCCCATGGCCCACCAAGCCTTCCATCCCTCCGGGTTCGGCGAATTGGTACCAGACTTGTCTGGGAGGATAGCAGCACTGGCTCGATACATTGGCAGGCCACCGCGAGGCCTTGTAGAGGCCAGATATGCATTCAATCATTTCCAACGATACTTAATGAAGTCGAATGCATGGCGCATCCCTCAGGAATTGATCAACACCGAGAGTTTTATCCTTTATCCTTTTATTAAACATCATCAACAGAATTATTGAGTGCATTAACTGTATCCTATGTTAACATATGTGTAGGTATCGCCGTTCATCTAGAATGAAACTTCGCTACCTCTTTGTAATATTCAATGCGAAGCACAAGAATGAACTCATTGCTCCAGTTAATCACACTGGAATCACAACGTGGGAATACAAGTTATCACGGTTTTCGTGTGATGACAGTTTTTCTAGGAATTTGGCGGAAAAGTAACCATGATAAGAACGAGGACTCTGTCTTGCGATAGGTTTATCTTTCCCTGTACTTCCGGACAAGGACGACGAACCCCTTCGCAGCTTGCGACACTCTACTGGGGATGAACTTCCGTCGTACATCGTAATTCGACACCTAGAAGCGATTCCAGCCGTGACATCGTGTTAAACCATTGCGATATTTAAGCACATCGTAATAATTTTCCGAAACCTTACCAAACTGCGATAGAAAGGTGGCCGGATAATGCTGAGATAATTTTGAGGATGGAAAACATAAAGGATTCGTTAGAAAAGAAGAAGCAGAAACTACTAGTAAGATATACCGGAAAGCCGAGTTACTGCACAAAAGCCACTAAAAGAGTTCCACATTCGAATGGGAATTCAAGGCTGTCATGGAGCCTGCAATTTGCACTGGAGAAACAACAACTGTGAAGCCACTCGACTATTTTTGAAAATCACGCGTGATTGCGAATATTTCCAAGGACGTAGTTAGACACATTTTTTTTGCGAAAAGCCTGGCTTTGATAGATATCGCTGACGTCGTCAGTCTTAGTCACGGTTCTCCGTTGATTACGGGATCACATGCACTATTCCATCCGAAAGAAAATTATTCGCTGTGAATCGGAATGTGTCAGCTACTGAGTGGCCTTTTCACATATCCCGATGCAGGGAATCTGCGCTGTACGATGCGGTGCGATGCGGGAACCTGATCTAGGTTTTCTGGACATTTTGGCAATGCGCGTGGGTACCTGGTTCTCGATAGGTGTTTGATCTATGTGTTTCCCTCATGTCATGGATGAACTGTTGTACTTTCTTTTATTAATAAGCCTTCACATGCTTTATACGTTATTTAGGAAGTCCCATGAACGATTTTCTCGACTAAACTCGGCACTGGTCAATAATTCACTCTTATCTTGATCAGCAGGCAGGAGGTTGTTACTACACTATTAATTTACAATTGCTGACATTTTAACGGTTTCTTCTTCTTCTTCTTCCTCTTCTTCTTCTTCAGAGTAGGGAGAGATCAAACTGACAGTTCCAGGTACTTAAGAAGACCAACCGCACACAGTCTTGTATTGGTGAAGAATGTGTCTCTCTCACGTTAAAAGATCAGTCTGAGATATTGTGTGAAATCACGTTGTCGAAGGGGCCATTTGTCCCTGCGGTATTTTTTTTTAGATTTTTGAAATTAATCCAAAATTTGCTAAGAGTTTCGCACGGTTTTAGGTTTTTCTATGAAAATAGTGATTTTTATTTTAAACTCTTCTCGGTCAGGCCTTCGTGTCCGTAGTGGAGAAGAAGGCGAAACCTCCGAAATGCCAGATATTGTGAATAAATGTTGTTGTAAAACCTCGTCTCTGCTGATCAAGGAAGCCATGAATTGAACAGCGTCCTCGTTATACCTAGTAATGTTTCGGAACATTTCGGCGCTCTCGCGTTCCTCAAAGCCGCATTGCCTCGATTCAGCTGTTTACAGCAGTTATTTGTGGTGAGAATTGAGTGCTCATAGTAAGACAGATTCAAATAAAGTGGAGTGGAATATGGCGAGAATGAAGTAACCTCAGTCGAATGTGACGTATTATATAGACAATACATCATCGGTAGAAATTGAATTACTAATCAATACTTTCGTATTGTTTGGGAAAATCCTTGTGGTTCAAATATCTGACAAGTTTTCTGTCAACAGTTGTTTGGCAACAGTGGATATCTTAAAGAGTGAAACTTTTAAAAATAGCAGGACGGCATGTATGGTACAAGGTGGAGGTAGGACATAGTCGCGTTACGCATGCATAACAACCTATGTTTGCAGTGTGGTTTTTCGAATCGTTATATTTACGTTTTAGCCACAAAATGTTCTTAATGCTTCAAAAATACTCCTTTGTTTTAGACAAGGAAACGAGAAGATTTGTTCCCTCATTTCGCTTCGTCATGCCAGTCGAACTCTCATTCACTCATTCCGCTAGGGACGTTTCAGTGGTAGGAAAAGTGTGATTTGAAAAATAAACCATTTTGAGTGTTGATTTCTTACTATTCAAGAGTTGTTGTGTTTCAGTAAAAGCAGGTATGGTTCAAGGAAGAAAGCATAGAAGTACTCAGGTTTTCTGCTTTAGGAAGGTGAGCATTATACGGTTTGTGAGCGGCCAAATGTTTCTGACACTAAACGGAATACCATTTCTTTATTTGCAAATTGGTATCGATTGAAGTGCGGATTGACCGGAAAACAGGTCAGTGGATCGAAAAGTTATGTTTCTTAAATACTTGAAAAATGAACAGCACGAACCTCAGGGAGTGCATGTTTTGGTAAATCGATGTCAAAATATGTCACCAGTGCTTTTGTTGGAGTATGTAACTCCTTTTTCGCATAATGGGAAACGCAAGGTGCGTTGAACCATACTCCTCAAAAATACAGAATTTATCAGAAAACACATATCAACACTACACATGATGAACAGCACACGCACGTAAACGCAAAACGCACGCCACTATTCGACCGCCGACGACAAGCCATGGTCGAATCTTGGCAAGGCGCCGGTGGCGCAGTGGTAGTGATGCCCTCCATTACAAGCACGGCTCTGGTTTGATCCACAGCGGGTTCACAGCCTCTTGTGTCTAACCTGCAAGCAGTACACCTTCACAGTCCAAAGAGGAACGCTGTATCCATTCAATCCCAAGACTTCTGGGAGAATCGACTCGACGAACACTAAACGGCGTTCGTAAAGAAGGAGGCAGTTCCTAAGCGGCAGCAAAAACTGGGCGTAGTTCTTTATATTCTTTAGCAAAAACGAGGTGTCACCTTATTTCTTTATGTACGCAAAAGCTGACGTTTCGGCGGTCTTGGCTTTCCTCAGAGCCAGCAAAGATCAAGTTGATCGCAATCTACCCGGCTAAACATTCCATAACAAGACAGAATTCCCCGATGCGTCAGCTTGTGTGTAAGTAAAGGAATGAAATAACACCTCATGTTTGCTCAATAAGTGTGTAAAGAATTGTTCGATCAATGCCGAGGTTAATAGAAAGTCGGTTTTGGGAACTACACGCAGTATTTCGAAGACCGTGGTGGATAATGGATGAAACGAATCGAACGCGGGAAATGTTGGGATACTCATAGTAGATTCGAAGAAGGGTTGTGAAGAAATAAATTCTTACAAAGTGGCATATTTTGTTTGGAGATATCTGTTTTCATGGAACGGTCTCTACGCATTTATATGGTGGTATTAGGCGATAAGAGTGCTTGTTGCGTAGTGGTTAAAGGTGCCCTGAAATAGAGCTGCGTTTGGTCTCGCGACCCAGAATCATTTAGCTTTTAATAAATTCGGGGTGGGCAAACTGGTACCACACTTCTCTGGAAGGATAACAGCACTGATTTGATACTTTAGAAGACCACCATGAGTCATTATATAGGCTACATATGCATTCAATTTTTATCCTTTTTTATGTGAAATACAACCGTGGTGATGCTGAATTGTGAGCAAGATTCGGAACTTCTGCACTAACCGGGTCCCCGATTTGCTTTCACCATAGCGAGGTTTTTTATGCTAACAGTATTTTGAAAAGGAAATACCCCTCAGCGGGAGTGACCTGGAGCATACAAATCGCTTTGAAACCAGTTAAGCTGAAGCTCCAGTGGAAATCACAATGTTCTAGCTTTTATTTACTGCCTTTATTTACTGAGTGAGAGAAAGACAAGGCAAGAGAGCCTTGGCTGGTGCAGTGGATAACACATGAGCCTCGGAAAAGGGTAATCGCGGATTCGAAGCGCACTTGTTTCGAGTTCTGCTCATGTCTCATCACTCTTATGGTTGTATTTCACATAGAAGCCGTTGTTTCTTGAGCCTCTACTAAAGTTTTTAGTTTCAAAAAAATTGTCACTATACTTTGTCGTATATAGAGGGAGTTTTTTTTTAAATCACTGGAGCTCAATGTGTGTACTTTGTGCAATAAATTAGTGTTTTCTTCATGAGCGAATATGATGTTCCTAACAACAAGATTTGTTTAATACTGGCTGACGTTTGGGGGTGTCATCTAGTTCAGAGCTTGGAAATGTCAAATTGACATGCGATAGTCAAATACTTTTATGACACTAGCAAAAAAAAAACGGTACGTGCATTTTATTCGCATAGCAAATAGCTTCCGGTAAACCCTTACTGCTTTGTTGTTTATAAGTCTTCCATCCAGTTCCTGTTGAAGATCAGACACGCACAGTCTTGCATGTGTCAAGAATATGCCTGTGCTCAGGTCAGAAAAATTTAGCCTGAGGTACAGCGTGAGGTTGCGTGTGGTTAGAGGGCACTCTTCCTTGCTGTTCATTTTTGGAAAGAGTTCTACACGCTGATGTTTAGGGTTCCTGTGCGAGGATCATCTGTGCCCCGTTGATCGTCGAGTAACTCGGACGGGTGCCGACAAATCTTCCATTTCTCCTTGTCGCGTGCAAAAGTATCCCATGGGTTTTGCTCATTCTATGGGCTCGTTGAGCGCGATGTCTTTCTTCTAGAGTTTTAATGAAGAACTCTGACTTCCTTATCGGTCGTCATCCTGCAGTACATTTTATATGACGAGGAACCTAGTCACTAATGGCTCTTCTCAATCGGTTGCCGTTCGTACACATTACGTGAACGGCCCATCTTATCTTCGACTGTTTGGCGTATAGAACGGCATCTTTGATTTTCGATCGTTGACGTAGGTCGGAGCTTCGGATCCCATCCCTTACTTGTGTGGGCAGTAAGAACCGGTGAGTCGAAAAGGTGGGCATTGAGTCGGGTGTTCTTTGTTCTCTCCACTACATCCTTGATGCTTTTAAAAGCTCCCCAAGCCGCTCGTTTCCCTCTGCTCAGCTCTGGAGCTAAGTCGTTTGCCATGTTGACGTCTAGAACTAGATACACGTATCTGGAGCAGTCGCAGATATTCCTTCTCTTCAGCGTGAGTGGGTCGTACGAAACGGATCCATTACTCATGAACATTGTTTTGTGAGATATAGTCGAAGAGTAGTCTTTCCACAGGCGTTATCAAAGTCAGAAGTATTCATTCTACTTTCTAATGCTTGATAAATTCAAAAACCGAAGTCCCAGAACCACCATAAACTGGGACTTGTTCAACTCATTAGTCGGCTGTTGGGATGATGCCGTTGTCGACAACATCGACGAGGAATACGATCGGCTCATTCAACATCTTCACATTAGCGCCATGAAAGCTGGGAGTTCGAAGGTAGCCAAGAGACGTCTGTCTCCAGAAACTATCGAGCTAATACGCCAGCGTGGACTCGTACGAGCTGCAGGCAACCGCGAACAAACGTCCGAGCTTGCGAAACAATGCAGACAGGCGATAAAAGAAAATCTTAAAGAGAGAAGAGCAGCAGTAGTGGTCGAAGCTGCAGCTGCCTTGGTAGTCAAGGAGTCCCTACTTACGAACACTGGAATGGGATAACATGGGAGTAAAAATCGACGGTCGGCAGATACATCACCTTCGCTTTGCTGATGATATCGTTCTTATAACACCAGACATTAACGAAGCGGAACGCATGGTTGCGGACTTTGATAAAGCGTGTGGAAAGACTGGTGTTGGACTAAATCTTACAAAAATGTTCATGAAGAACGAATAGGTTTCGTATGCCCCATTCACGTTTAAAGAAACGAATATCTCGGAATACTCGAGTCACTCGACGATCAACGGGATTACAGGTGATACAGGTGATGCTTGATGTTGTAAGAACGATGTCGTAAGCAAAGCGAAGATGGTGTAATTGTCGACAGTCGATTTCCGCTACAGTGTTAGCCCACTCGAATATTCGCTTAACGTTCTAGAGGACGCTACCAAATTATTTGGCGAGATGGTATCGCCTCGCATAATCCATGCTTTGCGTGGGTATTAATATCGTTTTGTAGCGGTAGCACTTCGGTTGTAAAATTTTGTGTAGCTCACGAATAATTTTTATACACTGTGCAGTGACACCTTGGATGTCCAGGGCTTCCATGCGTGCATCTTTCATTTGAGTTGAAAGCTTTCTTCAAATTGATGAAATAAATATGGAGTGGTCTTTTGTACTTTCGCGACATCTCACTGAGTCTTGTTATCGTGTGGAAGTGAGACGTCATGCTATACCTTTTTTTAAACCCAGCTTGGTTATATGGCTAGTGCTAACGTGAGGATGTTGAATAATTCGATCGTGCTCCTCGTCGGTGTTATGAAGAACGGCATCTTTCCAACGCCCGATTAGTGAACTGAGTAAATCCCAATTTGTGGTGGTTTTGGTACTTCTTTTTCTGAATTCAGTGGCGTTTTTTCATTTCCGCTAGATATGGAATCTTGTGTTTGTGTGGGTTTGATTTCCTTTAGAATTTTGGAACAACAGCGACATGGATTAGACAAAACGTTCTATTTACTACGATGTAGTCTATTTCGTTGTAGTACTCTTCATTGGGAGACTCCCACATTTAGTGTTGAGGGTGCGGCTTCTGGAATGGCGAGTTAACATGGATGGTCTTGGTCGTCATGATAAACTCAGACAGCCGCTCACCCTGTTCGTTCCATTCTAATCAGTGGGCCCCAATGTGACGTTCCTCATATGTTCTTCTTGGTCTAATCTTGGCGTTGAAATCTCCAATAATGACCTTGAAGAATGTGTGGTCTTCTCTCTAGAACTTCTCCAACTCCTTGTAGAACGCTTCGGTTTCTTCTTCGTCATAGTTTGATGTCGGTGCGTAAACGAAGGAGGTTGTGAAGAGCCGGTATATTCAATCGTGGACGTCCGATTCGCATTGTAGTTGTTCCAATGAATCGAAGTTCGTGGCCGAAATCAAGTTGACGAGAACACTTACGCCGTCGACTCCTTTTCTGCTGCCTACTCCGGGGAACATTTTTTCATCGGTGTCATAGACGACGTGGAATAGTTGGCATCTCCCCGTCTTGGCCAGTGTGATGACGTACCTTATCCTCATGCCTGCATTATGAACTTCTCTATTGAGGACTGCGTTGCAAGTGAGCCTGCATTTTAGGTATAGGTCATGACATTAGTCTGCGATCTAAACAATCTAGAATGATCCTGAGATTTAAGCAGCCTGATCATACTCGTCGTAGCTAACGATACCGTGTCGATAGCACTTTCAGGGTCAGTAGAATGAGGCCCTTACTTTACTGTGTTTAACGTTCCATACCATTGTGTAGCTTGCCAAACTGTGAACCTGAGAGCTGAGTATACTCACGTGTAGCTCGCCATTCTCTACTGAATACACCAAGTAGCTTATTTGTCGGTGGCGACTCGTAACCGTCTTCCACATACTTCCCAGTCAATTGACTGCAGGCTTGATGCCGAATTGGATAGTAGAATACAATCTGAATAAACCAGTGCACACCCACACACGCATGCATGCATATGTCTTTGTAAACACAAGGTATGTAGTATCAGTTCGGCTCAGAAGAAACAGGGAGTCGGCCACATTGATCCATATGCGCCCCAGGAAATAAAAGTTACTTTTGATCTGCCTATTTGCTACCTTAAGAGGCTCCACGTTGAATCACGACCAAGCGGCATGAGATCCCTATGTAGGTGGGTGCGAGGATAAAAGGATAGAAAGGATAAAGCTTTCGGCATTGATTGATCTCTGTGGAATGGGCCATGCATTCGACTTCGTTAAGTATCGATGAAGGTGATTGAATGCATATCTGGCCTTTACAATGACTCGCGGAGGCCTACCAAAGTACAGAACCAGTACTACTCTGCTCCCAGACAACTCTGCTACCAGTTGCCGACACCGGAGAAATAGGAGGCTTCGTGGACATTGGGCGCGGATATCGACCCCATATCTATTGCAGGACGCCTCCGACCACTGCGCAGCACGTGCCCTAGAATGTGAGGATAGTAAATTTTATTTCAAAAATATTCATCGTTGTCTGTGCCGCGTGTGGAGTTGTGGTCTGAAGTGCCTTGCAACACCCACGTGAAATCGATTCCTGCGCCCATGGCCCACCATGTGTTCCATCCCTCCAGGGTCGGCAAATTCGTATCAGACATGTCTGGGAGGATAGCAGCACTGGCTCGATACGTCGGTAGGCCACGGCGAGTCATTGTAAAGGCCAGATGGCATTTAATCACCTCTAAAGGATACTTGATGAAGTCGAATGCATGGCGCATGCCTCAGGGATTGGTCAATGCCGAGAGCTTTTATCCTTTTATGTTAGACATGCCTCATGGAGTGTTTTGACTTCAAATGAGATTTTATGCGCCTATTTGAAAATTCTGAGTTCCAGCAGTTACCATTTGGAACTAATCCGACGTAATTCTTTTGTGTAAAAAACAAATTTCAGGTATACCAGTATCAAATCATAGTCGAGAAGAAAATCTCGCGTAGAAATTATATTGTGAGAAACAGGTATGGGTTTTTGATATTTCTTTTTAAAATTTCTTTCCTTTTACATAGGTGAACTGAAAAATCCTGTTGTGACTGTCATAAAAGACAAAAGACATTGACAGATTGGACTACTTCTCTATTTCTCCGAATAACGCTCACATGGCGTTGTATGCTTCCTACTTTCTTTTTATCGTTCACAGGTTTAGTGCTGATCGATTGTGGCTTTCTTTGAAGTCCTGGTATAACCATGTTAGAGCATCCCCAAATCTTCCGCTTCAGGTAGTTCGGAGACTTGGTTGAGAAGAGCGCATTACTGCCTTGCGACTTGGATTCTTCCATCATAGGAGCTATTCTCGTTAGGGTGGGAAATGGTGGATTAGTCAACTCACCACTCAGCGCAGTGCATAGTGATGAACCCGATGTGCGCATCGTAGTCTTAATATTGTAATTGATTCACCGAAAATTGTGTATGACAAAGACATTCCACAAGGCATATTCGTAGATTGCTGTTCGTGCTACAAGATATAAAAGCTATTATTGAAATATTGATTGTTTATGGTATAATGGTTTGTTCTCGTGTCGCAGGAATCTTGATACTTGATACTTGATACCTAATATTTGAATAGTCTGTCCTCACTGGTTGTGCCAGCCCAAGCATTATCTCCATATTGAGACAGTTTACTGGTTTTGCCATTGTGGTTCTCTGGAATCCCGTCGTCACCACGACAGGCAGTCGCAGCCCTTGTGGATCAGAGGGAGATTTGCCACCATGCGACTTTGATATCAGGACGGTGGTGGATCCTGGTATAGGTTTACTCCTAGCTAGGCTTCCTGATGAAAACGCCGGACTTCTTCTCAGCTTGGGAGACCCTGCCAAGGGGTGAATCCCCCGCTGCACATTGCAGTTCGACACCCAGGAATACCTTCCAGCCATGATGGGGCGGTAAACCATTGGGAGGCTCGGGAATCTAGTTTGTCGCGGGAATTTGGTTTGTTTTATAGTAAACTTACACCAACAGGGCGAATTTTTCTTTAATTTCGAGTTGGCGATGTTAGAGCAATCCAATTCATAGGAATTTGTCACCTTTAGACTAGATTCACGGCTTCGTGGACTCCAATCGCATATAATAGCAAGATTGAAAACTGATCGACGCTCGCTTACTTTGTCAGGGGAGGATTGTCCTGCTCAGAAACTGGTGCATAGCAGTTTCACCGACTACTAGTAACTGGCCAGAATCAGGTTAAATGTAGCCAGCAGCGAAATTTTGTGTAGTAGGCATTGAAGAGATTATTTCTAAACACATAAATAAAAAATTTCGTTTAAATAAAATAAATAAAAGTAACGTTTTAAATATTCACCATGCTGATTTAATTTCAGATACCAGGTGTGTGAAATTTTCTGGCAATGCGTAAGGCGCTATGAAGAGTTCTTTGGACCTTACTACGAGATCACTTTTGATGACTACTCAAGGTAACAGTGTTTGAGTAAGAATAAGTTGGTTCGTATTACTAGCCAAATACACTTTGAGAGTTTTAAATTCGCGTTTATCCCACTCTAAGAAAACTAACTGTCTGATTTTCATACGATTTTTTTTAGATTATTTGAATACTAAGATTAAATTTGGACTCTAAAGTCCTGGTGTTGAAAGTGATGATTTGTGATTCCACTTAGAATGCTTTGAATACTGTCTTTTCTTTTTTTTTTCGATAACTTGTCCCACCAAGCTTCGTAATCCAGTGGTGAACCCGTTGCGGAGTTCCAAACACAGTGACTGGTTACCACATTAGGCCAACACATCTCATTTATTAATTGAAAGGAAAACCGTTGAAGCCTACAGGTTTTTCGTAATATGTTATCTACGAATACAACTTTGATATTGAGAAGCTCAGAAACTTATTTTTTTTTTACGCTTTTCCTCTTCAAAGCTCGTATTTTGAACACCGAAACGACAGGAATGTCGCCATTTCGTAGAACAGTGCGAATGGTGGCCGCTCTCAGTATCTTGTTGGTACCCAGGATCGACTTTCTATTAACCTCGGCATTGAATTATGAATTCGTCGTTTTCTCTCTTAGCAATCGCGAGGTTGTTAAACGTTTAGTAAACGTATGCTGTTTAACAACCTCGCGATTCCTAAGAGAGAAAACGACGAATTCATATCTTGTTGGTGTTTGTGGCTACCGCGCTTGCTTTCGGGATTTTGAAAAATTTTCTGTCTACGGTTTTTTTCTCGGAGGTTTCAGCTCTACAAAGTCTAAAAGTGAAGGATAAAAGGATAAAGGATAATGCTATCGGCGTTAATCAATCCCTGAGGGATGTGCCATGCATTCGACTTCATTAAGTGTCGTTGGAGGTGATTGAATGCATATCTGGCCTTTACAATGACTCGCGGTGGCCTGCCGATGTATCGAGCCAGTGCTGCTATCCTCCCAGACAAGCGTGGTACCAATTTGTCGACCCCGGAGAGATGGAAGGCTTGGTGGACCATGGGCGCAGGGATCGATTCCACTTGTGTGTCGCAGTAGCACCTCCAAACACTGCGCCACATGCGCCCCTCTAAAAATGAAATTGGTGAAAATTGGTCGTTAGAAAATTGATCACCTGTAGTCCAGTTGATCTTCGAATGACTCGAGCGGGCGCCAGTAAATCCTCCATATTTCCATGTCGCGCGCAAGAGTAGCCATTTGGGTTCTGCTCGCTTTAGGGACTCGTCGAGCATCATATCTTTCTTCTAGGCTCTTCGTGAAGAACTCTGACCATCGGGTCGGTGGTCTTCCTGCAGTACGTTTGACATCCCGAGGAAATGTGGGCACGGAGTCTGGTGTTCTTTGTTCTCTTCACTACATCCTCGATGCTCTTGAAACTTCCCCATGCCGTCCGTTTCCTTCTACTCAGCTCTGGAGCTAAGTCGTTTATCATGTTGATTTTCCGACTTGGATAGACATAACTGGAGCATTTGGAGATATTCGTTCCGTTGTGCGTGAATGGGGCAAACGAAATCAATCCGTTCTTCATGAACATTGTTTTCTAGAGATTTAGTCGAAGACCAATCTTTCCACACGCTTTATCAAAGTCCACAAGCAGGCGTTGCGCTTGGCTAATGTCTGGTGTTATGAGAACGATATCATCAGCAAAGCGGTGATGTATCTGCCGACCATCGATTTTCACACCCATGTTATCCCATTCCAGTGTTCTATCGCCTTGCCTAACTCCTCTTTTGACGACAACGTTAATATCGTTGTAGAATGGTGAAATCTTGGTTGTGAAATTTTTGTACAGCTCACGAAGAATTTTTATGTACTTAGTAGGGACTCCTTGACTACCTAGTACTTCCATAATTGCTTCTATCTCAACTGAATCAAAGGCCTTCTGTAAGTCGATGAAAGTGAGACAGAGAGGTCTTTTGTACTCTCGCGATACTTCAATGAGCCTTGTTAACGTGTGAATGTGGTCCATCGTACTAAATCCTTTTCGAAACTCTGCTTGCTCACACGGCTGTCCTTCGTCCAGTGTTCTGTCAATCCTGTTCAGGATGACTCGAGTGAAAAGTTTGTAGACAACAGACAGCAAGCAGATTGGGCGATTGTTGCCTCTATCGTGTAGGTCTCCCTTCTTGAACAACAACACAGTCTTGCTGGTCTTCCACTGAGTAGGGACCTTGCATTCAGACAGTTAACATGTGAAGAGGCGAGCCAGTGTTCTTACGAGGACTGGCGGAAGGTTCTTCATCTTTTGCTGTCCGGACCTTGTGCTGTTCGACATTTTACCGACGAAATGGCACGTCGGATTTCGGTAGGGAGAACCGGTAGAACAGCGTATCCATCCTCTTCTATTTCATAAGACGCGAGATGGACGTGGCTATCGAAGAGATCTGAGTGATTCGTGGATGATTTTCTCCATTGCCTTTCTGGACGCTGTTATTGTTCCGTCTGGGCGTCGGAGTGCAATCATCTTGGTCTTGCAATTGGCGAAGCTTCGGCGGGCTTTGCGAATGCTTTTCCCAGCCTCTGCAGCTTCGACCATTACTGCTGCTCTTCTCTTCTTAAGCTCTTCTTTTATCGCCTGGCTGCATTGATTCGCAAGCTCGGACGTTAGTTAGCGGTTGCCTGCAGCTCGTACGAGTCCACGCTGGCGTATTAGCTCGAGAGTTTCTGGAGACAGACGTCTCTTGGCGACCTTCGAACTCTCAGCTTTCATGGCGCTAATGTGAAGATGTTGAATGAGCCGATCGTATTGCTCGCCGATGTTGTCGGCAACGGCATCTTCCCAACAGCCGACTAATGAGTTGAACAAGTCCCAATTTCTGGTGGTTATGGGACATCGGTTTTTGAATTTAGCGGCTTTTTCTCCTTTCCGTGAGAAATAAAATCTTGCACGAAGGAGACCGTGGTCTGATACCGTGTGAAATTTTAGGACAACAGCGACATTGGTTAGGTAAAACTTCCTATTTACTATGATGTGGTCTATTTCGTTATGGTACTCTCCATTGCGAGATTCCCACGTTTTTGTGAAAGCCGGTGTTGATCCACATCTTTTTAGTCGTTAACGTCAGATTCGGGTTGTAAGCTGTTCGAACGAATCGATGTTCATGAACAAACTCGTGTTGACGAGAGCGCCGACATCGCCTACACCTCTACTGTCGCATGTTCCGAGGAACAGTTCTTCTCCAGTGTCATAGACAGCGTTGAATGGGTGGCGTCGTCTTCTCGGCCAGGCCGATGACGTCGTACCGTATCATTCTTCCTTGCATGAGCTAGTCCTCTATCGAGGACTCGGATGCAAGTGTACGTGCGTTGTAGGTACAGATCGTCACCATAGTTCTTGATCCAGGCAGCTTCCATTGGCCCTGAGATTTTAGCAGCCTCTCCGTACTCGTCGTACCCAACGCTGCGAAATTGGGGGCTCTTTCGGGGTCAGGGGAATGAGGCCCGTTTTTTTAAAGTGTGTTCAACATATTTGATACCCACGTATAGCTTGCTGGGCTTCTTCTCCAGTGTCATAGACAGCGTTGAATGGGTGGCGTCGTCTTCTCGGCCAGGCCGATGACGTCGTACCGTATCATTCTTCCTTGCATGAGCTAGTCCTCTATCGAGGACTCGGATGCAAGTGTACGTGCGTTGTAGGTACAGATCGTCACCATAGTTCTTGATCCAGGCAGCTTCCATTGGCCCTGAGATTTTAGCAGCCTCTCCGTACTCGTCGTACCCAACGCTGATTCAAACGTTAACCGTTAGTAGAAGTGTTTTGAGATCACGTGTGTCGTCGTACCACAACTGATTCTTCGATCGGAGCTAGGTACATTCCTTGCCCATGGAAGGATGACTGGGTGCCGCTGATCTCCAACAAATAACTGGTAGACACAATGAACAAAGTGACGAACACTGTGATTTCAACTACGGCCTCATCTTAACTGGGTTCGTTCCCCACCATAGACACCTGCTTTCCAGAGTTTTGCAAATATCTCAAAAAGCTGTTAGTTTTGCTAATGAATATTTGTGCGTTCAATTTTTATATGCTGACGTTACGTAAGTGTTTGGCTGAGTAGATTGCTTGTCCGTTTGGGCTTTGCCGGTTCTGAAGGCGGCAAAGTCAAAACGTCAGCCGTTGTAAGCGAATAAACGCTGAAATAACAACTTTGTGTTAGCTTATCATGAAGGACAGTGAGCATACGAACTGTTAAAGAGGTATATACCTAAACTAAAATATGGCAAAACATTTGAAATTTGGATTCTCGTTTCAACAAAATATAGTTCGTTGTTAACAGTGAGTACCATTATTGCAGACATGGCTCCATATTTTCAGTGCGTTCTCTATAAATCAATGGAAGGTTAAAAATGGAAGGCCTCAGAAATTCGAATATAGATTTCCAGATTCAAACAAGGTAATATGGTCGCATGTGGTTGTTTTCAAATGTTTTTTTCAGGATTTAAATTTGCAGAAATTGTTGATCTCTCTTGCAAAGACATTTGTAATGTTTCTATACGCATGTGAGTTGTTTAGAGAGCAACCCTGACAGTAACCTATATATCTAACTTTTCATTTGATCTTAATGCTGTGGATGTTGCCGAGAGAAATTCGTCCGCAATAGTGCTCAAGTCGCTGGTTTCTCAACGTGCGCGACACTTTCCCGCATATTATGATAAAGACTGGTTAGTTGATATATCTGTTGCTCCTTACCACTTTTTTTGCCTTCGAAATGTTAGTTCTGTATGTAATTTTCACGATTTTCTCTTGTTGAGTTGACGTGATGTTATTAGCAGTTGTTGTTGTAGTCGTGATTCAGTGGCTGACGTTTTGGCCGCGTCTTCTTCAGGGCCTATACGTATTCTGTATAACGGTGTCTATATAATCTGGTGGCTTTTCTTTAGTACTTTGAAGATTTATTGCATAAATGAGAGCCACTTTTTCTAGAGACTGCTTATCATTTTCTAAGATGTTTCCACCCTATTTTGTTCAGGTGGATTAAAAAGTGAGGTCCGGCCAGATCAGTAAATCGATCTGAGGAAAAACGCAAAGTCACGTATGTGCATTCGTCTTTTCGGTTAATGTTTAGAATTTTGAAATTTGCCTAAAACGCCACCATCGTCACCATTATGCTTTTGTGCCCTATTGTGAACCTAGAGGATTACTTTGCCGAATTTTAACTTTCCCGAATTTGCGTTTTTTCCTGCGGATAAAAATTGGTTTTTTTTTCTTGTTTTTCAAGGTTTTCCATGCCAAGTTTAGCTATTTCTTCTTGTAAAACGAAGAAATTAGGCCGTTGAGAGTTGCTAAGACGAGGTGATCTTGAAAATTCGGTATAAATTCATTATTGGTCTCCCACTTAGGGTCACCACAGTCAATTAGGCGACAAACTCAGTGATCGTTCGTACAACTCAGAAATATGTGTAATCTGTCCTAACGGCAGGCACGGGTTGCATGAGTTCAGTACAGTATACTTAGTCTAATGTAAGGCATGCGGTGAAGAATACATTGGAGAAATAGGTAGACTACTTTTTATCCACATAGAAGAACATTTATGCGGGAAACTTAAAATTCGGCAGTCTTTACAGAAAGGGGACAAAAGCGAAATGGTGACAAATGGCTGTGTCCTGACACAGAGTTCATAAACACGAACGCGTAAGACTCTTAGAGCATTTTAGATAAATTCTAAAATTCTAAAGATTAGCCGGAAAGACTAATGCCTAAGTATCATACATAACCTGGCGTCTTTTCCCGGATTGACTTTTTGATCTTGGCGGATCTCACTCCTAATCCGTTTTAAACAACATGTGGTTGGTCTCATACCGTACAAAACGACGAGTAGTTCTTTTTAACAAAGTGATGGTCACCTATATAATAGATCTTCATTAGAACTGTAAATAAGTCGGAGAATTATATTGATATGGGTTATATAAAATACGTATAGGCTCTGAAGAAGGCGAAATCGTCAAAACGTTAGCCACCCATTCACGAAGACAACCGATAGCAACTTCGTGTCAACTCAACAAGGGCAGTTTATAGGAACTACATAGAGTAATTATTCACGCCGACATATCTGGACATTGACGTTAATTTTTTCTTTGTCTAGGGCGATAGGGTGCGACGATGGAATGTCCAGTTTTGAAAAACAAACTGGTGCAATTTTTAGTCTGTAGTATTTTTTATATCCATGAAGTTTCTGTAATACTATTTGCTTAATGGTTTACTTTTAGGATGTTCGTAAATCGTTGGGAACCGTGCTCTGGCTCCTTGTACTATGTTCCTCGGGTTTCCACTGATCCAAAGGTGTTTACAGATCAAATTTGCTTCATGAACTAAGAAGGGTTCCTACCTTTCATACGTTGACTGCATTGATTTTTCTTATACAAATGAAGCATTTTAATGTGTAAATTATGTATTAAGGTCTTCATAGACGCTGGTGTACGTGCATGGCTTGGCGTCTTTACCTCCGCGAAGGTTCTTCAAGATCGGAGTCCAGCAATTTGTTTCGGATGTAAGTCCCAAACTACTGTTGAACCGAATTTTGTGCAGAAATGAACATTAAATTAATGCTTAGTTACAGAACTTGAACAAGTTTTTAGTGTGGGATGATATTGGCTCGTGTTATGTACGACTGTTGCTCTTAAGTAACATGAGCCTTCCATTTCTTTGAAATTATTATTTATGTCTTCTGACGCTAATGTGGACTGTTCCTTCTGGTTAAAGTTTTAAACATTCTATCTAATGTGAATTAACTTCCTTCAGTAAGTGCCAAAAATATTGGCGCATTTCTTTGCTTTAACACTTAGGTTTTAGGTTCCAGCGTGAATTGATTTCTACTTGCACGGTACAAAATAATAGCCGCTCCGAACTTTTAACCCACATGTATCATCTCTCAAGGTGAACTTTTTCACTGAAATATGGGAACCGTTAGAATCTACAGTTATGTGCGAAAAACGTGCAGCTATTCTACTAATGTGGACTTTTGATTTTTTGAATTCAGAGGATCGTACTTTTGTCACTTTTTCCACTCGATGTTCATATTTCGAAAATGATATCATTTGAACAAGCGGTATTTTATCCATTAGAACGCGATGGTGTCTTTAACTGTGGTTTTGATGTTTTTAGTAACTTTTTATTTACTGCCTGTTTTTATCTTTCACGACAAGGTATGATGCGTATGCAACCATTATGATGTTTAGATATTTGCGAAATTTTGAACTGTAGACCAAATAGAGAAAGGCAAAGCAGTGGCGTCAGTGATGCAAAGGGTAGCATGTGAGCCCCACCAAAGGATAACCCGAGTTTGAATGTGGCCGGGAGTCTAATTTTTGCAAATATCTTACCATTACAGTGGTTGCATAGATAGCACTGTTCTAGAAACTGATAACTTTTTTAACTAATTAAATAAGCATTTCCCAGCTTATCAGGAACTTTACTAGCTGAAAGTAAACTCTTTGGAATCTAAATAGCTTTACCGACATGTGTTTTCTTTTTCTGCAACAACGAGGTTTCGTTTTCGAAAGCTCTCGGGGCGTTTTTCTTATTCGCTGGCGCTTGTGTTTCGAACGTGGAAGCAATTCAACAGATGGTTTCCTTTAAGAAGATACGTGTTGCTCTCAAATACACCCGCTAACTCGGCAGTTGCAATGTTGCATGAAAAATCCATATTTTTTGAAACCCTAATTCCTTGACCTAATTAAATTCGATATGGAGAATCACAACGATAAATTCAATATATACTTACATTCTTGGATACTTGGACGGTCTGTCTTCAAGAGTAGAGCCGGCCACTGGACATTTCCCATTCGTTCCTTCCCTCTTGATCGTCGTTTGTGGTGGTGGTTTTATTCTGGCACGGTGGCGGGTGGAAGTCTCATACTGTAATCTGTAAAATAACTGCTGCTGCTAATACAGCTGTTTAACTGCGGCTACGAACACTTCCGCACAAGGTGTAGGTGGACCTTGGCTCGTGTTATGTACGACTGTTGCTCTTAAGTAACATGAGCCTTCCATTTCTTTGAAATTATTATTTATGTCTTCTGACGCTAATGTGGACTGTTCCTTCTGGTTAAAGTTTTAAACATTCTATCTAATGTGAATTAACTTCCTTCAGTAAGTGCCAAAAATATTGGCGCATTTCTTTGCTTTAACACTTAGGTTTTAGGTTCCAGCGTGAATTGATTTCTACTTGCACGGTACAAAATAATAGCCGCTCCGAACTTTTAACCCACATGTATCATCTCTCAAGGTGAACTTTTTCACTGAAATATGGGAACCGTTAGAATCTACAGTTATGTGCGAAAAACGTGCAGCTATTCTACTAATGTGGACTTTTGATTTTTTGAATTCAGAGGATCGTACTTTTGTCACTTTTTCCACTCGATGTTCATATTTCGAAAATGATATCATTTGAACAAGCGGTATTTTATCCATTAGAACGCGATGGTGTCTTTAACTGTGGTTTTGATGTTTTTAGTAACTTTTTATTTACTGCCTGTTTTTATCTTTCACGACAAGGTATGATGCGTATGCAACCATTATGATGTTTAGATATTTGCGAAATTTTGAACTGTAGACCAAATAGAGAAAGGCAAAGCAGTGGCGTCAGTGATGCAAAGGGTAGCATGTGAGCCCCACCAAAGGATAACCCGAGTTTGAATGTGGCCGGGAGTCTAATTTTTGCAAATATCTTACCATTACAGTGGTTGCATAGATAGCACTGTTCTAGAAACTGATAACTTTTTTAACTAATTAAATAAGCATCTCCCAGCTTATCAGGAACCTTACTAGCTGAAAGTAAACTCTTTGGAATCTAAATAGCTTTACCGACATGTGTTTTCTTTTTCTGCAACAACGAGGTTTCGTTTTCGAAAGCTCTCGGGGCGTTTTTCTTATTCGCTGGCGCTTGTGTTTCGAACGTGGAAGCAATTCAACAGATGGTTTCCTTTAAGAAGATACGTGTTGCTCTCAAATACACCCGCTAACTCGGCAGTTGCAATGTTGCATGAAAAATCCATATTTTTTGAAACCCTAATTCCTTGACCTAATTAAATTCGATATGGAGAATCACAACGATAAATTCAATATATACTTACATTCTTGGATACTTGGACGGTCTGTCTTCAAGAGTAGAGCCGGCCACTGGACATTTCCCATTCGTTCCTTCCCTCTTGATCGTCGTTTGTGGTGGTGGTTTTATTCTGGCACGGTGGCGGGTGGAAGTCTCATACTGTAATCTGTAAAATAACTGCTGCTGCTAATACAGCTGTTTAACTGCGGCTACGAACACTTCCGCACAAGCTGTAGGTGGACCTTTTTTTTTCATTTGTCATCTGCAGTTCTCATTATGTAATTATGCATCCCATCTGTGTTTGACTAGCTGTGGGCATTCTCTTTGATCTTAAAAATGGGGTAGGTTTCGAAGATCATAGCTCCACATTCCGGCTAAGTATTGAATGTGCCGGTTGTGTTTCAGAAGGATTCGTTCGAGCTCTCTGTGACTAGTGTGCAGGATTCTTGACATGGCCGGACTGTCAGTAAACATCTCTCCAGCATAATGGAGCGTTAGGAGGACCATCGAGTCAAAGAGGTGACCGCAGATTTTCGGCTGCTTTATTTGGTCGGTGGCTTATTTGAGAGACCTGTATGCGGCCCATGCCGCTCTCCGTCTATCTAATTCCTTTGTCATATTATTCTCCATGTTCAATGAACGCCTGTGGTACATGCGCGAGTGGTGTTTGCAATAGGAGAAAGTTGATTTGATCACCTTGGCACCATAGATTTTTCACGAATTGGGTCTTCTTTCGATTTACGCGGAGTTCGATCGTTTTTCTTCGCTTCCTTGAGCTCATTGGTTATCATCTCTGCTTCGTTGGGTCTTCTTGAAAAAGTAACGATTTGATCGGCAAAACAAAAGTTTGGTAGGAATTTCCTATCAATTCTTGCGCTTTTCTCGTCCCAATCGAGCGAGTTCATTATCCATTGTTGTGCTGTACCGAACAGCTACTACGATATTGTGTCGCCTTGTCGAAGCCATTTTCCTATTATACTAATAAGTCGATGGAATAGCTGTATTTTCGCAGTGCATTTCCGTTAACAGTCAAACAAAGTTCTCGTGTAGAATAGATCTACATCTTGGTCAGCGAGCACTGATATGGTTGTTTTTGTTCCGTCGCTATCAGACACCTTTTCGTCATCGATAAAAGTTAGCAGAAAAATCAGAGAGTAATCCTGACAAACTTTTGTGACCCGTGATACGCCTTGGATATGGAATTTGCAGTAAAATCCCTGTCGAAATCCCGAGCATATCGTGCCATAATTACGAAGATTTCTTCGGTTACCATTCTTGGAGAGGATGACCCTGTGCGACGTGCTCCACTGGTTTGGAATTTTTTCCTTTTGAAGATAAGCTGTCATATGGCTTGCAACAAGTACATGTAAATTGCGGTTTCAAGCTCTATGGAGGTCGGCGGTGATATTATCGGGTTCTGGAGTTGTGCCTTCTTCATCCTTTTTATAGCAACTCAAACCTCCGGTGGGAGAATTCCAGGTGGTTTTTCTCCAGCGGGGATTTTAGGGTCTAGGAAAGGGCGCGAAGTTCTGTTAATCCCATTTTCGTTCGTCGACGCTGACAGTGGAGCATTATACTCACTTATACCACGGCTGTGTTTCTTCAGATTGGTTCTTTTTTACACCTTTCTAATAGTTTATTCTGCCTGTACCGTTATAGATCTTCCCTAAAACTCTTTTCGAACTGGTGTTTATAATTAGCTCACGCGAAAATGGCGGTGATCATAACGAACCCAACAATGACGAGACTATCGATGTATCAAGTAGGCATCATCTGCTGTTTGTCGGAATATGGTCGGTCTTCGGAAGAGTCGTGCCGTTAGGAGACTCCCATGCCCAGCGACTGGTTTCTTTTTTATGGAAAAACGAGTTCCATGGAACAGACAGGCGTCCTGCGAGACGGTTTCCATTCTCATTTCTTCCTCCTACTCTATAATTTTCGATCCTGTATTCGCCCTCGTTGGCCTTTTCTATTCTGGCGTTGAGGTCTCCGACAATAAAATTTGTAATATGCTTTGTCATTGCGGACACCTTCCTCCAACTGATAGTAGAACGCATTTATTTCGTACTCATCAGCTGCGTCGGTTGGTGAGTAGCAGTTGATGATAGTGATCTTCTTATGATGCGACAGTTGAAGACGGAGGACGGCTATCCGAGGGGAAAGGATCTCGTATGAGTCGACGAGATGGACAATGGACGGGTGGACGACAAAGCTTACGCCATCGACATTTCATAAAGGGACCAATTCTCTGCTAATGAGAAAGGTTGTGTCGTTTAGTTGGTGTATGGCGGCTTTCTTGCATTCTGCTTGCTGTGAAGCAGTCACGTAGAATTTGATGCGATCTCCAGCTTCAAAAAAGAAGTGAAGGTAGGCGTTAGTGTTTTGGCGTTATACGTGCAGAGTAAGAAATGGCTCTCCATGGCTTGTCATGCGTGTTTTCGTCAAATCCTGTTACAGTGACGTCCTGTGTAACCCGAGGTTTTGTGACCTCTAAGGAATCGTCTCACCGTCTGACGTTATAGACGGGAGCACTCACTGTGCGGAGTGCTGAAGTTGACCTGTTGTTGGTTGAGCAATTTGGTTTTATCAAATTTCTCAAATACACATATATATACATATATATGGATGTACAACACGCGTGAAACGCGCAGTGGTCGGAGGAGTTCCACAAAACACAAGGGTTCGATCCGGGGCATTAGACTCACCAAGCCTTTCATCCGTCCAATGTCGGTAGATTGGTACTAGGCTTCACTGTGAGTATAAGAGCACTGACTGGATAAATCGGTGGCCTACCACGAGTCATTGTATAGGACAGATATGCATTCAATCACCTCTAACGATGCGAAATGAAGTCGAATGCACAGCGCATTCCTCAGGGTTATATCAACGCCAAGCTTTATCCTTCTATGCTTTGTATAATATTCTGCCGAAAACGAGCGGCATGCTCTTACGGTTAAACAAAGTTTTATCCGGACAGAAATTGGCGTCTCCACGCTGTGTCCACTTCAAAGTGACTAAAATTTTTCCTTTTTACTGATTGCATAGCACCCACTGTTTCGATGACGTTACTGAATTGAATCATTAAGTAAATATTCTGTGTTCCTTGCATTGTTCTGTGTTAGTTCGAAACGACATCGGATAAGAGTTCCATGGAAACTAGCTGATTGTATATGTGATCCATGTAGTGTAATATCAAAATGTAATGAAAAAGGATGAAGCCCTCGGCGTTGATCAATTCCTGAGGGATGCGCCATGTATTCAACTTCATTAAGTATCGTTGGAGGTGATTGAATGCATATCTGGCCTTTACAATGACTCGCGGTGGCCTGCCGATGTATCGAGCCAATGCTGCTATCCTCCCAGACATGGCTGGTACCAATTTGCCGATCCGGAAGGCTTGGTAGGCCATGGGCGCAGGAATCGATTCCACGTGCGTGTCGCAGTGGCGCCTCCAACCACTGCGCCACACGTGCCCCTCGTACATGTAAATGTAATGTATTCTAAAATGATGTAATGTGACAACAAGTCAAGGAAATGTGCCAACTGCACACCTGAGCTCTGTTTAAAATGTAATTTGCAATGGTCCATTCTGTTATCAAGAGCAACAGAATCTCCGATGTCGGTAGAAAATCTATATTCAACATTCATTTGTAGTTAACTCAGAGAGCTATTGTTTTTAATTAGCGAAATAGAAAACTTATGATATGCGCCTATATCGAGCGACGTCTGTTGTCGATCGACAGTAGAAAATGCTGCTTCTCTACGATTATCATTGTACTGAAGAAGCAAACATTTGTTTTATGAGCAACAACCAGTGAATGCATGTTATTGATACGGGGAATATCATAGCATGGCTATGAATGGATGTCAAGCAAAACTGCTGTCGATCAGTATTTACATTGTGAAATGAAGGCAAACCATCAAGTCGAAGCCGAAAAGAGTCCATTTCGCTTATTTACATGTTTTCCTTGGTGATTACAGAATGGTGTAGTTGATAAATTAGTTGGTGAAATTTTTAAATCTATTTTGAGCTTTATTATTTCCACAGAGTACTGTTTTCAGTGGTGAACCGATTGTTCTATGAGATGAATATGGGTCTTGTGGAATTTTATTGTGAAGTCATAAACGAGGTGCGCCTATTAGATGCATTAGTGATGAAAGCAGGTGTATACTATTCTCGTTATTTTCAGGCTGGATTATATCGGCATGGGGACGCAAATTTCAAGAATGTTATTAGAAACATGGCCATGAACGAAAATCAGAGAAGTAAAATGAACAGTCTCCTTCAGGGAGTTCGTTTGAAAACCACTGAAGCTTTGTTGCCTGATAGGTGGGTGGGTACTTATGGTTGCAGAGCTGTCCGGATATTCCGGTAGCTGATTTTGAGCTGAGGTTTTCAACCTGCTTCTGATAGTTACTGCTGGAAGAAATTTTATAGCGATGTATCCAATGAAAAAGCAGCTATCCACGGCTATGTTTAAAAAAATAGTTGGTAGACCTGGATAGTTCATTCTCGAGGGGAAGGCGGGTGAATATTGGTAGTGATGACGATTCTCATGAGCACGGTACATCGTGACTCGATCCCTTCTCGGGCTCATATCCCTCTGTAGTTAGGAAAGTGCTACTGGAGTTGTCTAAGAGAAGTTTACTTTGTGAAGTCTCTTACTCGGGAGTGAATTGACTCGACCAGCACCCACCGATATTCACGACGAAAGGAGGATGCTTACGCAGCAGCAAGCCAAATCCGGACAGGAGCAAGGAGTTGGAAGACCTTCGTGAATGAACGGTGCAGGGGAGCGAGTCGAATCGAAGATGTGCTGGGATCCGCACTGTAGATGTGAAAGACGGGTCGTATGAAATATAAAGACAGATTTATTTCTTATTTACGTAATTTTCTACTACCTGGCCCATCCTTAGATTTGTTGTACGGATTACAGCTGTTATGTTTGATTGTTACATCGTATCGGTCATCCACGAATGTCTTCAAGCCTTTGCATGTAAGTTCGAATGCAAGTCACACATTTCCGTTCTTGTGGTGAAAGTCGATTGCTACTGGAGTCGATTTTCTTTTAATTGTTAAACGATAACAGTATTACGGTGTTCCTACATGCATTAGAGGAAGTGAATTGATTTGGGATAAGGCTGATACTAATATCTGGACGACGGAGATGTGGAAAGCTTGATCCGTACTCCATGGCATCGAACCACAACCGTGCTCGTCGTAAACATCATCCCTATTACTGCGCTATCAGCCATCTGCAAAGTTAAGTGGACGAAGAAAATCAGCGGATTTCTATTATTTCTCTTATTGTCTGATATAACCATCGTGCCATTTTATGGAGTGTATTTCTTTTTAAGTTTTGCTTTCAAGATATTTTAAGAGAAAAACTGCCTTTTTAATTTTATGTGATTCTCACTTCTCTGCGACACTTCTGCAGAGGAAGAAACTTAACTAGATTCTTCTATGAAGCTCTTCTGTTTTCCCGAAATTACTTAGTTTCACAAATCTTGATCAAGCTTTGTCGAGCTTCAAACATAAGGCATTTTACGATTACCCGAACTTTTTCTATAACTCAAAAGACACCTCGAGATAAACAATATGTCTATGTACATGTGTATATGTATATGTACATATATATATATATATACATATTGCATGTTCATTACATCAAAGGTTTCAATTCTGAGGAAGTAAAAGGACAGCTTTATCCTTCTGATCCTGTTATGCAATTTATTTCTGGATTTGACTCTTTCGATTCCTTTGTTTCTGGTTTATTTTGATTTCCTAACTTTACTCAACTTAGTTGGTAGTTCATAGTGATATTGGTAGTTGTTGATATTGATATTGTATTTGGTAGTGATATTCATGTCTATCTACTCTTTTTTAAGGAACAACTGCTACCGTTTGGCGGAACGTCATGTTACTTTTGTCAAGGTACAAGATTTTTGCGCAAGATCTTGCAAAATGCCTCGCTGCTGTAATGTACATGGAAGACCAACAATGGAAGAAGTCTATTATCGATTAGGGAAAAAGCTTGAGTACGTAAATTTCTGAATGATGTTATAGATCCCAGGATGGACTATCTATTAACCTCGGCATTGGAGTATGAATACTTTGTTTTCTTGTTCATCAATCGCGAGGTTGTTATACAGCATACATTTAGTTCCATAGAAAAACACCTATGGAAGTAAATGTATGCTGTATAACAACCTCGCGTTTGCTGAATAAGAAAACAAAATATGATGTTATAGAATTCTACATAGAGAATATCGACGTGTATACAGTACTGTTCCAGGTTTCCATATCTACCAGTTTGTGAAGTAGGAAAGGGATTGTTATTGCCGTTGGAGGTGAACAAGTTTTTCATCATAAATATAACATTCAAAACGTTAGCGAACATATGTTTTGGGGTCTACCATGTCCGTAAAATTTTCGCGAATGCAAATTGTGATAATTACTGCTCGCTCTCCGTTCATGTTGACAAATCGTCGCACATCCTTAAATGTCACTTCTGTCACCTCCAATACCCTGTAGCTGCTGATCGTCGAGTAACTCAAATGGGCATCAGTAAATGTTCCATTTTCCCCAGTCATCCCAATGGATTCTGGTCGCACTAAGGACCCGTTAAGCACCACATTTTATAGGGTATTTTCGAAGAGCTCTGACCATAATGTCTGCAGTCTTCTTGCTCAGCGCTAAGCGCAAGAGGCGCAGCTTACCTTGAGGAATTCAGTCTCTAAGGGCTCTTGTTCATCAGTTATCGTTCGTACTTATTACATGTTCGGCCCACCTTATCTTCGATAGTTTAGCGTTTAAAACGACGCCTTTGATTTCTGATCCTTGCATGGTACATGATACCCCTAGCATCGTTCTGTCTATTGTCCATTTCGTAGTGCTGAATGAACTTTTATGCTCCTTGCTTTGTGGCCAAGTTTTTGATGCATACGTTAATGCAGTATGAATCGTGGAGTCAAAAAGGTGGGTATGGAGTCAGGTGTTCTTTGTTCTTTATACTACATCCGCGATGTACATGTAACCTTCTTACTTCCCCCTGCTCAACTCCGGAACTAAGTCGTTCGTCATTTTGAGTTCCTATATGTATATATATATTTATCTGAAGCTTTCGGAGATGCTGATTCCGTTGGACATAAATTGGGAATAGGAAAAATATCCATTCTTCATAAACATCGTTTCTGTGAGATTTGGTCGAAAACCAAACTTTCCACAACCGGTGTCAATGTCATTTAGCATTCATTCTTCTTGACTAAAGCTTTGCGTCATAAGACGTCAACAGCAAGGTGAAGATCGTGGTTGCCGACTGTCCATACTGACTTCCATGTTTTCTCATTCCAATCTCGTTCTGGAGTTTGGCCGTTAATGATTTTGGCGAGATAATATCACCTTGCCTAACTCCCCCTTCAACATCGATGTTAATATCATTATAGAATGGTGATATTTTGGTTGTGAATTTTTACATAGTTCACCTTTCTATGACTGCTGTGTCAACTCAATTAAAAGATTTTCTTTAATCGATGACTGTCGCAATACTTTAGTGAGTCTGATTATCGTCTGAACTCTGACTGCTCACATAGCTGTTCTTCTCCAGTGTTCTGTCAATTCTGTTTAGGATGACTCGGGTGAAAAGTTTGTAGACGACAGACAGCAAGCAGATTGGGCGATAGTTGCCGTTATCGTGAAGGTGTACTTAAACAATAGAACGGTTCTTCCTTTGGAAAGAAACCATACACTGTGACAGCTATCGTTTGATTAGCCAAGCTAATGTGTTGATGTAGATTGGCGGGTGGTTCTTCAGGTGTTCTGGTCTATTAAATTTCATCAAGTAAGATTATGTTGCTCCCAAAGAAGAGAACACGAATAAATTACGTAAGTCTCTTAACATTCGGTTTTAGCCTACACAAAGAAGTTTGTTTTGAATTGTTGACTAATATACTGATAACCTACGATGTGCCCTGAAACTTTTGAACATTTTTTTTTCTTGGCACATTTGTTTGAAACACATTGTCTTGGTTTACAAAGAAGAATCATTCCTAACGTACAACCGATCTTCTTACTGCTTTCAAATTTCATTGATGATATATTGGTTATCCAGGGAGCATGTTGAATGCGCTCATGACAAATCTGCCCTATCTCTGATATTTTGCAATCAGTGTGTTGCCGAAAATTGTGTAACACGTAGCATGTAGGATATGGCGTTGTGAAATGAGCAGTTGTAAATCTTCATCCGTACCGCCTTAAGATCCAATAACTTATCCGTTGCCTTTCGTTTCAAATTCCCATATTGTGAGGCATTGTGCATCGACAAACTGGCATATGAATAGACGTCGTATTAAAAGTGCTTTCAGGTGCTTCGCTTGTGCGATAAACCACAGCGTTATTCTAAAATGCTTTCCGAACCTATGCTAATGAAGTTCATCAAGGTATGTAGTTCTTTCTCCAATGCCTCCATGGTACAGTAACCTCCAGACAGGCAGATAAAAAGGATTTCAGTGGGCTTCGGTGTCCTTTGTTATAGTCGATTCCTGGGGTTTTTTTTCGTATGGTATTGTACTTTCGTATTAAATGCTTGATTTGTTAATTAATCTAATTTGTTGTTGCAGGGAGTTAGCCGAGAACCGAGTCAGCACAAGAAATTCGTAGAAGATATTTTCAACATGTTGGAGTTCGACGTTGCGGATACTATTAGCTTCTTGAATGCATTCAAGGTATGTCTTCAATTTTTGTTTTGCTATTAAATATATTCTAACCACTTCGTAGTTCTATTTCTTGTCACGATATCATTTGGTGTTCAGCTTTGCATCTTTGCAAAAAATTTTCACTGATTTTACACACTTTGTTATCACTTTATTGAACAAGACAAAGACAAAATCTCATAGGGAAGGGTGATTCGGTGTTTTGTTTAAAATTATGAATTTTATAGTTCAATCCGAATGCTATGTAATGCATTAGTTGTATACTGGGATACTTGTATGGTCCATCTTTGTTAGTTGTGTTGTCCGCAGAATAGTTTCCATGTTTTCGAAGATTTGCTGTTTAAGCCATTGTGATTCCCTGGAATCCCGAGGACAACCTGGGCAAAGTTTGCCCCAAGTCGTCATCACCACAGGCAGTTGCAGCACTTGTGGGCCAGATGGAGATTGTGCACCATGTGACTTTGATACCAGGAGGTTGTGGATCCTGGTATTGCTTTACTCTTGGCTAGGCTTCCTGATGGAAATGCCGAACTCCTTCTCAGCTTGGGAGACCCTGCTGGGAGTTATCTCCCCGCTGTACATCGCAGTCTTACACCCAGGAAAACTTCGCAGCTATGATGAGGCCTTAAACCGTTGAGAGGACTTAGCACATTAATATATATATATATATACATTGTATATATTAATATATTAGTTTAAGGTTTAATTGTAACATATATAAAGCCATCGGTCGGTGGTAATCTCATCACGTTTCAAGCGATATGGAGATTATCCCTATGGTGATAGCCTACCCCCTTGTTACTTTTGGTGTCTCACGGTGACACAGGGTGTATACCCGGTTAACGAAAATAGTGGACACGATTAGACTGTGTATTATTTTACACATTTTTCGTTGTCTGTTACGTTTACACTTTTACAATAGCGCAGAAGCGTGAAGAACGTTTTATGAAGGTTGTTCGAAATGTCTTTATTTGGGTTTGTAATAGGTATGTAGTCTGGACTTTATGGATCTCACTATGGTCTACAAGTAGCTGCTTTAAATTGCTGAACATCTCGAGTTAGCTCGTCGCGGCGATGGTTCGAATCAGTGGTCCTGGAATCCCCAAACGGAAACCGTAGATCCTTCATAAAATGCTTCAGAAAACTCGATTATAGATGCGTGAGCATCGTTTTCGCCTCAGCTACAGGCACTCATCACTATCGGGAGATCACACTACGGTTCCTCTTTTTCCAGCTTAAGATCATGTTCTTGAGAACTCCATATTTATAAGTTTGAGTATTGGTTTCAGTATTTCTATTAATGGAATTTCACATTTAAAATGACTCCTTTTCGGACTATTTAACAGTGCCTTTATGGCATTTTTTCCCTCAAGGAATTATTTTGTCATTGGGTCGACCAGCTCGCAGTCGTTTTAGCATTGTGAGCAACTTCAACTAAGTGTAAAAACGGCTTGCACGGCACTCCTTCACCTTCATCCAACCACAGGACAGCTTCCACATGATGCAACTGGAAGAATTCCAGTGATTCTTTAAATTTCCTCACTGCACTTGCAATAGGGCTAAAATCCAATCCAAATAAATCCAATAAAATCCATGCTCCTCTTGAACGATCGATTGAAAGATGAGCGTGATATTCTAAGATTTGTAATGCCGTTAGAGTGACCCCTGCTACTTCAGCAATTTCTTTTGATAATTATATGGATCACCATGATGTTCACCGGACGAGGAAGAACAGGTTTTCGCTTCACGTCAGCATTTCCATAGTCATTCCATGGCTTTATCGTTTCCTGAACAGATTCCAACGAAATTTTGACCTTCCCTGAGAAAATTTTTGATTTAAGGGAGCTGTGAACTGTTTCTATGCATTTGCATCCTATTTCACTAAACTGAAAGCTTTTAGCCCAATCAACGTATTCGATTAGAATACTCATCGACGCAAGAATAGCCACGCATCTATGCGTGATTGTGTTTATTTGTACATGCATTTAAAAACTATAGGTCAATCCCGCGTTGAAGTTGACCTGGAGAATGGAATTCTTTCAAATACTAGTTATGCAATGAGTTCTCTCCTTTCTTAATACAAGCAGTGCGAGAAGTTTTTCGACGGTCAAGCTTGTCATGGTGCAGGTCCCGCTGAAAAAAGTTTGGTTCTGACAAGGATCGAGTGATCGCCATGATTTACTTATCTAAACGCTAAACTTATCTTTATCAAAGGAAAAAGTTAATTCTTGTTAGCGTTGTTTAAAGGATTTGAAAACGCGGTGCTCACCTGCCTACTCCATGTTCGTAAAATTGGCAGCATGTTTCTCACATATGAAATATGCAATCAGCCGAGACTACTTCTATTGCAAAATAAGCAAATAAAATATGGGAAGTTTCTTAACAAAGTACTTTGGGAAGAAGGGGTCCAAAGAAGTGTTATCAGTGAATGAAGTCGTTTCTAAATTACGAAATATTCCTGCACAAACGAAGGATAGTGGTAAGAGTCCAAAGGATACATTGAGCACTAGTCCTAGGATTAATGAAGTTTTCTACAAAATCTTCTTCGATGATAACTTGGCCGATTTTGCCATTTCTGCCTACATTGCGCTTCATTTGCTGTTGACAATCTCACCTGTTGTACTTACTTGCGTACTAACCATGTCGCCAAGGTACTTTTTCGTTGACAGCTCTGACCTGGTACAATATGGTCTCATCTAGAGGCTCAGCTTGAGGAACTTCCCTGCGGCTCGATTTATGACAGTCTAATTTTTGCTGCGACTGTGAATGACTCGATCATAACTTGTTGTTCAATAAACCTATCGTATTCGCTGTCAATATTATCAAGAAGAGCATCTTCCCAACAGCCGGCAAGCAGTTAAATAAATCCTAGTTTTTGGTAGTTTTGCGGCTTCGTTTTTGAAATTTAGTTGCTTTTTCTCCTTTCCCCGAGTAATGAAATCTTCAACGAAGAGGTGATGGTGGTTTCATCCCGTGCAGAACTTTTAGGACAACAGCGATATCGATTAAGCAAAACCTTCGATTTGCTGTGATATAGTCTACTCCGTTGTGGTACTTTCCACTGTGGGACTTCCACATCCAATGTTGAGAGCGAAGCTTCTGGGATAACGAGCCACCATGAATGGTTTTGGTTGTTGTGGTTAATTCAGAAAAAAAAAACTCAGAAAACCGTCGATTTTTGTCGAAACACTTCCAAAATTTTGATAAAAAGAGACATAAGTATGTAGCAAGCACGTAAGAAGGATGAAGCTGTTGGCGTTGATCAATCCGTGATGATGCCTCATGCATGCAACTTCATCAAACATCGTTAGAGGTGATTGAATGCATATTTGGCCCATACAATGGCTTGCGGTGGCTTAGCGATATATCGAGTCAGTGCTTCTATCCTCCCAGACATGTTTAGTACCAATTTTGTATTGAAATATTAGGGAAAGCGATTCAAACATTGAGAAAAGAGATGAGCTATATATGTCTCGTGTTGGGTGCCGTCCTATTTATCAATCTTGTATAACCCATGTGTTGGCAAATATGTCAAAAGAAGAAGAAGAAGGGCAGCTTGAATAAGCACATCTCGAAGATTCCTCAGTTTTTTTTAAAATTAAGGTCCTAAACATGCCAACATTGTGAGGCTCTGAAGAAGGCGAAGTTCGCCGAAACGTCAGCTTATTTGTGAATAAAGAATAATAATAACACCTCGCGTTTGCTCAACAAGAATACAAAGAATTACTTGATCAATGCCGAGGTTAATAGAAAGTCGGTCGTGGAAGTTACTTCAAGATTGTGTAAAGTCTTATTTCCAACAATGGGAGGAGATCCGAACTTTATAATAGTGGTTTGCAAACCACGTATCTTCAAATAACCCAGTGTGTCTGATACATGCTCATTTTCTAAGACAAAAAATCTCTTTACTAGGTTGGATTCATTCCGGAAATGATCCAGTGCGAAGGGACAGTCCTTGATGCTCCAGTCCCTATTGATAAGGTTGAATTTTACCTTTAAATGTTAGAATCCTGCGCAAAACTCCTTTACTTAAGAGAGCGAAGTTTTCAGGAAAGAAATGAAGTACCTATGACACCTGAACGTGCCATAAAGAAGAAAGAACTTAATGGTGAGTTGGCTTCGTCCACTAATGCTTACGAAAAGTTGTTCGGCGGCTCTATAATTCTCAGACTTCATGTTTACATGCTTTTTCTTTTTTTTTCTTCTTGGCTTTTATATTAGGTCTACTTCTGCCTATCGTTTTCTTTAAAGAATCGCCCGATGGTGAAGTGATTTGCGCAGCCGTTGTCATGTCAGCTTTTGAGGGAATAGCATGTGTCACACCGGAACAGTTCAAGAAAGTTGTTTTTCTTTTTTCAAAATACTGTGCCATTATTCAGTGATTGGTGGGCGGTGTTGTAGTAGTCGGATCTGCACTAATAGGATGCCTTACATTTAGGCAATTTTTCGACGATTTGGTTGCCAAATGTCGCGAACGTGGATTGCAAGTGGATTCCGAGCCTCTTCAGGTTAAGTGGCTCTTAATTTTCTTGCATGTTTTTGTCTTTTTCTATTTTAATGTTTTAGGTGTACTACAACATTACTATAGATGAATTTGAAAATTGCATTGAGGACGCAGCTAGACGCTTTTCCAGTTTACGATCTATAAGTGACTGTGACAGTAACTGTGACATGAAAAAAATCCTGCTTGTGGTCGTTATAAACGATCGTTCTTACATTGGAAATAAATATGCAAGTGGTCTGAGTTCTTACGGTGGGCACATTTGATCTTAACTTTTACGTCACACTCATTTGCTGTTATAACTAATTTTCTTATTTCTATACTGTTTTTTAGGATTTATTAAATCAATGTTATTATCAACCTCGTGTAAGCTTATCAAACAAAGAATACGTAATTTTCTTATTTCTATACTGTTTTATAGGATTTATTAAATCCATCTGTGACAACAAATACGGTATTGCTAGCCAAGTTGTTGACTCTTCAACGGTTATTAAATCGACATCCGTACAAACGAAGTAGGACGAACATTGTGCTTTTTTAGTCTAATTGCCGTTGCAGAACGAATAGTTTGTTTTCAGAAATATTATGAGGCAAATTTGTTTGCAGGACAGTGTACTACAACATTGCGTTGAAGATTAATGCGAAGTTAGGTGGGATCAACCAGGCTGTCATTTTTGACGACGATTCGAGGTAGTGATAGATGTTCTGAACAACTCGTTGGGTGTTTTTGTTTAATCTCATTAATCATAAGATGTTGCTAGTTGGTTACGCTAGTCGTTTCTTTTTCGGTCGAGCCTCTTAATTTTGTTTGGTGGCTGAACTCATTCGTTAGTCAATCAGCTGCAACTCCTAAAGCAAACCGCCAAATTCACTGACATCAAATAATGGTAGTCTACTACTAGGTTGTTCAGTTTAAAATTCTCGAATTTGCCACTTGAAGCTTCCAAAATTCTTTACGGAACAAATTTTTCGTTTCACAATGCAAAATTGCTTTTAAACATAAGTTTCTCTTCTTTATATTACCAGTTTCTGTTCTGATTTGTGCTCTGTTTAGGGCGTTGGATGAAAAAAATGAAAGAAAATTAAAGCATGTTTTTTGTGAGAATCAGGGTTTGAGCATGAAGCTGTTGAAATAATTGACAAGGTCAAAATTTCATTTGTCGACGAACATTTGGCGATCGTGTATTGCGATGCTTATTTGAAATTTCGTTATGAAAATGATGGTCAGTGATGGCGTGTTGCTATCGACGGTGTTAATTCGGATATGTATTTCGAAAGCTTGCGATTTTTTGATGACAGGCTTTTTATGTTCGTCAGGTGTAAGCATTTTTGAATCGATGAAAGTAGCATTAGAGAAGTGAATGAGCGAAATACACCTAAAACTTCAATGTTTTTCACTGCCATTTATCAACGAAGGAAGATGTTTTCTAGTGCGCTGTTATGCTTTTTAATTTACGGCCCATAAGCTAAATAGTTGGGTTTCCAAACTCTGTATCTGCTTGACTCACCTGTCCTGCCATTAGTCGATTTTCACTTTTTCAAATAGATAGAGGCAGTAGATTTTCTCAGAATAGTTTTCATTTTTATGTTTATAACACGTTTCGAAAAGTGTGTTGATCGTAGTGGTGCTCGCTTTAATGAGTAAAATTGACACGTAAAAATTAGAATACTTTAAGATTTGGTCTAAATTCATACCTTGCATAGGTATGGTCTAATCATATCGTTTCTGATGATCCATACAACGCACTTTCTCGGGACGGTAGCATTATGCCCATAAGTGTTATTATTGTTTTCTCTTGCTGATTTCCTTTTTATCTCAAGCCTAATGGTCTTCTTTTCTCGAGATCAAACGCCACTGAGATACATGGAGACGGCCTCGCTTTTATTCACAACTTTCTGTTTGTAGAAATTCGTACCTCATTATTTTTAGATCTGCTGAGGCTCCACAAAAGGATGCCGTCATGTACGTAGGAATCGATGTTACACATCCAACCAGCAAGGAGGATTATGACATCTCTATCGCTTGCATGGTTGCCAATATTGACTTGGCTGCTACACGGTAGGTTATGCTTCTTTATGTGGTTCACGTAAACCGTTCAACAGTGCACAGTGCTTTTGTATTTTACTGCAATAACTTGTGCATCGGACTGTATATAGTACAATGGTAGTAATGCTGTTCAATACAGCACAGCGTAGGGATGATTCCACTCCTCTCACCAAAGCTCTCATCACTCTGGGATTGGTAAATTGGTAGCAGACCTATCTGGGAATAATGTGCTCCCTCCAGTCCACGTGGGAACGCTGCAGTCTGCCCGTCTCAGTGCTCCAAGGAGAATCGACTCGACAAGCATTGAACGAAATTCATGAAGAAGAAAACAGTCCTTAAGCATCAGCGGAACCTACGCGGGAATGGTTCGAAGATCTTCGTGCATAATCGACCCGAGGAAACGAATCGAATGCATGAAGTACTGTAATCCATACAATGTGAAAGAGGGTCTTGTTATAGTGATAGAAATAATTGCTTGTGCACTCTCCTTCTAGAACAGTTGTTTCTTTAAAAAAAATCTCTCAGGTATACATTTTTTAGTGGATTTAAGTACGTTTTTAAGCATCAAGAAACCTTTCTGAAATCAAAAATAGTTGTGGAAACAATTCCTTAACATGTTAGAAGTAGCGTGAGTACTCCACTTCCTCACTGAGTAGATTGCGCCATATCTAGACCACCACAACTGGGCAGCGTATAACGTAGTTTAAAACGATTGGGCCAGTTATTTTACAATACTGAGAACGTCAATGTTTGATCCACCACTTTTGTTCAGGAAAGGTTCACAGTGCTGATTCAGTGTTGGCGTTCGTGAGAAGTTCACAATTTTCTTTCTCGTGCTTTGCATCCTGCACAAATCCAATCATTTACGACATCATACTAATACACAAAGAACAAAGGACTGAACTGGATTTTTGCAACAAAAACAAATTACTGTTTTCGAAAACAATCCTTGTGCAAACTTTACAGCATTCGCCTCGGTTATCCTTCCACTTGCCCACTATTCTTCCATTTGGTAATTCTTAGCCCCACATCTCAGGGAGTGATGAAGAGCATGTAACGCGGCTGACACAAGAAGAAGCACCAGTAATGTGTTAAGGAACTAACACCAAGATCAGCGTTAAGACTGAGTAGACTGAGAAATTTCGTTTTTCACAAGAGGCAAGCAACTAACGTGAAGAGTACGCATATCCTATATGTGTGCATATGATATGAAGAATGTTTCCTTATTTTTACATGGCCCTTCTTCACATCTTCTGAGCCGATCCTACCACTTCTTGCATTAGATTCGTTCCCTCATAACCATCACCCACGAAGGTGTCCCACAGTTTCGCGTATGGGTGCGGTTGCCTGAGGATTGTTCTGTTCCTTATGAATGTCGATGAATGCTGGTCGAATCGATTCTCATTGGAGTCTTGAGATAGT
>MQTX01000043.1:1521605-1546552 GCA_009735665.1 Angiostrongylus cantonensis | reverse complement strand
TCAGGGATTGATCAACGCCGAGAGCTTTATCCTTTTATATATATAATATTTATTATATATATCATGGATCTCCCTCATATGAGGAGTCTCGAGCCGGTTAGTCGCGAGTCTACGTGGCGCGTCCACAGGTGGCGCATAGGGGTGTTAATCGCGGTCCAAGGGGAAGGACTCCCTTGCCTAACCGATGTCGCTGTTGTCCCAAAATTCTACCCGGGATCAAACCACCGTCTGTTTCGTGCAAGATTCTATTTCTCTCGAAAAGGAGAAAAAGCCGCTAAATTCAAAAACCGAAGTCCCAGATCCACATCAGACTGCGACTTGTTCACTCATTAGTCGGTGGGGCGGTCTTTTGTATTCTTGCGATACTTCAGTGAGTGGTGTTATCGTGTGGATATGATCCATCGTACTAAATTCTTTTCGAAACCCTACTTGGTCACATGGCTGTCTTTCGTCCAATGTTCAATCCTGTTTAGAAAAGTTTAAAGACGACAGACAGCAAGAGAACTATCGTTGCCGTTATCGTGTATATCTCCCTTCTTGAAAATTAGCACGGTCTATTTGGTCTTCCATTGAGTATGGACCTTGTATTCAAACAAGTGAAGAGCAAGTCAGTGTTTACGAGGACTGGCTGAGGATTCTCCAGGACTTCAGATTTTATCTTGTCCGGACCAGGCGCAATTCGATTTTTCACTTCGGTGATGATTTTCTCCTTTGCTTTTCTGGATGCTGTAACTGTTCCGTTTAGGCGTCGGAGTGCAATCATCTTGATCTTGTAATTGGCGAAGCTTCTGTGCGCTTTGCGAATGCTTTTCCGAGCCTCTCCGGCTTCGACCATTACTGCTGCTCTTCTCTCTTTAAGATCTTCTTTTATCGCCTGTCTGCATTGTTTCGCAAGTTCGGACGTAAGGTCGCGGTTGCCTGCAGCTTGGGCGATTCCAAGCTGGCGTATTAGCTCGAGAATTTCTGGAGACAGACGTCTCTTAGTGACTTTCGAACTCTCAGCTTTCATAGCACTAACGTGAAGATGTTCAATGAGCCAATCGTATTCCTCGTCGACGTTATCGACAACGGCATTTTCCCAACAGCCCACTAGTTATTTGAATAAGTTATTTGAATAAGTTCCAGTTTTTCGTGGTTCTGGTACTTCGGTTTTTGAATTTAGCCGCTTTTCCTTCTTTTCGCGAGAAATAGAGTCTAGCACGACGGAGGTGGTGGTCTGATCCCGTGCAGAATTTTGGGGCAACAGCGACATCGGTTAAGCAAAACTTTCTATTTCCTATGATGTGGTCTATTTCGTTATGGTACTCTCCATTGGGATATTCCCACGTCCAGCGCTGAGGGTGGGGCTTCTGGAATTGTGAGTTACCATGGATGGTCTTGGTCGCCATGATAAACTCAGAGAGCCGCTCACCCTGTTCAATCCATTCTAATCCTTGGGTCCCAATGTGACGTTCCTTAGACGTTCTTCTTGGTCTAATCTTGGCATTGAAATCTCCAATGATGACCTTGAAGAATGTAGAATGTTCTTCTTTTTCTTCAATAATATACGATAGCTAACAAATACCCGAATATATAAGGACCATGAACCATGTTTTGCACAGTGAACAAGTGGAAACCGACCTTTTGTTGTCACGTGATAATCCACACAATGAATATCAACCAAAAAACCACTGATGCTCACAACACACGGTTCAAGGGGAAGGCTAGCAGAATCAGGATCGAAGGTGTAGTTTAAAATTACTATGATGTGGTCTATTTCGCTATGGTACTCTCCACTGTGGAACCCCCACTTCGAGCGCTGAGAATGGAATCTGGAATTGCGAGTTACCTTGGACGATCTTGGTCGCCACAATAAACTCAGAGAGCCGCTCGCCCTGTTCATTTCTCTCATATTCGTGGGTCCCAATGTGACGTTGTTCAGACGTTCTTAGTCCAACTTGGCGTTAAAATTTCCAGTAATGACCTAGAAGAATATATGACTTTCTCTATAGAACCTCTCCAAGTCCATAGAGAACGCTTCGAGTTCTTCTTCGTCATGGTTTGATGTTGGCGCGTAAACGACGAAGACTGTCAAAGCTGATATTGATCCACATTTTTTAATCGTAAACGTCCGATTCGGGTTGTAAGCTGTTCGAATGAATCGATGTTCATGGACAAGCTGGGTTGGCGAGAACGCCGACACCGCCTACGCCTCTACTGTCGCATGTTCCGAGGAACAGTTCCACTCCGATGTCATAGGCGGTGTTGAATGGGTGGCAACGTCTCATCTTAACCATGCTGCTGACGTCGTATCTTATCTTTCTCGCTTGTATCATCAAGGGTTCTCTCGAGGACTCGGATGCAAATGTATGTGCTTTGTAGGCACAGATCGGCACCTTAGTTCATTGCGATCGAGGTAGCTTACATTTGCCCTGAAATTTTAGCAGCCTCCACGTGCTCGTCCTACCCTTCCCAAATTAGAGCTCTTTCGGGGTCAGGAGAGTGAAGCGCATTTCTTTTACTGCGATCTGCTTTTTGAAGACCACGCATAGCTTGCTGAGCAGTGATCGTGGGGCTGTGTGTGCTCATGAGCAGCTTGCCAGTCACTTCCAGAGTATATATGAAGCTTGCAGGCTTTTGGCCGAATTGACTCGTAGAATACAATCCGCATAAAGCGATAACGCACCCACACATGCTTGCGTGTCAAATACAGAAAATATGTGACGAATAGGGGTAGTAGAAGCTTGATCCATCCCCTTTATCCACCTACGTCTCATGGAAACATACTGTCGCTTTTGTTCTGGGACGAAGGACGTTTCCGTTACCTGGCGAGGCGCCACGTAGCCTTTTGAGTTGCCGACCCGAGATGCCTCATATGAGGTCCGTGGACGTAAATATATGCGACAGCAGTATCACTCAGTTACTCATGAATGGTGGAAACATGTACACGAAGGGTGGTCTACCATGAATAATGGTTCATTCACTTCTCGTTCTGTGCTACTACAGATGTTGTTCATTTTCTATCGAGTCGTCAGATGATCAGCCGCCCGGTCTTATTTTTTGGTATTCTTTACGTTGTCAGAATGCATGAGTAGTCGACAGTTTGCTTGAGCATAATAAATATTTTAAAACCAATACGATTTAATGTCTAGACATACTTCTCAGCGAAATTGTTAACAACTTTCTAGGTATGTAAGTAAAATATTGGTTCAATTGCGCGCAAGAGAAACGATCGAAACCTTTGATGTCCAGTTTCGTGAATTAATGCTCAGTTTCCGCAAGGTTTGTTATACCCCGCTTTAGAGAGTATTTTATATAACGAGTTCGAACTATTTTTACCACACAAGAGTTGCTGGTTTTTCTTCTCAAGGTTTTTCGTTTTATGACTGAGATCGGAAGAATTTGTTTAGCGTTGCAGCTGCTGTTAAGAGCACTGCATTGTGTCTTAACTCAACTAGCTCAGTAACTACGAGCCGAACTTTCGTACTGTAGTTTATTGAATCCACAAAATCTGATATATAAATGGAGCGCTATAGACTCGTTAAATCGAAGAAATCAGTGTGAACAACGCAGTGTGGAATAACCATCAAAGAGCGTTGAGACGTTAGATGAACACAAAATAAGACAATTCTCTTAGACATCACGGAGTGAAATCATAAAAATATGAAGAGTACATTTGCAAAATCCGAACTTTTAAAACTGTTTAGTTTTCAGCATACAGGGGTATGGCCTCGTCACATTGTTGTTTTGCGAGACGGGGTGAGCGATTCGGAGATGATACGCACCGCTTCAATAGAGTTACACTGTATAAGGTATGGATTCATGTTATTCACCCGCGCTGCCTTTATTTAAGGCTGAAGGAAAGTATAAGCAATATGAAAGAAATTTTCAAATGAAAACCGAGCTCTGGAAAAGAGGTCTGCTTCCCTCCAGGGTCGGCGGATTTCTGCCGGATTTACCCGGAAGTATATCAACGCAGATTTATTGTATCACTGGCCCATTTCAAATCACTGTATAGGTCAATTCTGCTTTCAGCCACCTTTGCGATACTTTGTTTTTTTGTTCAGCATTCGCGAGATTGTTATACAGCATACATTTACTTCCATAGAAAAACACACAATGTAATACAACAGTAGCTGACGTTTCGGCAGTATCGCCTTCTTCAGAGCCTGGAAGGGTATGCTGATATACAATTTATTACGCCAAACACTTCAATAACACCAAAAGACGAAAAACTCCATGGCAATTACATGATCAACAGCTTCTCAAAAAACTCACCGCAATGAATAGAGAGAGGAATGCCCAGAGGTTACACGCGACCTGGCCCCGTATCTTTGGATCAATTTCTGATGTGGGGTGGCGCAGTCATCAGCAATATGCGACTATAATCAGCTGTTCTAACCATCCTCATTGGAAGTCACGAAAGAAGCGGTGAGTGTTTCGAGAAGCTGTTGATTACGTAATTGCCACAGAGTTTTTCGTCCTTTGGTAAGTGTTATTGAAGTGTTTGGCGTAATAAATTGTATATCAGTATTCCTATCCAGGCTCTGAAGAAGACGATACTGCCGAAACGTCAGCTACTGTTGTATAGTATTGTGTGTTTTTCTATGGAAGTAAATATATGCTGTACAGCAATCTCGCGATTGCTGAACAAGAAAACAACGCATTCATATTCCAATACCGAGGTTAATAGAAAGTCGATCGTGGGAACCTTTACGATATTTAACGCGTAGTGAGCGACATGGGTGGATATCTATTCATTTTCGTCGCGGCGTTTCAGCGTATCGTATACAGGTTTTTCGTTGCACTTTTGATCACCATTCGATAGGTTATGGAGCGCAAATCATCATTCTCGGCTAAGTAGGGATTCACTGCCTGTCCACGGCTTCCTCTTTCCCAATTAAGTCAAAAGCGTTCTTTTAGTCGATGGAAGTAAGACAAAGCGGTCTCTTCCATTCTCGCGATTGTTAAATGAGTCTTATTATCGTGTGTATGTGGTCTGTCGTGTTGCAGCTGTTCTATTAACCTTGGAATGAGAATCGTGAATTCTGATAGGCCATATGTGAGAAGAGAACGTGAGAGAGTGTGTGTGAGAGTATTAATGAGGGTTGGCAGGAAGTGTTGCCTTTGAGGTGTTTAGATCACTTCCTACCCGGAAGTGTTGCCTTTGAGGTGTTTAGATCACTTCCTACCCGGGCCTGGTTTGCTGAAGTTAAAGTGTAAATTACATTCTAGTCACAATTTATTCACTATCTGTTCTTTTTATGGCAGAATATGATGTGAAACATAACTACAAAGATGTTGGGATATTTGCTTCAGCTTAATTGGGTTCAGGTCCTATTTGTGCTCTCCCAGATCAATCCCGTTGATGGGTGTTGACGGGTGATAGCACCGATAGGTTAAAGTACGCCTGAGAGAAACGCGACTTGAGTTGCCGGCATGGTGTAGTGGTGAACACGTCATTTCCACTGAAAGGGCAATAGAGTGTTCGTTCCCCAGCGCATACACCTAAGGTCTGGAGTTTTGCAAATATCTCAGCATCTTTGTAGTTTTATATGTATATATGTGTACATGTGCATTATTGGTGTATATGTGTACCTTTTAAATTCCATTTTCTTTGGATCTCGTAATGGGTATTTAGTGTTTTGGTTTATTGATAAGTTTACAGGATAATCAAATCCTGTGTTCATCTAGTACTAATTGAACTGATGCAACATGTATCATCAAAGAAAATTTTCACGACCGACTTTCTATTAACTTCGGCATTGATCAAGCAATTCTTCGTATTCTTGTTGAGCAAACGCCAAATGTTATTATTATTCTTTTACTGACTTTAAGACTCTGTGTTCAATGTGATTGAAATTTTGGTTTAGCATTTTCTCTGTTTGGTTATGGAGGTGTTTGGCCATGTAGATTGCAGTCAACGTGACCTTTCCAGGCTCTGAAGAGGGCGAAATCCGCCGAAACGTCAGCTTGTACGTAAATAAAGAAATAAAATAACACCTCGTGTTTGCTGAACAGAAGTAAAAAGAATTATTTCATCAATGCCGAGGTTAATAGAAAGTCGGACGTGGGTGTTATTATTATTCTTTATTCACAAATAAGCTGACGTTTCGGCGGACTTCGCCTTCTTCAGAGCCATCGAGTAAATTCCGTCGATAGTTGTTTTCACTACGCTCTCCAGGAATTCCGCTTCTACCCTTGTCCAGCGTTTCAGCGATATCGATTGCCCATAAAATTTTTTTTATGGGCAATCGATATCGCAGAAACTTTAGCTGTAGTAAAAATGTACCGACCTCGTGTCGTCGTGTCAATTGCTCAGAACAAAGGATGTAAGCTTAGATGTCAGATCCAGAGAGTTAAGGAGGATGTCTAGATACTTTTGATCTGATGACATCATTTATTTACTGTGCGTACCTGTAGGACGCAGATTTTCCTATTACCTTGTTATGTTCCTTTCGTAGACAATTCTGATACAGTAAATTTAGTTATGTAGAGTAGTTTGCGCGAGTATTTACTGGAGATTTTATTTTGCTATTCTTTTCCTCTATCTTCGATTTTTATGGAGTTTCGTTTCTCTGAATTTCTTTCCATATTTGGTACCGTTTTTACAGGAAGTCATGGGCGATGCTGAGTGACGATTGCGTTGAATCAAGACCCACCTATACCTATATTACAATTCAGAAACGTCACCTCACTCGCTTCTACCAACCAGCTGATGGTCAAGATGGATACAAGACGTGAGAATTTCTCATTGTTTGTAAACTGCCACCGTTGCTTTTTCAACTTTTTTTGGTTTCTTTCGGAAGTTTTAAAGTGGTTAACATTTAGTTACGTAAACGTGCCGTCTGGAACGGTGGTCGACAGTGTAGTGGTCTCCCCGGTTCTTTTCGATTTCTATTTGGCGTCACAAATCGGAGTTATAGTTGGTGTAGTGATGCATTATACAAGAAAATTAGGAGCCACAAATTTCATCTTGCAGGGAACTACTCGTCCTTCCCACTACACTGTAGTTTTCGACGAGTGGGGTCTGAGTGTTGATAAAATCTATGTATGTTTGTGTTTTTGGCTTTTATTTCTTACGCATATGCATATGATTGTTCTTATCTACTTTTTTAGTTATCTTATTTTATCGCTTTTTAACTCTGCACGTTTAAATATAGCAGACAGTTTAGGAGATGTGCTATCGCCTTTGTTTTCTCTATGCTCGTTGTCGAATTCCTGTCTCTCTTCCCTGTCCTGTCTACTATGCTCACCGTGTGTGTGAAAAGGCAAAAGAAGTTTACAAGTCGCTGCTAAAGTTAGTTTTGCTTTGTTATCTGTTTTCTCCTAAATTTTGTTTCAAGTTGGAGTAGTGAGACTTTAATATTAAGAAGTTTTTCATTAAAATTAACACACTCGAACATGGCCTCACTGAGTATCTCATCTTCTTCACTGGTATAAGAAAAGATGTCGTCAGCAAAACCAAGGTTTTACAGCAATTTACCATCAATGGACATAACCTTATTGTCTCATTTGAGCGATTTCATTATCATAGGTGCCACTACAAGAGCTAAAACGGGACGGTATTGCCTTATCAAAACCCTTTTTGTAGGAGAATGGTAGGGGCTTGATGGAAAAGCTGTATTTCTGTGTTGCAATCATGATAGCAGTCATCCAAAGTTCTTATATAAAATGGGTTCACTTCTTTATGTACGAGCTCTGATAGGACTGCATTCTTTTCGACGTTGTCAAACGCTTTTTCGTTGTTCATAATGGTTAGGACAGTGGGAAGAGTGCTCTCGCCCGACTTTGGAATACGCTTAGTATGTGATCCATACAGCAGAATCCTTGTGGTGATCTTGTTTGCCTAACTGGTTGTGCCTCATTCAAGGTTTTGGATAAATATATTCTTTGTCGAGAGCCTATAAAACACGCTCAATAGCCAAATCGGGCACTGGTTATGAAAAAAGTCCTTCGTCGGTCATCCTTTTTGTGGACGATGCCCGTACGCGACGCCCTCCACTAGTTTGTGGTTTTCTTGTGAAGTATATGTGATTGCTCCATTTATCAATTATTAAGTGTTCAGAGTATTATCCTTTGTGCGGCATTGTTCTGGACATTCCATATTGTCATTTTAAATTGAGTTGAGTGCTTATTGTCTTTTTCTTTTCAGTCTTGAAATTTGTAGGTGAGTCCCATCCTTTTAATCGTATAATACCTTCCGTGGTTGCTAGTGCAAATCAGGTCTTCGAGTCAGTTCTCGGCACCGAATGATCACTAACTTTGAGTAGAATGCCCAACTTCGTAGGAAGCTGCCACGCAGGACTTTTTCGCAGTTATCTCAGAGCAATATGTCAAACTTGGGTATCTAAGCCGTTTGTGACAATAATAATGCCAGAATAACGATATGTGAGCATCGATACAATACAGGCTGCAATGTGGTATCATGATGAATAAGTGAGGGTAAGGCTGGTTAGTTAGCTTAGCTTGCTATAGTCAAGTGAAATTGTACTGTCTGCATGTAGAATACATCAATTTTGTCGTAAGATGTAGGCACATTAAGCCATTCACATAAGGCCGTAGTACCTGACTGGCAAATAACAATACTATAGGGTTACACACCATATGTAGGCTCGTGATGTCGTACTGATGAGATTATGTTAAGAGGGATACGTTTAAACTTGTGAATACATTGCGATGAGGCTAACATACTAACTTGTAGTAAGATTAACCTAAAATGAACACACAATAGAGTTAATGTGTTTAGATGTACATGACTGCAAAGTTAATATACAATGATAACTAGGTACAATTAGAGTTGACACCTTGGATTATCTACATGGCGCAGCGCATATGACGAATAGGGGACTCTAACAAGACGAACACAGTAACTCACGGGGTCTGTCTTCTGGAGGGGGTGGTGTTTTGGCACAGGTCTCTTTAACGAAAAAATTCATCGAATTCCGCTTCCAACTACCTCATGATCAGATCAGATGACAGAAGACGGTTTCCCAAACAACTTCATTCCTTTCGGGTTACTGTGCGTTTGAAAGCTGCGAACATAAATAATGCACAAAAGGTTATAATTTCACTAAGAGATTTGCATAGTAAAGGCTGTCTGTGATAAGCAAAGTTTCTTAGAATGAAATAAAAACATTTACATGTTGCAAGATTGCAAAGCGATATGAGACACAACAAATTTGGTTACAGTAGAAACCTACTATAAGATGAACAAATAGTAACTATCATGGCGCGACAGTTGTTATAATACCGTATTCTTGTGAAATATTTTTTTAACTTTAAATGTATAAGGAGTCGAAATCGTGGTGAGAATTGGAAGCGAAATTTTAATTCTTCAAAATTTTCAACACCAGCTCGTCGGTCGCAGGCTTTAACAATGCAATGAAAAGCTCATAATGTCGCGACAGATGGAATCCCGCTTGTTCAGTTACTTTCTTATTCGGAACGTGACCCTTGGCTCAGAATTAAGATGAAAATATGGTTCAGGGGCTTTGAAAGCAGAACGCCATCTTATCAGAACAAGACAACTTTTTTTTTTTAAGCAAAGATCTATAGATTCTAGTGCATTCATTTCAATTATAAAGAGTTAATAAGAGCTAGGATATCTTAGTTAGAACTCAAATCGGCCATTATTTTTGCTCAACGTGCGCTGCACCCTATCCTTGTCAGACTTTTAATTAATTGAATAGCAGTTGCAGTGGATCCATCGTAAAGTTGTTTGGTATTGGTATTCTATATCGAGGTTTTAAACTATTCTTCTCAATTGTGTAACTGTTCATATCTTGAGTCTATATGACGCCTTTAGGTTTATTTCTTCTTTTTCACTACTTCAGTGTAAGCTAGTTATCAAGATCGACTTTCTATTAACTTCGGTAGTAGATTATAAATGTGTCGTTTTCTTTCCTAGCAATCGCAAAATTGTTGCAGAGCACACGTTTAGTTTCGAACAAAAACACATGAAACAGCGGTAGCTGACGCTTCGGCGGTTCTTCTTCTTCTTCAGAACTTGGAATTCACACGAATTTGCTAAACCAAGCGCTTCAGTATCGTAAACAAAAAGATGAGAATCTGATTCATAAGTACAGACTCAACAGCTGGAAAAATTCCCTTTTTTTGTGTGCCTTAGGAAGAGTTGAGGAACAACAGCCGCTTAGAGTCGTGCGAGGTTGATGGTGTATGTTCACACGTGATCTAGCCCTCAATTTTAGAATCGGCTTGTAAGCGGCTGTTCTTCCTTGGTGAAAGGCGCGCGAAAAACGATGGGGGTTTTCGGGAAGCTGTTGATCCTGCGATTATGATTCGGATTTTCATCTTTTTGCTTGTGTTGTCTAAGGGTTTGATAATCTGCGTATCAGTGAACCATTTATGAGTGTGACGAAGGGCTTTTGTGCGAAACCAAACGTGCGCTGTATAACAACTTCGTGGTTGCTGAGAAAGAAAACGACGCAGTATAAACTAGGTTCCGTAGGTTTTTATGGTGAGAGTTGTTTTACCACACTTTTACACTTTGTTTTAAAGTAAATAGTTTCAGTCTAAAGGTATTTGACAATCTTAGCGAAGAAAACCATGACAGAAGGAAAATTGAAATTGAGAAGCGTCTATCAGTGAACCATCAATATCCTGGTATGCATTTTGTTTAGTGTTGCTTTAATGCTTCCTCCTATTAGCTTGAAGTCCTCAATTTCTACTTTTCCGCTAAAACAATCTTTAACTTGTTCACTATTATGTTTATTACTGATTTGGAATTCGTCTGTACTCTATGTCTAAAATCGCGTCATGTATACTTTTTCCGCAAGGTACTAATTACCTTTTGTTGTTTTTCAATGTCCCTCAATTTGTAAACACGCGCGTGCAGAAGTGTTCTACTCTTTATGTCTTCATTTATGTATATTTGTATAATTTTTTGAGGAAGAGGTTTCATAAATCTTCGAGAAAAGATTCGCACACTGTGTATTCCTCGTATGAGCTTCGAATTTCGGCGAAGTAGGGTGTTAACAAAAAGTAACTAGGATCATTTCCTACACCTACACTTTGCTGCAACAGTTGTAGCGCGGCTTGGGCCTTTGGAACAAGGTACCCATATATGACTAAAAAGACCGACTTTTATAAACCTCGGCACTAATAATTAACATATGTAATTATTAGGAACTGCCTATGTGCGAGGTTGGTATCAGTTGTTCCTCTTGTTGTGATTCTGTGGCTAACGCCTCAGCCAACTCACGTTCTTCGGAGCCTGGTCGGATCATATTTTATGTAACGCTGTTCACATAATTCGGTAAACTATCTATAGTAGTACTATCTATAGTATTGTTATTATCTATCTATAGGAGGCCCTTATGGCGCAGTGGTTGGAGGCGCCACTGCGACACACACGGAATTGATCCCCGCGTCCATGGCCCACCAAGCCTTCCATCCCTCCGGGGTCGGCAAATTGGTACCAGACTCGTCTGGGAGGATAGCGGCACTGGCTCGATATATCGACAGGCCACCGCGAGTCATTGTAAAGGCCAGATATGCATTCAGTCATCTCCAACGATACTTAATGAAGTCGAATGCATGGCGCATCTCTCAGGGATTGATCAACGCCGAGAGCTTTATCCTTTTTATCCCTTACCTATAGTACTAATGAAGAACTGTTATATAAATGGTTACCACTTTGTCTAAAAACCTTTCACCGTTTTGTTAGGTGTGAGACAACCAGTGCGTTGTTCATGATGACGAGCGGAACTCACCCAGATCAAAAAATCAGTAGCTAGTGGTGATAGTTCTGACATAGTGCCATGAGATAGATATCCTGCTACTTGTCGCATAATGTAGAAAGGGAACACGGCATAAGTGATTACACTGTTGTGTTTTCGAGAAGTACCAGTGATGGAGAGACGATGCTAAGTGGTCTCATTGAAGGAGGAAAAAAGATTGGACGGCACATAAATAGGACGAAGACCCAGTTCATGTAGATTAGTGGTGCTAAGATGAACAAATCGAATTAGATGATTCCTTGATCATAGATCACTTCCTTTGTGTACTTTCGATATTTGATGGACATGGAAAACAAGATGAAGGATGACTAAGACAGAAGAACGAAAGCAGCATTATCCATGTGCATATATTTCAAGAAGCTGTCAGCCTTCTAAAGGATTCGAAATTCTGTTGTTAGTTCTTCCATTCATCAGCACTTTCAAGAATTTATTATGTAACTAATATGTGGGGTTATACTTCAACCACATCAAAAACTCTATGCACTATCGGAGCGCTTGAACGCTGTATTCTGAAACTTAAATAGTACTCACAACGTCTAGCCGAAATGTGCAACTGGAACATTCGAAACCTATCCCATTTTCGGGATCCAGGAGGATATAGGAGGATATACATTTTTATCGAAGCACGAATGTGCCACTGATGTAATAAGAAGAACATGTGACAGCTGGATGAAAAGAACGCCGGAGTAGACTCCAGGAGGACTCAAGCGTATTCTTTGACGGCCACCAAAACACTTGGCGGACTTGTTCATGGTTAGCATCAATCATCCTCATTCTTAGGAGCGATTATAGGACTATGGATGGGATGAATTTTAAGGTCGTTACCATGTTTGAAATAGACGGCCACTATGAACAACGATTGTGTTTAGAGAAAGGAATGGAAACTGTCATTAGGCACGCACGACGAATGAGGGTGGGCCATCCAGTTATCTAATTAGGTTTGAAAGCCAGGTAATGGTTGTGGAATTGAAAGACAACAGTAAATTTCTAACAATGACCTCGACACATCATGCAACTCATTCCGCAAATGTAAGTATTACTGAAGTGTTTGACCTAATAAATTGTATATCAGCATACCCTTCCAGGCTCTGAAGAAGGCGATACTGCCGAAGCGTCAGCTACTGTTGTATTGTATTGTGTGTTTTTCTATGGAAGTAAAGGTATACCTCGCGATTGCTGAACAAGAAGACGACGCATTCAGATTCCAATGCCGAGGTTAATAGAAAGTCGATCCTTGAAACCATATGTCTTCAATTGATCAACTCCCAACCCCTTGCTTTTTTATGCTTTACCTCATCGTGGCTGAGCTGAAGGAGTATTCCTCAATGTCGAACTGGGTTGCAGAGCGGGATTCCATACCTAAGCAAGGTTTTAATCCGACGCTGGACAGATCCACATTTCCATAGGGTAATCTTGCTTAGAGTAAACCAGTGCAATGAATTGCTACAACCATTACAACGATTTACTCACTCATTGCCACGCACGTAGTAACGACATAGATGGCAAAGCATAGCTTTCAATACTCCAGGGAAATAAATAAAATCTCGCCCAATCCGAAAATTAGCCGTCACAGGAAACTACTCGTGCCGGCACGACTCTTTGTTACTGGCGCTGATAGGCTATTCAACAATACAACTATATATGCATGTATATCCCAAAACCCGCAACATCGTAAAAAATTCATACATTAAATACACAAATAAAATACACACATTCAAATGTAAACAGCTGAATTATTTATTGTCATACCAATAAAAATACATATTATGCAGTAGCCAGGCTGGTCGAAAACAGTAAGAAAATGCATAATAATATGCACATGATAGCGCTTAAAATTTTAGCTTAGCTTTTTTAAGCAAACATGGACTGAACTGGCGCCTTCACATGCATTGACAGATCAGCGAGAAATTTTACAAATAGAGCAACTTCGCCCTAGATTTAACGAACCTAAAGGAAAAAAAAATCCAGAAACGAAGTCAAAGTAGTAAACGCAGCCCCGAAAGCAATATTAAATAGATAAAGAAAAGTACGGGAAAAAAAAGGTTAGCAGAAACCCGAGAGCAACTATGAGAACTGCACCCGGTTAAGTGATGACTAGTTAAACTAGAAAATACTGAAAACAGTTAGTAGTGGCAAGTACTACGAAAATTGGATATATGATGTAACCTCTCAAAATCACTTTATGACTTTCACAAGTATCAATATCACTAAGGACTACACAAAACGATTTCCTTACGGTAGTGATCCAATATGGCTTTCCACAGTTTGCTCTTTAATTTTTATTGCAAGCATCTGCTTTGAGATCAGAGAATAGTACAGCCCGCTTTGGTCCATCATCAGCTCTGCATGATTCCCTTTCTAAAACAAGATGACGTTTCATTAATAATGACCGTAGAAACTACATTTCTGAAAACTTACTTTTAATTAAGTTAGTCATGAATGATCAATACCTTCTTGGATTGTTGAGCCGACACAATATTGGTGTAAAATATCTTAGGCTAACGTTTCGACGTCTTCGTCTTCTTCAAAGCCGGATTGATTCAGGCCAAAAATCTCAGAAGGGATTGATTATTCATGACGATGTTAAACAGAAGTCGGTTTTCGGAGAGGTATTACTACATTATTTACTACATAGCTAGTATACCAACTACTTCTGTAGGACCTATTGCCACCACAATTGCAGGTCATACTGGATGTCGGCAAGAGCTCAACTTCCGCCCTGTATGAAAGGACACCATCGAGTTAGATTAATCACTTGAACGGTGCTTCACTTCTTGGATTCACACAATCCCAAAAAGTCACAGCCGAATAAATATTGTTTCTCAACCTCGTGTAAACTTATTAAAGAAAGAATACATGTTGAATACTAATACCAAGGTTAAAGGAAAATCGGTTTTGAAATCACAGCATATTTGCAATTTCTTGCACGCAACTGGAATTGCTAACTTTTCATTCTCTTGAATCATAATTGAATCTTCCCTTGAACCACCATGGACTACGATTGCGAAAGAAAGGAACGAATGGCATTTGTGCCGGGGTCCGCACAACTCGTGAAGGCGGACCGTCCAAGTATTCAAGTAAGTATCACATTCGATACATAGCATGGTGAAAATTAATACACAAATCCTTTAAACAGGTACGAGACCGTAGAACTTTCTTTAAAAAGAACTATTCCAAGAAAATATTGGTCCAAATAACATCAATGAATGTATGAGGACGCAATTTACCTGCACCAGTAATCCTTTATGAATGACTGCAATTTGATCAGCCTTCTCAATTGTAGAAAGACGATGGGCAATTATGAGTACGGTACGCTCTCGGGCACATCTAACACAAATGCAAATGAAAAATGGTTAAAAAAATTATGCTCGCTACACTACTAGACTCTTCGAGAAGTTGTATGATTACATCACCTGTTTAACGCTTCTTGTACAAGTGCCTCGGACTCAGCATCTAGTGCTGATGTCGCTTCATCAAGGATCAACACAACAGGATTCCGTACCAACGCACGTGCAATTGCTATGCGCTGTTTCTGTCCACCTAAAACCCACCTAGCAAAAGATGATCGGTTACTGCACCGAACAATAACCTCTTACCAGACATCTGGACTCCTTTCTCTCCACAATTCGTATCATAACCTTGTTCCAGTTCCATAATGAAATCATGAACATTCGCCGTTTTGGAAGCACGAAGCATATCCTCTTCGGTTGCCCAATCACACCCATAAAGAATATTATATCGAACAGAGCCGTTGTAGAGCACTGGTTCCTGTGCTACTAAAGAGATCTGTAACAAACAATTATACAGAAGTTCTAGTTACTGGTGCTTAGGTGGAGGCAATAAAGAAATTGGCTAATAGAATGTCTTCTACTAGTGGGAGGACATATGGTTTTACCTCTGGAAAAAAAATGACCTTTTGATGATAGAAGATGTGTGAAATATCTTTAATGTTGACACCATCTATGGTAACTGTTCCACTGTTTGGTTCATAAAAGTGTTGAATCAGTGATACAATTGAGGATTTACCACCTCCGCTCGGTCCAACCAGCGCAGTGGTTTGTCCAGCTTCTATTACGAGGTTTAACCCCTGGAACATTTTAAGTTCGAAGAACATTCACTTCAGAATCATAATCAGCAAATCACCATTTTCAACGACAGCCATACCAACCTTCAGAACGGGATTATTAGGTCTCGATGGATAGGTGAAATGCACATCAGTGAATTCTATTCGACCACCCAACTTTGGTTCCATGGTGCCGTCATTCGGTATCAGAGGGTCGCGATTCATGTATTCAAAAACCTGTAAAGTGAAGCTTCACAAAGTAAAGCTGCGAATGAAACCGGTAATGCCATTCCTATTAAAATTACCTTTCTGGATGCTCCTACACATTCCATTAAACCGGTCACAACATATCCAATATTCTGAAAAACTCTGCGTTTTGAAATAATGTTGGAAAATAATTTTTTCCATGCAGATAGATCAAAAAATAAGAAAGAGCTACCCTCCTTAATTAACAAATTCGCAACGAAGTTGGCAAGCTTAGAAAATTCCAGGTGGGCAAAATAACCACCTGGAATTCTTCCATCTCAAGTTCTATTTGCTAGAGAAAGCATGAAAAAAACAGAGCTTTAAGACATAATAATAATAATATCACTTCTGCCTATCTTAGAGCTCGGAGCCACAATTTTCACGTACTTCTCGGAACCCATACGATACCTATCATTCAAGACAAAAAACCCCAGACCAGTGGAGCATGCTGCGTACGGTCATCTTGCCCAAGAAAGGTAAACGAAAAGATATTCGTAATTATCGTCCGATATGCTTTCTAGGTGTACTCTACAAGCTCTTTACGAAAACAGTCCTAGAGTGCATATCAAGGACACTGGATGAGGCTGCACCAGTCTAGCAAACAAGATTTCTAGAGATTTCGCTGCATAGACTGTCCAAACCGTGTCCAGAGTCACCGAAGTTTGTGGGGTATACCACCATCCCCTGGTATTTGACAGTGTCGAAACCAATGCTATCCTATGAGCGACCGTCGAACAAGGAATGGACGCGTCCTACATAAGAACTGTGTTTGACTGTTATCGGAGCTGCACTACAAAAATACAGCTTTTCCACTGAGCTCTTACCATATTTATTGAAAAAAGGATTCGACTAAGCGAGCCATATAGCGAAACCTGTTTAATGCCGCACTGCAGTGGATAATGAAGTCACTCGATTGGGATGAGAAAGGCATACGTATTGATGGAATATTCTTATCAAATCTCCGTTTCGCCGATGACATCATCACCTTCCCCAGAAATATTTTCGAAACAAAGGAGATAATCAATGAGCTCAACAAAACGAGAAAAAAAGGTCGAACTACGCATAAATTGGAACAAGACGCAGTTCACGAAAACTAGTGCGAAGGTGAGCAAATCGAATTGGATAGTTTTCAGATTACAGAGATCACCTGGAAAAGACACCGTGGACGTTTAGTAAGAATGGAGAACAACATGAAGGAGGAACTGGACAGAAGGACAGCAGTTTGGGCCGCATCCGGCTGTCATAGAAACCACAGACCAACTAAAGGACCCAAAAATCTTTTAGAGCCAACAGTTTTCCCAGCGCGGTGTCATGCAGCGGACACGTGGCTTGCGTCTTTAAACATGTCAAAAATGCTGGGCACTACTCGCAGAGCGCTTGAATTACGTCGTTTGAAATATAACCGGCAAACTCAATGCCCAGCCAGAATGCGAAGCTCTGATCTTCGAAATCCATCTCATCTTCGAAGCTCAGGGGAATATACAGCGATAGCGAAATACAGATGAGACGGTCACATAATGAGAAGAATAGACAAAAGATGGACAAAAAACTGTAGACTGGAGTACAAGAGAATACAAGCATCTCCTAGGGCGGCCTTCATAACGATGTGCGGATGCCTTCGTAACTAAAATCAGTCAGCTATACTCGCAACCGCAGCTGTTTTACAGATCACGATATCACACTCGTACCCACCACTATGCTCTAATCAAACCACCAATAGAGAACATTCATATGAGACAGTGGTTCACAAAGAAGAAAACAAATATTGAAAATAGCATGAATTGTAAGGAAAAATTTTAAGTCAACTTACATATAGATTCTCCCCCAGCTGCATCTGATAGAGGAGAAAAGTGATCAGTTCATCGACTTTCATCATATCTGAAAAAATTACTACATAGCAAATCTCTCAGGCAATTCATGATTGCAAGTACTTTTACTGTCGCGTAGAAGCCCAATTTTTACATCCATACTGCTTGTCAAAACGACTGCACGAGAACATTCTTCATAAATATGGAATGTTGTCTACCTATTCATACCATATCAGATCGCTTATCCATCTCTTAAGGGAACTGTTCTGTGTAAACTTTCCGATGACGATTTGAGGCCATATTTGCACTTTCTGATTGTCTGAGAAACTTTCCAATATCTCTTGTCAGCAAACTATGTCCATATCCATTCTAGCCTCACTACGCCCATCATTAAACGAATATAAGCAGTCCATCAGCTTTCTCAGCTTGTCGATTCGTTCCGTTCGTTAAATTCGTTCAATTCGACCAACAAGTACCCGTCCAATCCGCCTCGTATACATCGTATCGTTGTGACTGTGTTTTTATTATTGTTACTAAAATCATAAAAGTTATACTCAGCGTTTCAAGGCGTTCGACTCAGTGACTTACACACAGAAGATCAGCGTGGCAGCTATAAAGACTGATATCCCCAACTACTTGACTTTCATATTAAGCTGCGAACGCCAAAAGCACGACAATCACGAGGCAAAAACGAATAGAAAAAGTGCTGAGGTCTACACAACTCATGAAGACGAGCCGTCTACGTATCTATGTAGGTAAATAGTATCGTATGCTGTTCTACAAAAAAAATATTTTAGAGGATATTTAAAATCAAATTTTCACCACGATAGGATATCGAAGCTTGTCCTCTTTGGAAGGATATGTAGATTTTAGTTGTTCTTATTTCAAATGAAAAAAATTACATCAGCCGTATATTTATTTAAAGATGAGAGACACGAATCGTTCAGGAAACCCATTGTAGTGAAGTCAATGCGTTTCGCAACTTGTGTGTCAGGCCCACCTGTGTGAAATATATCTGTATACAACCACTATGATGCTAAGATATTAGGAAAACCTAGACCACATGTCAGATTCGAACCCGCGATTACCTTTCCCGGAGGTTCACCTCTCAAGTAGGATAAAAAGTTGTACATTTTGATTTCAACTACAATCTCAGCTTAATTGGGTTCAATGCCGATTTGTGCTCTGCGGATCATTATCGTTATTAGGGTTAAAACTAGTTCAGGAAAGGGAAAGCAAGGGCCTCAGTGCTCCAACAGGTAACACGTGAGCTCACGGAAAGGGTAATCGCGGGTTCGAGTCTGGTCTGGGGTCCAAACTTCGTCAATATCTCAGCATTATAATGGTTGTATCTTACATCATACCCTGCATTGCTTTTATATTATTTTTCGGCGCTCTACAAACATAATAATTATCCCCCACTACCACTACTTAGAAGCGCGTGCAAGGAGTAGTTAGAAGTGCCCTACAATACACATGGATCCGATCGGCTCCCCAGGCTCACCAAGCCTTCCACGCTTCCATGGTGGGCAGTCTGGTACTAGACCTGTCTGGGAGTATAGCAGCACTTAGTCGATACAATAGCTAGGTCACGGCGAGCCGTTATATTGGCCAGATATACATTGAATCACCTTTACGATGCTTGAAGAAGTCGAATTCATGGAGTCTCCTTCAAGGATTGATCAACGCCGACAGCTTTATCCTTTATCCTTTTACCACGACTAACCAAAATCACTCCTTATGAAGCTAACCCAGACACTCAATAGCAAATAAGTTCTGGAAACCTAGATATTCGAAAAATACGGTCCTCTTCACCACAGTGTAATATTACTCCAGAAAAAATTAAATGACCGGTCATATAATAAGAGAAAGAACACTAGATTCGAGATCCAGAGAGAATCAAAATCAACTCGAGAGAGACCCCTAGAATAATAGATCTACGTGCTTTTAGCACTCATATACCTACTATAATCACAGTGTGCACCGAGATTTATATTCTTGAGAGGTACCTGACATAACCAAGTGTCCTCCGTAGAACAATACAGCAACAAGAATCGCGTTTTCGCAAAATTCGTTGTTCCACGTGTAACCCATATAGGCTACGGCTCTATAAAATTGTTTAGAGTTCGCATACGGAAACAGGCTAACATGTAACGAGTAACATCGAATTTTAGCCTTGAAAGTTCCCCTTTATAATACAGTAAAATACCAGGTTGCTTTAAATGCTTTAATAAACAATCGATGTTGTAAATTATTAACAATCGGAAACGCCTGCATTCAACATATACCGTGATCCTTTTAAATTAGATTATTTTAAAAAGACATATATATAAAGGACATGATTTTTCATAAGGTAGAGCAGAGTTTTTTCTCTCGCAATTTGTACCACACTTTGACTTTCTTTGGCTCTTGCCGAGTATAAATGTACGTATCTCTCATTGCAAATACTAAAGTAATACAACAACAACAACAACAACATAGAGCTGAAAATCAATGCAGAAACCACTTAGACATATAATTTGGAAAAAAAACCCACTTCTTCTTATTCTTTTTTAGAGTACTCTCCAACTCCTCCTGATATCGGCTAGCTTCTCGATGTTCGCAAGCAAACGATCTGCAGTGCTTCTAATAAAAGTACATAAAGCCTACTAGTAAAGAATGCTATGATGAGCGGAAAACGTTATGTCAAAAACACCTATTTTATTAGAAAAAAAACCATTCCTTACTATAAGAAACCTGTTAAATATCGCTACTTAGAGGACCATTCCCACAATCAGAACTATAATAGAGTTATACACTTTCTTTTAAAGGTCATACAAGGAAAAGAAATCGACGAGCGTAGGTTCCTGCTTACCGATGTTGATGCGTTCCAGAATCCGAAAGACGTGAGAGTTAGATGCCGTGTGAATCGGGAAATAAAGATCGGGAATAATTTTAAAACCAACTTCGCGTATTTTCCCGTGGTTCTGATTCGATAAGTATATGCGCGTGATGAAGAATGTGCGTTATGAGTGTCTAATTGGAAAACATCTACAGTTTCTTGGTACAGGTGAGAAATTTATATACGCCGTTGGTCAAAAACAATTCAACCTTGGAATATAGAGCGACTCTGCCAGACGCCACCAAATCTAGAGCAAGCGTACGTTTTACCTCTGCAACGTCAATGACCCTTATGGCTCCAACTCCGTGGCTCTGGCTCTATACTAAAGAAAAAAGCGACGCGTGATATTCTTTTAGAATATCCACATCTTAGCATCCATCATCACGATCTTCCAAAAACCCCGTCATGGGTGAAGTTGGTGCTGATCGATAACAATCGGCGTAACTTATCCGCTCCAGTGAGTTAATAAAAAATCGATCCACTAAAAACTTCCCGGTAGACAAGGTCGCCTCAGACGGTTGAGATACACCGCAACCGCAACAAACCGCTACATAGCCCTAACCAAATTTTCTCTTGCATTGCAATGCAACTCCACCTCGGTCTCAGACAGAAGTCGACAAGCATTATAGTCTAGGCTGGCGTCTCCTGAAGCGATACTGCTGGACTATTGGCTGCCCATCCAGCAGCATACGATGATATCTTTGAATGAGTCGTTGATGTCAATATCTGTCACTCAAATGATGTTGCTCATACATATTTCTAGGAGGCGATAGCTCACAGGTGTATACCGTTGTCTAATGTAATCAGCTAACTCAGTGTTATTTCATTTTCATCTTATGGGTTAGTTCTTCACACGATCAAGCAGCAATGGATTGGAGTTCCCTCAATAAGTTCTTCGCCCACACTATGTGACATAACTTTTGCTGCAGAAATAATTTCGTCTTGATTCCGTAAAAGACTTTCCACTCACCGCAAGCAATAATATAATTGTATAGCAGATATACCTACACGTTTGCAGTCTTTTTAGCAAATTTCACTCACCTGGAAATAGGTGATAAGAATATTTTCCCACAACAAATGTTTCTACAGGAAGGAAGTAACGCAATGGTAGTGATGTCGTTCATTGTGAAGGATGGTTCACGATACCCACGCGCTGGTTCGATACCACATCACGTTCGTTAAGTCCCCATCCCTCTATGGTCGGGAAACTGGTAATAGACTGATCTGGAATTAGCTCATTCCCTTTAGTTTAGGTGCAAATGCCATAGGATGGCTACTTTATGAATTTCATGATGGGCAGACTCGACCAGTACCCAACAACATTTATGGTCAAGACGAAAATCTACAAATGTTAGTCAAAGCAACACGCAAAAAAACATGAAAATCTTCATGAATGGTGAATGCGAGGGAACGAATCAATGTAAGAAGTTCTAGTACCCTCAAAAGATGACATATTATGTTGAGTTAAGCAAAAGAAGTCTTCCAAATCCATTTCGCCGGCTAACATATCACGATGGGTAAAACCGAATAAATCTTATTAGGAAGAATATGGGGCGAACACAGCAAATTAGATGATGCTCTATAGGCTAACATCAGCAGATTTATTGTCACTGCAGGCACAAGAAATCATTTCTTTGCCCCATTTTTGAATCGGCTTTATCTACAAGGAACACTTTTCTATCAGAAATCACAATGCCACTAGGAGAGGATTTCTTTAATGATAGTAACAATGATGGTCTGATTCTCAGAGATGATAAGGCACCAATTAAATGTGCTCTTAAATTCTACTCTCTGCTCTAATTCTCAGGGCGCGTGTGGCGCAGTGGTTGGAGGCACCACTGCGACACGCACGTGGAATCGATCCGTGCGCCCATGGCCCACCAAGCCTTCCAACCCTCCGGGGTCGGCAAATTGGTACCAGATTTGTCTGGGAGGACAGCACCACTGGTTCTATACAACGGTAGGCCACCGCGAGTAAAGGCCAGATATGCATTCAATCACCTCCAATGATACTTAATGAAGTCGAATACATGGCGCATCCCTCAGGGATTGATCAACGCCGAGAGCTTTTCTTTTACTCTAATTCTCGCCCTCAGAGTATATTGCTTTACCTCAATCGATTCATCGAATTTTTAAATTATTATTTACTACCTTCTCTTTTTAACATCAGAGTATACATTGCGAAATATAACTTTAATGATGCTGGGATGTTTGTAAAACTCCGAACCGCAGGTGATCAATCCCGCTGACGGGCGATTGCTGATGGCAAAAGATCGATAGAACTAGCTGAGAGACAGGCGAAACGAAGGAACCGCATGGTGTGGTGGTAAACGCGTTACTCCCCGGAAAGGACAACAGCGCGTTCGTTCCCTACCGCAGACACCTCCGGTCTGGAGTTTTGCAAATATCGCAGCATCATTAACGTTTCATCGAATTTTTGAGTCATCCCAAATGATTTTTCCGAACATTAGCCATAAAAAGGATAAAGGTTAAAGCTCTCGGCGTTGATCAATCCCTGAGGGAAGCGCCATGCATTCGACTTCATTAAGTATCGTTTGGAGGCGATTGAATGCATACATGGCCTTTACAATGTCTCCCGGTGGCCTACCGATATATCGAGCCAGTACTGCTATCCTCCCAGGCAAGTCTGGCACCAATTTGCCCACTCCAGAGAGATGGAAGGCTTGGTGAGCCATCAGCGCAAGGATCGATTCCACATGTGTGTTGCAGGGCGCCTCCGACCACTGCGCTACACACGCCCTTAAACATAAGCTATAAGTCTATATTATCAAATGATTTGTAGCGTTTTCCAAACCACAGTTTTCCAAACATCTGTACCACTTCTACACATAACTGGCATACCTCCCTTAATATCCATGGCGTACACATTTTCGCTTCTATTACGACGAGGACAAAACAACGAATACTTGGATACTTGGATACTTGGACGGTCGGTCTTCACGAGTTGTGCGGACCCCAGCACATATGCCATTCGTTCCTTTCTCTCGCAATCGTAGTCCATTGTGGTGGCCTTGTTCGAGCATGGTATCGCTTGCGAGTCTCATACCGTGATCTGTAAAACAACTGCAGCTGCGAGTACAGCTGATTAACTTTGTTTACGAACACGCCCGCCCAACGTGTAGGTGGTCGCCCAAGGGGACGTTTGCATTCTCTTGGAGTCCACTCTACTGTACGGCTATCCGAGGGGAAAGGATCTCGTATGAGTCGACGAGATGGACAATGGACGGGTGCACGACAAAGCCTACGCCGCCGACATTTCGTGACGGGACCTTCTCTCCACGAATCACAAAGGTCCCGTTGTTTAATTGGCGTATGTCGGTCTTCTTGATCTTTGTTTCTTGTAATGCGATCACATGAAATTTAATGCGATCTGCAGCTGCAAGAATGGCGTGAAGATCGGCGTCTGTGGAGAGTGTTCTGGCATTATACGTGCATAGTAAGAAACCTTCTTACTAAACAACGAATAAGAAAAAGAAATTCCTCTTCTCCTCATAATGCAAAGGTTTGACTGTACCATGAATACACAAGATAAGGTGGAGCATGAAAATATTCGAAAACTTCTGATTTGCAAACTCAACCATAACCCAACCATATGAACTTATGTGCAGATCTTATAAGATGTAGCAGGTAAAGCACTCGGCATTGACCAACTCTTGAGACATGGGTCACGAATTCGACTCTTCTAATCATCGTAGAGGTGACTAATTGCAAATTTGTCTATACAATTCGATAACAAGCCGATATACAAAGTCAGTGTTTGTGTGCTCTAAAACGCGTCCGTAACCAAATTACCACGGCGGAAGGATGGAAGGTTTCGCGAGTTCAGGGCAAAGGATCGAACCAAACACCTCACTGCGTGTGTTGCAACGCATATCAAACCACTGTGCTACACCTGCCCTTACATACCTTATATAATACATCTGTAATTTAGATCCTTCATTGTCAAAAGTAACCAAAGTTCTCAACCTCACTGTTCGCATCGTTGACAAAACCTCTTCGGCAATTTGATTTGAATGGGCAATTGTTGTTTGTGTTTCCTCCGACAATCTCTGTATACAAAAGCTGAGTCAGCCACTTTCAGCTCAATAGAAATTCCACTTAAATTTTAAGGCACAAAAACAACCACTCATACACTATATATACTATACTATACTATATTATCCATACTATATATACTACATATACTA
>MQTX01000043.1:1496329-1521589 GCA_009735665.1 Angiostrongylus cantonensis | reverse complement strand
TCCCAGACAAGTCTGGTACCAATCTGCCGATCCCGGAGGGATGGAAGGCTTGGTGGGCCATGGGCGCAAGGATTGATTCCACGCGCGTGTCGCAGTGGCGCCTCCAACCACTGCGCCCTCTATGCTATATATATATATATATAATATTAAATATACTGAACACTTACATCATAGTAAGCTCCATACCATTTCGTTATAAAACCAAGAAGTGGAATCGCTATGAAAGTGACCTGCAAGACAAACTCCAGTGTCCTTGAAATTATGAATACTGAAGCCCAAGCGGATAGAGCATGAGAGAGACTGGTAGAAACGTTAAAATGAAAGAATTGCTAACCATTGATAAACGCCACGAATTTATGAACATGAACACCAGAGCACCGATAAGCATCACTCCATTACGAAGAAAAACGTTAACATTCGTAGATACTGTTGTTGACATTGTCTGACAATCAGATGTCAGACGAGACACCATCTCACCTAAAATCAGGGACATTCGTTTGGAAAAATAAACTGCAAATGAAGGTGGAAAAGAATTATTCAGCATAAAGCGGTGTTTATAAAGCTAGAAATTGAACGACGGGTGTTAGATCATTCACTTCTTAACAAATGAAACCAAAAATCAAAGATAGTGAAAAATAGTCACTGTATTTTTTATAGAAGAAATTCAAAAAAACACGTCCAACACACCTCATTAATTTCATTAATCATTAAACTTCATTAATTGGTGTTTTATTATTTAGTTATGCAGTATCACTCCCAACGCTTCACCGCCTCACTGTGGCTGGGAGATGATCTCGGGTGTCAAGCTGCGAGGCAGAGCGGGGGGATCCATCTCCCCGCAGCGTCTCCCAGGCTAAGGACTCCGCGGCTTCCACCATGAAGCGCAGATAAAAGTAAACGAAGTATCCGCTACCATCCTAGCATAAACCTAGTTGCATAGTGGCAAATCTCCTTCTGATCCATAAGGGCGCTGATTGCCTTCGGTCGAGACGACCTGTAGCAAACTTTGGTTGGGCTGACCTCGAGACACCATAGAACCACAGTAGCAAAGCCAGCAAACCTCCGAAAATATGGGAATTATGCTGGGGCTCGCACAATCAGCCAAAATGAGCCATCCAGGTATCCAAATAAGTAAGTATATAGTACCTGACTTGGTGGTATCAAAGAACGCAATATCCTGTTTGACTAATGACCGGAATAAATCAAGACGAATCTGTCGGTTGACTAGTGCTGTGGCATAGTCAAAACATCCTCCACGCAACCCACCAAAGATGGTACTGCAACAGACAAAATCTAAGGAAGCTTGAGAAAACTTGGAAAAAGGAAGAGATGTACAAGGACATGTGTCAGAAGTAAAGTGTAAAGTGTAAAGTGAGCTGGTGAACAGATTTAGTCCTTACCTTACCATTGTGAGCAGACCCATGATTGTTACTGAACGTACTAACAACCCTATTCCAGCCTTCTTAACTATATTTCCAATCACTTCACCAGTATATGCAGGTATGAACACACGGGCTAAAACTAGACAATGATTGGAAAGAACAACTTTTCCAACAGAGATTATAACCACATTGATGCTGAGATATTTGAAAAACTCCGGATAGCAGGTGTCGGTGTGTATCGGCGGTAAGGATCGAACCAGCTATTACCCTCTCCAGACCTAACGTGTTCTGTAACCTGTAGATTAAACACGGTTGAAAGAAAGGCGAACGTGGGACACGCATGGTGTGGTGATGAACCCGTTAGCCCTGGGGTAAAAGCGGGTTCAATCCCAATGAAGATACCAGCGGTTCGGAGTTTCGTAAATATCTCAGCATCATTGTGGTTACATTATTTCACACCACACCCTGCAATGAAAAAAGAAAAGGCACCGAATAAAAAGCACAAGACTGTGATCAATAGAGATTATTTCAACTTTAATAACTCACCCACAGCATAGATAACAAGGAAGGTAAAGCCCAAAGTAAACCAGATCCACTGATGTTGGCAGTACCTGAGAAGCGCAGAAATGTGCTGGATGGTGCCAACGCGTTTCGGCATAAGGCTCTCTCTTCCATCGGAAATACAAAGAATGCTTCACTTTAAAATGTAATTAAACAGGGAAGACTTCGTAAAATATTCTCTTAATAGAGGAGAACACGTGAATTACTCTGAACACATAATCACTGCAAATGCAGAATAGTTTTGATGGGTTCCACCTGTAGGCCAAAAATTGCTTTGCATTTCAGAACTTAAAACTTATTGAACTCTATAAGTAAACGATTGCCGTCCGAACAGAACTATCATAACATTAGCGCCTACAGAATTAAACTACTTGCGTTTAACTGATCCTTATCTCAGAGCATTTCCAATGACAACACTCTTTGCGGAAACTGTTTTGTGTGTATCGTCCTTTATCAGTAGAAAAATTTTCCGCCTTGGCTGTTTTACTTATAAATACCCGAATAAATCGTAGTTTAATGGGATCTAAAACTGTGATTTTAACTAGTTAAGAACAACTTGTAAGGTTCAACGCGCAAGGAAAAGATAAGATAGAAAAGAGCAAAGATAAGCTAGTCACCTTCCGGGTTCCTTTCGACAGCAGTCTCGATGGAACGAGTCGCGGTTGTTGCTTGCTGCTCTTCTATTAGTACTGAATTGAATCGTTCAGAAACCAGGAGCTGATAGTCGAAATCGTGTGCAGTTATAACAAAATACCAAATCAGAGAGAAGAATAATGCTGCTAACATTGACCATACGACTGAGAGCCAAACTCCTGGATATCGTAGCATTCGGCTATTTTCGGAAAAGGCAAGTAGCTTCACTAGTGTATATGAATAGCAAGACGTCGCTACACCTAGCATTGGCATGAACATCCTCTTAGGATAGGAATCATAGTGGAAGGTGATAAAAATCACCGCTATGACGATTAACGTTAGACGGAGAATTGACAAAAAAACAAAATCCATCGGGTTAGTGAAATAGTCATATCCATCGACGAATACAAGGTATTTGAACACGATGTCGAAGTCGAAGGACCATGAATCGGAATAAAATCCCATAGAGAGTACCGATATGAGCACATCCACGACTATGAACAGCCCAAGAAGAAGCGAATGTCGTCTCATCATCGGCGATTCTGGAATGACCAATTTAGTATGAAAAGATATCAAGTACAGACATGTGCACGGACAAATAGAGTTCAAACAACAGGGGTAATGCTAGAGGAAAATGATCGGAGGAAAGAAAATACACACAAGTTGATGACCTTCACATTCTCCAGATATTATTGGTATAAAATATAATGCCGCCATAAAGTGGAAAAAGCAATTCAACACATTAGCTACGACAGGTAACAAGCACTACTCATACGTGGGGAGTAAAGTGGGGCATATGAATCACGAATGATTCATATTCTTCCCCGCTTGTTTATTTTTCCAAAGAAAGTTATTCCTCTTTTGGTACATTTCTTGTATTCAATATCATACCTACTGTGCCGAGTATCGGCTATTTTCTATAGCTTACGGGAAGAACGGACGCCACGAGTCGCACATGATTCACGCCTGCCGCACAAAATTAGGCATCATCGCGAGTGTGTTAGATATAAGCTGGCAGGATGACTTGATTAACATGGAATACACTGCTTTGTTGAATTAAAAAGGTGATGATTTCAACAACTAAGGAGAATTCACTTTCGTAGAGTGAAAAATTCAAGTAGTATTGAACGAGACTCCTTCAGTACGCAGTGTAGTAAGTGTGGATCAGAAGCAAATGCACTTCACTTTCTAAAAACATGGAAAATGGACGACTTTATCTCACAGCAATCCGGTCTTAGTTATATTCAAGCAAAACTAACAGAAGTGACGAAACTACCATCGATTTGGATCATCGACTCTGATGAAGACGAAGACGTCGAAACGTTAGCCGAATAGAAATTACTTATCAACCTCGGGTAAGCTTATCAAACAAATGATACATAGTGATTAGCTCTACGACCAAATTTATGTTAACCTCGGCTTTGTCACGGGGCCTTGGCATTGATCAAATAATTCTTTATATTTTTGTTGAGCAAACGAACTCTGTGAATATGAACGAACATGTGAACTCTGTGCGATTGATCTCCGCGTAACATATTCAGTAGAAGATTCATAGAAAGCGGTGAGTATGCGATGAAGCTATTCTGTGTTTAACGTGATTGAAATCTTGGTTTAGCGTTTTCTCTGTTTGGTTATGGAGGTGTTTGATCGGGTAGATTGCAGTCAGCTTGACCTTTCCAGGCTTTGAGGAAGGCGGAATCCGCCGAAACGTCAGCTTGTTCTCAAACAAAGAATGAAACCACACCTCGCCTTTGCTCAACGAGAATATAAAGACATATTGATTAGTCATGCATAAGTTAAAGGAAAGTCGGGTTTTAAATGGTTTTAAATATAACACAAGTGAGCTCACATGGAACTTTAAGGAGGAAAGATGTTGGCAAAACAAAGCCAAAATGGAAGAACAGTGCGTCCAGAAGCCCAATAGAAGAGCTGTCCGATTCGTGTTCAAAATCTTTCTATGTACTACATACAAACTAAAAAACAACTTTCTCTCTTGAAATTATAGACTAGCTTATTAGCGCATAGAATGAGAACAGAGAACTGAGAACTAAGATGAACAATTCCCTGTCTTCTTGTTGAGGAAACATGAGGTGTTATTTTACGCTATACTGCGTAGAAGCTGACGTTTCGGGAGATTTCGCTTTCCTCAGAGCATGGAAAGTTCAAGCTGACCGCACCCTACCCAGCCAAACCACCTTCATAACCAAAGATAGGCTGAGCAGATTAGATTGCGGTCAAGTTGACCTTCAACCGCTGAGGAAGGCGAAATATACCCGAACGTCAGTTTTTCCTTAGTAAAGAGTGAAAGTAGAGAGAAAGAAAAAAAGTAACACTTTGTGTTTTCTCGACAAGAATATAAAGAATTATTTTACCAACACCGAGGGTGATGGAAAGTCGATCGCAGGAAATAGTAAAACGAATTTTAGAGCATTCATCGCATCGATAGCATTTAATAACATTCTTACATATCAGATCGTTCGGAAATTAATGTCGAATTTAAACATGTACTTTTAAGATGGCATAGCTCTGTTTCGGGCAAACTTTGAAACCATAAGACCTACATGTACTTACCAACAAGGAAAACGTTTGAGCCAATTGCGTAGAGTTTTTGAACTATGGGATTGCTGAAATCGGCGATGCAATTCCCTGCCTCAGCTTGGTTTCTGAAGCTCTTCTCGCATAGCATGCTATCGCGATTCTTGAAGAAGTGCTAGTCGGTAGGCGAGAGTTCTGATGGTATGGTGGATGGGGCACATTTTCGTAGTCTGCTGACCAATAAAGGACCCAGCTGTTCGTCCTTCTGGTGAATATCGTTCACTTGCTGGACATACTTCTCCGCCGACTCCTGAAAACTGTGATGTATGAAATCAACCGCACATCTCCAAATGGTCTGCATAACCTTCCTTTGGTGCGATTTCGGCTTCGGGAAACAGTATGGAGTTTCACGGAGTGTTGTCTTATCCCTAAGTCGATCGTCACCTGTTTTCACAGAAGATCCGTTTCAAATTCCACAGCACCATACGACCAAGAAACTGACCGTTGTGCTTGCGTAAAAGAAGCGTCGACGATACACAAAACAACGATTTCCTGGATTTCCATCCAATTCGTGCAGCAGCCATTTCGGAAGTTTCACCCACTCTCCAATTTTCTTCGATGCTTCGAAACAATTGTGATATTTTATATATTTACCCGACAATATATAGTTATGTAACTAACTAACATAGAAATCAACACACTTGAGACTTATTGGGTTAAGCCGTTCAGCACCGTTTGCAGAAATACAAACACATTGCGTTAAATAACGCACGTATGAACAGCATGTACGGATAATAGCAAAGACCATCATAAAATTCTTGTGCCGTACCCCACCCAATTCAAGGGTTCATCGATGATATGAGAAGTAATGACCATTCATTCTTTGCATTATCAAAGGACATCATATCTGGACTAGATACTGTTCACAACGCCACATACAATCAGAAAAATCCCACCTTTATGGCATCTTTGTCTCCATCGAGGTTTACATTGATTTGAGTTGATGGTCCACAGTCGTTCGGTCTCGCGAAGCCAAGGCGTCGTTCTGGCATCGACTCGAATTCGATAGAGTAGAACGCCTGTTTCGACATTTCGACGTCTTTCTCTTCATCAGAGCTGATTATCCGAGTCGATGGCTCACAGTTGTTCGTCTTCTCGATGTGGAGTGTTTGTAGTCATACCGTGACGGATCGCCTTCAGAGGAATCCCACCCTTAATTTCTGTTAGGATAATTGCACACGATTAAAGCAGACAGTTATACTCATAGGTCCTGAAAAAAGTACAAGCCATGAATGTGACGTTTTCTCGTCGATGAAACAAAATTCTAGCAGATGCGCGACGACGCCTAATTTCTTGCTCGATTCACTATGACCCACATGGAGGTCACACCGGCTATAGTGTCCCGCAATATGAAAACTGCGCCCAGTTTTCATTATATAATTCAGTTCTCTTCTGCGTTTTTAAAAAAATTTTCACTCTTTAACGTTGATGAGATATTTGCAAAACTCTGTACCGCAGGTGTCTATGGTGGAGAACGAACGCGCTATTGTCCTTTCCGGGGAGTAATGCGCTCACCACCACACCATGCGGGTCCTTCGTTTTGCCTGTCTCTCAGCTTCTCTTTACTCTTTCCTTGTCCTATTTACCGTCTATGTTCTTTTGTACACATTCCCATGTTCTTGATGTATATACAACTCTTGCGTATAATTTAAAGAAAAAAGCTCCCACCATCTACTCATCTTGCTACCAGTGTTCAATGAAGTAGTATAAGATCTGAAAGTAGTTTTAAGATGTTTACCTTTTGGTTTTGATACCGTCTTATTCCATACAATGGCGAAAAGTCATGAACGAGAATTCTAAAACAATGAGTTTCTTGTCGAAAATGAGAGGAAATGAGAAATCACGTGAGAAATTATAAAGAGAACACCGTCCCAGGTTCGACACTGGCCAAGGCTACTGCGGTGGATAAACTATCAAAGCATGGTCGAGAGAAAGCCAAGCAAGATCTACAGTGGTGCAATGGGCAACACGTGAGCGACCGGGAGGGATAAACGTGGGTTTGAAACTAGCCTAGGGGTTCAAGCTTTGCAAATTTCTCATATTCATAGTGGTTGTATTTCACATTATAACCCACCGTAAGAAAATAATAGGTAGCAAATAAAACGTCAGACATTGAGATAGTTGCGAACAATTCACCAGGACAATCAAAATGGAACTGGAACGCTTAGGTGACATACTTCTGTCTTGAGTGGGTCGGCTCAGTGGGTAACTAACGATACCATACGTTTGAAAACATGAACATTACAAAAGACAAGTCAAAAACACTATTTCTAGCCTTCCCTGATGTCTGGATGATTGTAAACTTCGCGAAACTCAGGGACATCGTCTGAATCCATGATGTTGCGAGAGGAAAACTACACGTTGTCTGCAATCCAGCTACGATAATCGATTCCTGGACTGAAGTCGTCTTCCGTTTCAAAACCCGCTGAAATGCACGCAGCTTTTGTGGTCTTCAAAGGTGTACCTCCTAGCATAAATGGTCCGTTTAGGGATGCGAATAGCGCGCTGGTTAGTGATGCTGTCGATCAGGACACAAACCGCGCCAACGCCCTTCACCAATCCACGTGGAGACGCCTTATCTCGGCTATATCCAAGATTGTAAGAAGAATCGACTCGACCGGCATTCTAAGAGACTCATAAAGAGGATGAAATTCTCAAGTAGCAGTCGGAATAACATACGAAACGTTCGAAGACGTTTTGGGACGATGAATGCGAGGACGACTAATCGGATGAAAGAAGTGCTGGAATCGGCAAGTAGCGTTGATGACGGGTCGGACAAAATAGAAGGAAAGTGGTCCGTTTATAGTCATCTAGTTGCTAGTTGTTCCCTGCTGTAGATAACGGCAATAGATATCCTATTGACCGTGTCATTGGTGCTGAATCTTTATATCATCTGCTTGGTTTTCAGGAATATTGTAATTGCATGATGAAGACTCACTGAAATCTTTAAATTTATCCGATGACAGTGCTTATCTGATATGTTCGCTCATAGTCGGCACCGTCTGGATCAGTTTCTGGACGTCCTGATGACGGATGAAGTGACTAACAAAAGAGATCGTAAAATAAAAAGTCTTTGAACTTCGGTACGTAAATTTTCGTCGCATGAACTAGTAATATCCAGACGTTGCAGAATCCTGTAGTGTCTACGTAGTGGCCACTATCGGTCGATTCTTTGCAATTTTTATGTTTTTGTTTTTTTTTATTCAAGGCAGATAGGAAGTGCTTCAGTATCCTTAGTTGCCGTTCTGTATCATGTGTGATTTGTTGCTTATCAGCCTAGAACAATGACTGACCGCCGCCCACAATCTGTCGTTGCTTGAGGTTACTAGACCCTCAGATATTTGCTAGAAAAAATGGACAAGGTCAGATTTTTTTTCACATACTCATCTTGATTTTTTGAAGTTTTTTTTCTATAAAACTGCAATTCGCTGCTTTTCTAAGAGTTTGAAGTAAAGCTGTATATGTGCTCGTTGCTGGGTGGTTTCACTTAACTAACGAAGATCGTCGGAAATAGGAAAACTAACTGTTATCGGCAAACGTATTGAAAAGGCAGTTATGGATTTTTTTCGAATGACTGAATTGTACAGGTGATATAGGTGATACAGGTGATACAGGTGACTGAATTGTAGACCGCTTTCCCAAGTGACTTCATGGAGTAATTTCCCTAACATAATCAGAAATTGTTGCTTTTATATTCATGTGATCGAATCTGTACTTCATTATAAAGTTCTGTTTCCTGAGTGAAATGAAGTCAGTTAAAACGTCCAAGGTCTTTTAAGTTATATGCGAATACGAATATACTTGTTTGTACTACACATGCACGTATATGTACATATACATATCGCATATGTATACACATCCATGTGTATGTATTTGTAAATATATATATACATATATATGTATATACACGTATATTATATACGTGTATATGAACGAGCAGTGACCGGTTGATGTGTTCAGGGTAGTGTAGCCGACTCGATAGTCCAAGAGAACACTGACGACTCTTTGCAATTGCTACCACGAGTTCTTGACGAGCTGTTCAAGTCATATTCGCAACATACGGACTTCTTTACCGCAGTGGTTTTCTGTATTCAGCAGTTGATTAGAAGTGGATCTTGCAGTGATGGTGGGTAGCCTAAAAAGTTGATTCGTGCTCACTGAACTAGGCCCGATTCCGACTTCTGTATAAATCAACCCCTGTTGCCATTATTTTTCTTTGTGGTCGTTCTAAATAAAGCTTGATACCTTGTGAGTATCGGTAATCACAGCTAACGCCACTATTAGAATATAACTTCTATAACGATGCTGAGGTAGTGGGAAAATTCCGGACAGCAGGTGTTTACGGTGGGGATAGAACATGCAACTATCCTTTCCGGGGGATAACGCGTTCTCCAATACACCATGCGAGTCCATCGCTTCGCCTCTCTCAGCTGGTTTTTTTTTTTTTATTTACCGGTGGCATCAGTAATCACCCGTCGGCGAAATTGTTATGGGAAGCCCAAATCGGCACCGAAACCAGTTAAGCTGGGACTGTAGTCGAAATCAAAATGCTAACTTTTTATTTCCTTCCCACTGTAATTTACAGGAAATGAGCTGAGGGCCAGGTGAAACGAAGAACCCCATGCTATGATGGGGAACGCGTTAGACCTCGGAAAGGGTAATAGCGAGTTCGGATCCATAGCAAACAACTACGGTCCGGTGTTCTGCAAATATCTGAGCATCACGATATTTGTATTGCACTTAATAACCTGCCATGTAAAACTGTATTAGGCAGCAAATAAAAAGTTCACATTATTACTTGTGTCGTTCCTTGTTTCAATTATGCCAATCTCAGTTATTGAACCAGTATTTCTGTTACAGCTCTTTCTTCTACCAGGGTTGTCGCTGAAACCTCACTTTTTCCAAACTCCGTCGTTCGATTCCCAGTTTTTTAGAGCGACAGACGGTCATTAAAAAAGCTGTCGATCGATTGGCTGGAATGTTCTCTACGAAAGCGTTGTGGGTGCAGTTGCAAATTTTGGATGCGGTATGACATATATGTATTCGCCATGCAATTTTATTTCTTAATCTTTACCAATTTCTACCTTTGGAGCTGCTTGAGGACAACAGCATTATCGGTCGTAGAGTTCAGATATCTAGTATTCTGGATGAGGTAGAAGTTCAGTAGATCATCGCTTGAAAGATGTTAGCTGGAGAGCATTAGTCTTGCCACAAGCGTTTACGTAAGATAGAAGCATACCAGTGTTTATGATGTAGATGTGTGTTAGACAAAGTTTCCTAATAGAGCAGTAGTACTGTTGTTAAAGTTGTTACATCCTTTTTTGAAAAGTTTTTGCCTAACCATATTTAAATAACCGTGTTCGTTTCTTCAAAGGGGTTCCCAGTGAACCTTGATCGTTAATGTTTTGCCTTCATTTTCAGATTCGGCGCCTCAATGCCACAGAGTTGACTGTTCTCTTGGCAAATGCATTTCGTAGTTTCAAAAATGAAGTTACTATCCCTGTTCGTTTGCTACTTCACCATCGATTATGGAACATATGCGGCACCGAAAGTATGCGATGTATTTCTTACAGTTTTAAGCTGTTTAGGAAGAAATGGTTTTTAAATAATGAACACGAATTGTTGAGGGTGAACTTGGCATAGAATCGAGCTCATTTTTGCTATATGACATCCCAAAGAAATCCATTTACTTGCTAACTACGTCGGACATCAAGAGACAGAAGCAATATTTCTAATTATAGCGTTAAATTTGGTTATACTTATGAACAAGCAATAGATTTGTTACGTTTTTAGAGGTAGAAATTTTATACTGGCCGTATTGAACCCATTTTTCGCTGCAGCGTTTCTTCCATCGTATGCTATGGCAGTGGGTGAAAACTCATCTTTTACTTTGGGAGTGCCATCTGACGGACCAGTTTGGGAAACACGGAAAGTTCCACTGGAAAATGTATGTGAATCTATTTTTCTAGAGTTACGGGGAGAGTAATACATAAGAATTTCTTTAAAAGCAAATTTCTCAAGCATTGATTTAAGTGGAGCAGAACGTTCCCATACATGTACATATGTATACATATGTAGTAGGTATATATATATATATATATATGTGTATATAGATATGTAGGTGTATGTGTAGCCCAGTGGTTGGAGGCACTCTGCGATACTGCGATACGCTTAGGTTCGATCCCGCATCTAGGCTCTCCAAAACTTGCATCGCCCCGGGTTCGACAGATTGGTGCCAGGCCTGTCTGGGAGGATAGCAACAGTGGTTCGATACATTCATAAACTACCGCGAGTCATATATGGGCCAGATGTCCATCCAGTCACCTCTAACATCAATTGATGAAGTCGAATGCGTGACTAGGATTGACCACCGCTAAGAGCTTTGTCCTTTCTATACATTTGTACACAAATGCATATATATATATATGTATATATGCAGCCATACACATAAATATAAAACACTTGTTAGTGTGGCGCGTAGAGAGTCCTACAATACACACATAGTCGTTGGTTCGATCCCGCACCTCTAGCTACCAAGCCTTTCATTCCTCTGGACTCGACAAATTAATTCCGTACGAAGACAGCAGCACGAAACTGACATATTGGCATACCACCATAAATCAGTGTAAGCCAGATATGCGTTCAATCAGCTCTATAATGCTTGGTGAAACCAATTCCATAGCGTCTCTTTGAGGGACTTTATCCTTTATCCTTTATAATATATCATAATGCATACTTATTACTTTATTTTATATTATGATTTCACTTCGAATTAGGTCAAAAAAGTGTCGATGTCAACCAACCACACTCTGTTTCTGACCCATAAAGGTGAAGTGTTTGCGTGTGGAGCGACAACAAATTTTGACACTGGTGAAGATAGTGGGAAGTTGGTTGTGAGTCCTGTACAAATTAGGTTTCCTGAAGAGGTGATTTTAAGTGTATTTCTACTCATAGCTCATATTTTCCTGTTGAATTTTAGAATTCTCCAATCATCGACATAGCTGCTGGACCAAATCATTCTGTTTTTATCACTAAAAAGACGGTGCGCTAAGCTACATTGCATTTATTAGATCTTTTATGCTATGTTTAAAACTTATCATATGTACGATGTACTATTATTACAATCCATCAATGCAATTATTCCAATGCCGAGGTTAATAGAAAGTCGGACGTGGGAGTTACTGTTACTACAGTTGTGCAGAGATGAGTGCTTCTCTGATTAAGGTTTACGTCTGTGGTATGAATGCCAATTTTTGCCTTGGTTTGAAAAAGGATAGATGCCGGTATGCCATGAAGAATTTGAAACTCCCACTTCCTGAAGGAGCAAAAAGTGTGCAACTGGAAAAGGTTCTTTTTCACACAACGCTTTATAAAATGTCTTCCAAATTACTTATTTATTTAATTTTCTTTTTACTTATTAGTCTCACTTTGCCTCTCATGATTAGGTGTCTTACGAGAGAATGGTTCTGGTTTTCCACTAGTTCGTAAATTTTGTCGTGATCATGTTGTAAGTTGAGCTATTCTGTTTGAGACCACATGGTGGACTGTTCAGATGTTTGGCTTACCACTTGTTAGGTTGCTTCGTTTCATATTGCGTGGTTTATTATGAACGAGATGAGTAAAAACCGATACCGAGCTTTAGCCATTAAGTTGAAGGCTAATTACAAATAATTTGTTTCAAATTTTGAGGTGTTTACGAACGCTGACTGTACCTTAGTACGTTCTTCTGGTACCCAGCATCAAGCAAACGGTCACCTCTGGATCGTGGGGAAGACGCCTTGCAAAGTCGAGGAAACATTCAGATTAGTGGATAATGGTACGAAAGAATTTTAAAGATTTAGCATGATTCAAGGATCTTCTACAAAATCTGTGAAATGAAGCGACAACAAGTTTCTTGTAATATGAAATTCGCTCGCTAAAAGGGCGCGTGTGGCGCAGTGGTTGGAGGCGCGACTGCGACACGCACGTGGAATCGATTCCTGCTCCCATGGCCCACCAAGCCTTCCATCCCTCCGGGGTCGGCAAATTGGTACCAGACTTGACTGGGAGGATAGCAGCATTGGTTCGATACATCGGTCGCCAACGCCAAGACTTTATCCTTTATGGAATTCGCTAGGTTTAATAGTAAATGAAGTATGTAAAAAAAAATAAGGAAGCGGTGCTAAGTCATTTCTGAAAGTATAACGTGCAGCTAGCTATATGGAAATTGATAACATTCTGATAATATCGTGCAAGGTGCTTTTTCTCGAATTTTTTTCGATAACAATGATCGATTACAGGGATATACGCTATGGTTCGGAAGAATATCACCCATTTCGGCATAAATAGTGAACTAGCTGTCCTCTTCTATGCCGCTGGGTTATACGTATGTTGTTTTGATGTAAATGAACAGATTGGAGGGCTTGTGATATATCAATGTTTAGAAACTTTCGGACCTCTTTTGCAAATGCGTGTTTTAGTAGTTTGCCTTTATTGCAGGTTGCTCCTGTTGCTGTTGCTCTAGTCAGTTATCCAAATCGAGGATTACAAGATTTGAAGGTATGGTTAGTGTTCTATTTTTTCTTGTCATTTTCAACTTTTCTTCTACTTACAGTTCACTGTTTCTATTGTTTACTACATACTGTCAAATATCCATCATTTTACTAGTTGCTATTTGTTGTCCAGAACGTAACATCTGTCTAGGTAACGATAACGAATAACAATGGCATTTTAAACTACACCTTCGATCCTGATTCTGCTAGCCTTCCCCTTGAACCGTGTGTTGTGAGCATCAGTGGTTTTTTGGTTGATATTCATTGTGTGGATTATCACGTGACAACAAAAGGTCGGTTTCCACTTGTTCACTGTGCAAAACATGGTTCATGGTCCTTATATATTCGGGTATTTGTTAGCTATCGTATATTATTGAAGAAAAAGAAGAACATTCTACATTCTTCAAGGTCATCATTGGAGATTTCAATGCCAAGATTAGACCAAGAAGAACGTCTAAGGAACGTCACATTGGGACCCAAGGATTAGAATGGATTGAACAGGGTGAGCGGCTCTCTGAGTTTATCATGGCGACCAAGACCATCCATGGTAACTCACAATTCCAGAAGCCCCACCCTCAGCGCTGGACGTGGGAATATCCCAATGGAGAGTACCATAACGAAATAGACCACATCATAGGAAATAGAAAGTTTTGCTTAACCGATGTCGCTGTTGCCCCAAAATTCTGCACGGGATCAGACCACCACCTCCGTCGTGCTAGACTCTATTTCTCGCGAAAAGAAGGAAAAGCGGCTAAATTCAAAAACCGAAGTACCAGAACCACGAAAAACTGGAACTTATTCAAATAACTTATTCAAATAACTAGTGGGCTGTTGGGAAAATGCCGTTGTCGATAACGTCGACGAGGAATACGATTGGCTCATTGAACATCTTCACGTTAGTGCTATGAAAGCTGAGAGTTCGAAAGTCACTAAGAGACGTCTGTCTCCAGAAATTCTCGAGCTAATACGCCAGCTTGGAATCGCCCAAGCTGCAGGCAACCGCGACCTTACGTCCGAACTTGCGAAACAATGCAGACAGGCGATAAAAGAAGATCTTAAAGAGAGAAGAGCAGCAGTAATGGTCGAAGCCGGAGAGGCTCGGAAAAGCATTCGCAAAGCGCACAGAAGCTTCGCCAATTACAAGATCAAGATGATTGCACTCCGACGCCTAAACGGGACAGTTACAGCATCCAGAAAGGCTGTGCAGAACATCATTCACCAATACTACTAAGATCTCTTCGATAGCCACGTCCACCTTCCGTCATATGAAATAAGAGAGGACGGATATGCTGTACCACCGGTTCTCCTTTCCGAAATCCGACATGCCTTTTCGTCAGTGAAAAATCGAACAACACCAGGTCCGGGAAGGATAAGATCAGAACACCTGAAGGAACTTCCGCCAGTCCTCGCAGGCACACTGGCTCAGCTCTTCACGCGTTACTTGTCTGAATGCAAGGCGCCTACTCACTGGAAGACTAACAAGATCGTGTTATTGTTCAACAAAAGTGACCTACACGATATCGGCAAACTATTGCCCAATCCGCTAGCTGTCTGTCGTCTACAAACTTTTCACTCGAGGCATCCTAAACAGGATTGACAGAACACTGGACGAAGGACAGCCATGTGAGCAAGCAGGGCTTCGAAAAAGATTTAGTATGATGGCCCACATCTACACGATAACGAGACTCATTGAGGTATCGCGAGAGTACAAAAGACCTCTCTTTCTTACTTTCATCGACTTACAGAAGGCCTTTGATTCAGTTGAGATAGAAGCAATTATGGAAGTACTAGGTAGTCAAGGAGTCCCTACTCAGTTCATAAAGATTCTTCGTGAGCTGTACCAAAATTTCACAACCAAAATTTCGCCATTCTACAACGATATTAACGTTGACGTCAAAAGAGGGGTTAGGCAGGGCGATACAATCTCGCCAAAATTATTTACCGCCACCCTCCAAAACGTCATGCGAACATTGGAATGGGTTATGGGAGTGAAAATAGATGGTCGGCAGTTACATCACCTTCGCTTTGCTGATGACATCGGCCTTATAACACCAAACATTAGCCATGCGGAACGTATGCTTGCGAACTTTGATAAAGCGTGTGGAAAGATTGGTCTTGGACTAAATCTTAAGAAAACGATGTTCATGAAGAACGGATTGGTTCGTATTCCCCATTCACGCTCAACGGAAGGAATATTTCCGAATGCTCCAGTTATATCTATCCTGGTCGGGAAATCGATATGATGAACGACTTAGCTCCAGAGCTGTGCAGAAGGAAACGTATGTATGCGTCAGAAACCTGGTCGCTACGTAAGCAGGATTAAAGGTCACTCAGCGTTATCGAACGCGCAGTCGAAAGGACGATGCTAGGTGTATCCCGTTTCACACAAGTAAGGGATGGGGTGCGAAGCTCCGACCTGCGTCAACGATCGGAAATCGAAGACGCCGTTCTATACGCCAAACAGTCGAAGATAAGGTGGGCCGGACATGTAATTCGCATGAATGATAACCGATGGACAAGGGCTGTTAGTGACTGGATTCCTCGGGATGTCAAACGTACTGAAAGAAGACCACCGACTCGATGGTCAGAGTTCTTTACGAAGAGCCTAGAAGAAAGATGATGTTTGGCGAGTCCCTAGAGCGAGCAGAACTCATTGGGCTACACTTGCACGCGACAGGGAAAAATTGATTTACTGGTGCCCGCTTGAGTAATCGACGGTCAACGGGACTACAGGTTATCGTATATTATTAGCATTTGGTGTTATTTTTAGTATTAATGATTCGAAAGGTAGCTGGATTTACTGTACATTGTGATTTCAGTGCTAACGTCGAAATCCAGCTAATGTAAGTATCATTTTAGGTGACGTGTTTTTGCTGGGATATCCTTGTGGTTGTAAGCGGGTTAGTTTTTTGAGTGCTATGATTGATAATAGATTGTTTTCTTCGTCCACTCCTCCTTTCAGGATTTCTGCACCTTGTTCCGTGGTAAAGTAGTTGTAGTCGAGGAGAAGGTGATAGATGACGGATTCATTGAGGCTTACTCAAAAGAATCAAAGATTTCTGGACTGCGCATATTATTGCTGTTGCAGGTTAACTTAGTCAATTCAATTTGAGCAGTGGTATCATTTTCTATGTCTTTGTACTTCGCATTAGGAGGTACCTGGTGCGCACATCGTAACATCATTCTCATGCTCTCCTGACGGCAAAAATTTGATTTACGTGACGAATAGCTCCACCACTCATCGGAGCGAGCAGTGGAGAACTGCTGATGTGAGAAATAAAATTGTGCCCAACGTGTTTTCGTTTTGTTTGCGTTCCCTGTTAAGTCAGTTTTAATTTCAGTATGGAAAGCTGAACGAAATTCGTGAGATGGAGTGCTTGGACAAACTTGACCTAGATTTCTGTGTGAGTTCATTGCTTTTTTTGTATTTGCGTTTGTGTCCTTAACATTATTAATAATGTTAACTTTTTTATTTACTGCTTACAGCAGTTTTCATGGGAGGGTTCACTGCTGATTTGGGCTTCCCAAATCTATCACGTTGATGAGTAGTTGCCGATGGCACTGGTAGATAGAAATTAACTGAGAGACATGAGAAGGGAAGGACTCGCATGGTGTGATGGTGAAGGCGCTAGCACTCGAAAAGGGTAATAGCTTGTTTGATCCCCACCGCTGACACCTTCTGTCTGGAGTCTTGCAAATATCTCAGCATAATTGCGGTTAAATATTAATAATTTTAATTCACTGTATGACCATAACGATATGCTAGAAATTAAAATGCGTAGCTAAATTTAAGTATATGCACACGACAGATCTATGATGAGAACAATGTTTGCTCATGCACTCTTGGAGTCATCATCCGTGCCCGCTTTCCGAATATCGATAAGTATTTAAGAGGAGGCAACAGCATTTGGATACGCGACGTAAGTTGTCAGTTTTTTCTTTTGTATTTGGAAACGATTGCGTTGATAATATCGAATCGAATTGGTTTTTTCCTTATGATTTCCACTAAGTCTGTTGAGAAAAACTAGAATAGAGAGAGCAATAAAGACCAGCTTCAAAGGTCAATATCTTAGGGATATTACGAAAATCATCTTTTGTACAGGGAATGTAAAGTGATTATGAGGTCGTTTTATTTAGAAAGGAATTTATGGAAACTTCAATAGATCGTTCCAATGGGTACGAGACGTGTAGAGCATCCTGTTTCATGTTGGCTCCTTTTTTTTCAGCTCACTGAACAAGTTGGTAATTTGATGTGCGCGAAAGTATTCTACGACTACCTTGTCTATAATGAAAATCGTGTTGTAAGAAGTGGTGAGCGTCGAATTACACTGTTTATATGAAATATTGTTGAGTGGAGGAGTTCGGTGCTAAACCTTTATAGAAGATCACATACTTTTTATTCTTTCAGGTGTATTCACAAAATCTGTAGTGGGAAATGTTTGTCGTGTTCTTGGAGTGGCTTGTATCGTAAAAGATGGGTTCTATCAAATTGGTGAGCCATTGCAGAGCTTGGAAGACTTAATGGTTTTTCACAACTGTTTACTAATATCTGAAGAAGGAGTTGAGATAAAATTTATCCGGTAAGGATTTGGTTATGGTGCTTTAATTCTTACTGAATATTCGACGATATTCGTTTTTTGAAAATACATGTTTTCAATCCTTGCTTGCTTATACTATCTGTGGCTCATGTATTTGTTTTCAAGGCGAAAATTCTGTTGTTGTAATAAGATATTCAGGGAAGTACTGGAGTTGCAGTCTTCTTATTTTACGGTTGCATTGTCCTATCAGAAAAGTGGTAGTGCACCTAGGCTCCACCTGTGTGCTTCAGAACAGATGATTCGTCGCACCCTTCTGGGTATTATAAATCAGAATTATTTTCGTTGTTTGCAGTTGCACGAAGTAAGGGTTCTAAAATGTGCGATTTTTTTTTGGCAGTCATTCTTATTACGAATTCTTGACTTCAGCTTGTTGAATTGCTGCAATTTCTCGATCAGTACCTTCTTAATGCTGTTGCCGCTGATGTTTTACGTGTAATTTTCGAACGAGGTAGGTCTCTTATATTATGTACTTTTTTTCTGTTTGAATGCGCAAATATCATCATGAAGTTTACTCTTCTCATTCAGTGAACGAGTTCAACGTTGGGTTTGTTTTCAATTTATACGAAATGCTTCCTCAAGTACGTTTATTATTGGCAGAACACCTTTTCTACAATTTGCATCTCGTCTGTTTATGGAAGAACTCGGCGTCAGCGTCTATTGATTTAATTCGGGAGTGAGCTAATAAAATCTTTAGAACTATTGTGGTACACCAGCTTCACTGGAAGCTTTTGGTATCGTTACCTTATCAATTGCGCTTCAGAGAGGTACAAGTCTAAGCATTTGGCGTTAATCAATTTCTAGGGATGTGTCGTGCATTCGACTTTGTTCTAAGGGAATCAGCTTTGGACCCACCATGCCTCTCATCCCTCTGAGGCTGCGAGATTTTTATTGGACATGTGTGCCATAGGGGCACGTGTGGCGCAGTGGTTGGAGGCGTCACTGCGACACGCACGTGTAATCGACTCCTGCTCTCATGGCCCACCGAGCCTTCCATCCCTCCGGGGTCGGCAAATTGGTACCAGACTTGTCTGGGAGGATATCAGCACTGGCTCGATACATCGGCAGGCCACCGCGAGTCATTGGCCTCCAACGATAGTTAGTGAAGTTGAATGCATGCCGCATCCTTCAGGGATTGATCAACGCCGAGAGCTTTATTTATTTTATTTATGTCTGCGATTGGTTCACTCTGTAATCCAAGTGGGAACGCTCTAGCCTGGCTGTCTCAGGACTCCAGGAAGAATCGACTCGACAAGCACTTAACGACATTCATGATGTGAAAGGAGAGTCGTGTGAAATGAATTCGACATCGTTAAGCGGAGTTGAAAGTGTTTGAGTGCGTATCTGGCCCTTTACAGCGACTTCCGGTCGCCTATCAAGGTGTGAGCTGCGTGCTGCTATTCTCCCAAACATATCTGGTACCAATTTGCCACTCTGGAGGGATCAAACGCGTGATGGGGAGGTAGAAGGGATCCAACCATAGTCCACATGAGTTTTGCAGGGCACCTCTAGCCACTCCGCTACACGCGTCCTCTGGAAGATATTGTGATTAAATCGTCTGCTTGAATGGCCTATCTTCACTGATTGTGCGTGCCTCAGCATAATCTCCATTTTTCGGAGATTTGCTTGTTAAACCATTGTAGTTCTCTGGAATCCCGAGGCCAGTCTGGCCAGAGTCTGCCTTATGTCGTCACCACCACAGGTAGTCGCAGCCCTTGTGGATCAGAGAGAGATTTGCCAACATAAGACTTTGATACCAGGGCGGTGGTGGATCCTGGTATTGTTTTACTCTTAGCTAGACTTCCTGATGGAAACGCCTCAGCTTGGGAGACCCTACCGGGGGAAGAATACTCTGCTGTACACCGCAGCCCGACACTCAGGAGCACCTCCTACCCACTGTGAGGCCGTAATTCGTTGGGAGCTTTCATTAGTAATAGTAATAGCAATAATAATGGTAATAGTAAATAAATAGGAATATCACCAATTATTAGTTATAACAGTAGTAATTTTTTTATTATTAGAAAACAATATAGTGAAGTAGTAAATAAGATTTATGAGTAAAATAATAATAACAAAAATAATTATAGTAAGTAAAGTAGTATTGGTAATAACGATTATGTACGATGAGTGTAGCGCAGTGGTCGGGGCCCCACGCAATACACATGGGATCGATCACCGCGCTCCAGGTTCACCAAGGCTTCCATCTCTTCAGGTAGGCAAATTGATACCAGACTTGTATGGGAGGAAAGCAACACTGGCTCGATACATCAGCAGGCCACTGTGGGTCGTTGTAAAGGCCAGATATGTATTCAGTTACCTCTAATGATGCTTAATGATTTCGAATGCATGGCACATCGCTCAGTTGTTGATCAACGCCAAGAGCTTTTTCCTTTTAATAATAGTAGTACTTACTTGGAGGACACGTCTTCATTGGTTGTGTGGGTCCCTTCATAACTTCAATTATTTCGGAATTTGTCCCGAGATCAGCAAGGCCAAATTTTGCCCAGTTCGTCACCACCACAGGCCTTCGCAGCCCTTGTGGATCGGAGGAAGATTTGCCACCATGTGACTTTGATACGAGGACGGTGGTGGATCCTAGTATTGGTTTACTCTTAGCTGGGCTTCCTGATAGAAACGCCGATGTCCTTCTCAGCTTGGGAGACCCTGCCATGGGATGAATCCCACGCTGTACATCGCAGTCCGACACCCATGAACATCTCGCAGCCACGATGAGGCGGAAAACCGTTAGGATGAATAATGATAATGATATGGTGAAAATAATTTTTGTAGTAAGATAGCAATGGTAATAGTAATGATGATAGTAGTAATATTAGTCAGAACGGTAGTAATGGCAATAGTAGTAACAATAGTAATAATGGTGGCAGTAAAAACGGTAATAATAATGGTAATGTTAACAGTAACAGTGGCAGTAATAATAATAATGATGACAGTAATAGTAACAATAATAACATTAGTGGTAATAACAGCAAAAATAGTAATAGTAGTAATAACAACAATAAGTAGCAAGTATGTACCTTTTTCCTGTGTTTAAAAATGATATTTAAGTGTTTTTGCGTGTGATGTATTACATACCAGTGAGGATGGAAACTGTGCCAGTTTTGATCCGTATTTTTCTTTAGAACCGGTAGGTTTTGTCGATTCTGTATTCATTACGACATTACTGCTCACTAGTGTTTAATTATTTTTAATTACGACATTGTAATGTATAATATAAATGCTTGTTCTCTTATAGTCATTTCAATGCAACTTTGATGACCAGGAGCAGTGCAGAATAGAATATTTAGATTTTTATCCATGTGCTTGGTCGAAAAGTTCATTGGTCTTTGTTTCAAACTGAATGTATACTTGATTTGTTCATCGGGCCTGGTATTCGTGATGCAGCAGCGGAAGTAGCTGTACGTGTAAGTTTTGAAGAATAGTGTTTGAAATTTGCTGTAATATGCCAATTCGACTGCATTGTCTATTTATTGTTTTCACGAACGAATGTCTATGTACCTTTGAATTTTAGAGGTTTCTTCAAGACGAAACAGATCGTGATGATTCGGTGGAGAGTTTTGAAAATGTAGGTGGGATCTGTTGTTTGAGAAGAGATGTCAATGTATTGTTGTGTTCATATCCACTTTCCTTTACTTTCTTTTGTCTTGACAGAGTCTTTTCAGACATAACTAGTTCGTTGCAATTTATTATACCTTGTGTTGAATATTAGTGAATTCATAGAATTGTTTAGTCACATGAACCAGAACTAGTAGGAATGGTTCGTAAAAGGTTGCTAGTACGCGATCAAGCTAACATATGGAGACGTGATCGTAGGAAGACCAGTCTTCAATCTGGCTCTATCATTGACGTGAAGATAACCAAGGTGGGCCGGAATTTCAAGGAAGTTGTCATTACGCCAGCCTTTCAATTATAAACTTCTTGCTTTTATAACGCATAGTTGTTTATTTTAGGCTGTTCAAGAGTTCGTTTTTTTTTTCCTTTTATGAAAAGCTAGAATATGCAGGTTGTATTCACACGAAATAGTATGGTGCAGTAGCATCTTTTATTTGTGGGTGAAGATTCGGTTTAAAGTAGTGAGCTTGGTGAACGTTCAAAATAATATTTAGTAGCAGAATTAATATTACTATTAGTGTTAGTATCATCCCAACGGTTTACCGCCTCATCGTGGCTGGGAGGTGTTCTTGGTGTCGGCTGCAATGTACAGTGGGGGATTTGTCTCTCCGGCAGAGTCTCACAAGCGGAGTCCGGCGTTTCCATCATGAAGCCTAACTAAGAGTAAACCAATACCAGGATCCACCTTAGTCTTGGTATCAAAGTCGCATGATGGTAAATCTCCCTCTGATCCGCAAGGGGTGCGACTACCTGTGGTGGTGAAGAGATAAGACGACTCTGGCCAAACTGGCCTCAGGATTCCAGGGAACTACAGTGGCTTAACCAGTAAATCTCCGAAAAGTGATTATGTTGGTGCCCGCACAACTAGTGATGACAGGGCGTTCAAGTATCAACTTTAAGTATTAGTATTAGTATTAAAAAGATAAAATGATAAAGCTCTCGGTGTTGATCAATTTCTGAGGGATGCACCATGTGTTCTTCATTAAGTGTCGTTTGAGGTGAATTAATGCATATCTCGCTTTTATAATGACTCGCGGTGGCCTACCAATATATTCAGTCAGTGCTGCTGTCCTCCCCGACAAGTCTGGTGCCAATTTGCCGACTCCGGAAGGATGGAAGGGTTGGTGGGCCATGGGTGCGTTGATGGATTCCACATGTATGTCATGTCGCAGCAGGGGCTCCAATAACAGCGCCACATGCCCCCTTCCGCCCATTAGTATTAGTATTAGTATTAGTGTTGGAATTAGTACAAGTATTAGTATGTATTAGTATTAGTATTATTGAATATTTCTTTATAATAGTTCCAGTTGTACTGCTGTTCTTTTTTATACTCTCATCATTAGCTTTTTGGTGTAAGAGAAAATTGCGGATTCTTTAATCCCAACATATAAAACTCGTCTTTAGGAACCCACAAACTCTTGTAGTTTACCATTGAGGAAGGATGATTACGAGATTCGAGTAGAAGCGACACGGGAAGTTTCTGAAGATATTTCGGACGTAAGTTTAATGAACATGCTAAATTAAATAATCTTTCTCATTGGAACGATATAACGCGTTTCTTGTTACTTTTGTCATTTGTGAGTTCACCACATTTTTAAAACTTCATGGTTTTTCGAAAACCTACTTTCTGAGTTAGTATTAAAAAGATAAAATGATAAAGCTCTCGGTGTTGATCAATTTCTGAGGGATGCACCATGTGTTCTTCATTAAGTGTCGTTTGAGGTGAATTAATGCATATCTCGCTTTTATAATGACTCGCGGTGGCCTACCAATATATTCAGTCAGTGCTGCTGTCCTCCCCGACAAGTCTGGTGCCAATTTGCCGACTCCGGAAGGATGGAAGGGTTGGTGGGCCATGGGTGCGTTGATGGATTCCACATGTATGTCATGTCGCAGCAGGGGCTCCAATAACAGCGCCACATGCCCCCCTCCGCCCATTAGTATTAGTATTAGTATTAGTGTTGGAATTAGTACAAGTATTAGTATGTATTAGTATTAGTATTATTGAATATTTCTTTATAATAGTTCCAGTTGTACTGCTGTTCTTTTTTATACTCTCATCATTAGCTTTTTGGTGTAAGAGAAAATTGCGGATTCTTTAATCCCAACATATAAAACTCGTCTTTAGGAACCCACAAACTCTTGTAGTTTACCATTGAGGAAGGATGATTACGAGATTCGAGTAGAAGCGACACGGGAAGTTTCTGAAGATATTTCGGACGTAAGTTTAATGAACATGCTAAATTAAATAATCTTTCTCATTGGAACGATATAACGCGTTTCTTGTTACTTTTGTCATTTGTGAGTTCACCACATTTTTAAAACTTCATGGTTTTTCGAAAACCTACATTCTGAAATTGCTTAACATTATGGGCTCGATGTCCCCGCTGTTTTCTAGAACGGTGACGTGGTGCGTCCGCTGTGTTATTACTCTTTGAAGTTATATTGTACGATTGAACGTGATGGTTGACTGGTATATCATTCCCAGCAATTCATTTTCCTTTATTTCATCTTATTGTATACGACCCGTCTTCACGTCTACTACACGGATCCCAACACTTCTCACATCCAAGTTCCCAGTGTTATTGTTTCGAAATTATATTGATCACATGCCTACGAATGCGGTATTGTTTAGGGAATACATTCAGTTTTTTCGAGCCCACCGATTGCAGAAATTTTTTAAAACCATTTCTTACGATTATGTGATTGACAAGATTTGATGTTCCTAGGTCGTACTGGACTTTCATCTTAACAACTCGGCTTTGCTAAATATTAGCTTTATGTGTGCTTCTATTACTGCAGCGTTATGATTAAATATTCCTGTATAACCTGTAGTCTCGTCGATCATCGAGTGACTCGAGCGGGCGCCAGTAAATCCTCCATTTTTCCCTATCGCGTGCAAGAGTAGCCCAGTGGGTTCTCCTTGTTTTAGGGACTCGTCGAGCATCATATCTTTCTTCTAGGCTTCTCAAGAAGAACTCTGACCATCGGGTCGGTGGTCTTCCTTCAGTACGTTTGACAGCCCGAGGAATCCAGTCACTAACAGCCCTTGTCCATCGGTTATCATTCATACGCATTACGTGTTCGGCCCATCTTATCTTCGACTGTTTGGCGTATAGAACGGCATCTTTGATTTTCGATCGTTGACGTAGGTCGGAGCTTCGGATCCCATCCCTTACTTGTGCGAAACGGGATACTCCTAGCATCGTCCTTTCGACTGCGCGTTCGATAACGCTGAGTGACCTTTCATCCTGCTTACGCAGCGACCAGGTTTCTGACGCATACGTTAGGGCAGGAAGAACCGTTGAGTCGAAAAGGTGGGCACGGAGTCGG